>CM051236.1:319952314-320182314 GCA_027917425.1 Gastrophryne carolinensis | reverse complement strand
TCCCAAACCGGCACATTTCACCCTATCTGTTATACTAAATCAGCTTCTACAGGCTCTGTTTTATTAATATATATCATTTTCAATTGGCTTTGGGCTTAATGTAAAAACACCATGCCGCAGGGTATCCCAAACTGGCACATTTCACCCTATTTGTTATACTAAATCAGCTTCTACAGGCTCTGTTTTATTAATATATTGCATTTTTAATTGGTTTTGTGCGTCCTGTAAAAACACCAGGCCGCAGGGTATCCCAAACCAGCACATTTCACCCTATCTGTTATACTAAATCAGCTTCTACAGGCTCTGTTTTATTAATATATTGCATTTTTAATTGGTTTTGTGCGTCCTGTAAAAACACCAGGCCACAGGATATCTTAAACCGGCACATTTCACCCTATCTGTTATACTAAAGCAGCTTCTACAGGCTCTGTTTTATTAATATATTGCATTTTAAATTGTTTTTTTGCGTCCTGTAAAAACACCAGGCCGCAGGGTATCCCAAATCGGCACTTTTCACCCTATCTGTTATACTAAATCAGCTTCTACAGGCTCTGTTTTATTAATATATTGCATTTTGAATTGGTTTTGTGCATCTTGTAAAAACACCAGGCTGCAGGCTATCCCAAACCGGCACATTTCACCCTATCTGTTATACTAAATCAGCTTCTACAGGCTCTGTTTTATTATTATATTGCATTTTGAATTGGTTTTGTGCGTCCTGTAAAAACACCAGGCCGCAGGGTATTACAAACCGGCACATTTCACCCTATCTGTTATACTAAATCAGCTTCTACAGGCTCTGTTTTATTAATATATTGCATTTTGAATTGTTTTTTTGCGTCCTGTAAAAACACCAGGCCGCAAGGTTATCCCAAACCGGCACATTTCACCCTGTTATACTAAAGCAGCTTCTACAGGCTCCTTTTTTTTAATATATTGCATTTTGAATTGTTTTTTTCCGTCCTGTAAAAACACCAGGCCGCAGGGTATCCCATCCTGGCACATTTCACCCTTATTTGTTATACTAAATCAGCTTCTACAGGCTCTGTTTTATTAATATATTGCATTTTGAATTGGTTTTGTGCGTCCTGTAAAAACACCAGGCCGCAGGGTATCCCAAACCAGCACATTTCACCCTATCTGTTATACTAAATCAGCTTCTACAGACTCTGTTTTATTAATATATTGCATTTTGAATTGGCTTTTTGCGTCCTGTAAAAACACCAGGCCGCAGGGTATCCCAAACCGGCACATTTCACCCTATCTGTTATACTAAATCAGCTTCTAAAGGCTCTGTTTTATTAATATATTGCATTTTAAATTGGTTTTGTGCGTCCTGTAAAAGCACCAGGCCACATTGGCATCCCAAACCAGCACATTTCACCCTATCTGTTATACTAAATCAGCTTCTAAAGGCTCTGTTTTATTAATATATTGCATTTTAAATTGGTTTTGTGCGTCCTGTAAAAGCACCAGGCCGCAGGGTATCTTAAACCGGCACATTTCACCCTATCTGTTATACTAAATCAGCTTCTAAAGGCTCTGTTTTATTAATATTTTTCATTTTGAATTGGTTTTGTGCGTCTTTTAAAACACCAGGCCGCAGGGTATCCCAAACCGGCACATTTCACCCTGTTATGCTAAAGCAGCTTCTACAGGCTCCTTTTTATTAATATATTGCATTTTGAATTTTTTTTGCGTCCTGTAAAAACACCAGGCCGCAGGGTATCCCATCCTGGCACATTTCACCCTTATTTGTTATACTAAATCAGCTTCTACAGGCTCTGTTTTATTAATATATTGCATTTTGAAATGGTTTTGTGCGTCCTGTAAAAACACCAGGCCACAGGGTATCCCAAACCGGCACATTTCACCCTATCTGTTATACTAAATCAGCTTCTACAGGCTTTGTTTTATTAATATATTACATTTTTAATTGGTTTTGTGCGTCCTGTAAAAACACCAGGCCCCATGGGCATCCCAAACCAGCACATTTCACCCTATCTGTTATACTAAATCAGCTTCTACAGGCTCTGTTTTATTAATATATTTCATTTTTAACTGGTTTTGTGCGTCCTTTAAAAACACCAGGCCGCAGGGTATCCCAAACCAGCACATTTCACCCTATCTCTTATACTAAAGCAGCTTCTACAGGCTCTGTTTTATTAATATATTGCATTTTGGATTGTTTTTTTGCGTCCTGTAAAAACACCAGGCCGCAGGGTATCCCAAACTGGCACATTTCACCCTATCTGTTATACTAAATCAGCTTCTGAAGGCTCTGTTTTATTAATATATTGCATTTTGAATTGGTTTTGTGCGTTCTGTAAAAACACCAGGCCGCAGGGTATCCCAAACGAGCACATTTCACACTATCTGTAATACTAAATCAGCTTCTACAGGCTCTGTTTTATTAATATATTGCATTTTGAATTGGTTTTGTGCGTCCTGTAACAACATCAGGCCGCAGGGTATCCCAAACCGGCACATTTCACCCTATCTGTTATACTAAATCAGCTTCTACAGGCTCTGTTTTATTAATATATTGCATTTTGTATTGGTTTTGTGCGTCATATAAAAACACCAGGCCGCAGGGCATCCCAATCCGGCACATTTCACCCTATCTGTTATACTAAATCAGCTTCTACAGGCTCTGTTTTATTAATATATTGCATTTTGAATTGGTTTTGTGTGTCATATAAAAACACCAGGCCGCAGGGCATCCCAAACCGGCACATTTCACCCTATCTGTTATACTAAATCAGCTTCTAAAGGCTCTGTTTTATTAATATATTTCATTTTGAATTGGTTTTGTGCATCCTTGAAAAACACCAGGCCGCAGGGTATCCCAAACCAGCACATTTCACCCTATCTGTTATACTATATCAGCTTCTACATGCTCTGTTTTATTAATATATTGCATTTTGAATTGGTTTTGTGCGTTCTGTTAAAACACCAGGCAGCAGGCTATCCCAAACCGGCACATTTCACCCTATCTGTTATACTAAAGCAGCTTCTACAGTCTCTGTTTTATTAATATATTGCATTTTGAATTTTTTTTTGCGTCCTGTAAAAACACCAGGCCACAGGGTATCCCAAACTGGCACATTTCACCCTATCTGTTATACTAAATCAGCTTCTAAAGGCTCTGTTTTATTAATATATTGCATTTTGAATTGGTTTTGTGCGTTCTGTAAAAACACCAGGCCGCAGGGTATCCCAAACGAGCACATTTCACACTATCTGTAATACTAAATCAGCTTCTACAGGCCCCTTTTTATTAATATATTGCATTTTGAATTGGTTTTGTGCTTCCTGTAAAAACTCCAGGCCGCAGGGTATCCCAAACTGGCACATTTCACCCTATCTGTTATACTAAATCAGCTTCTACAGACTCTGTTTTATTAATATATTGCATTTTGAATTGGCTTTTTGCGTCCTGTAAAAACACCAGGCCGCAGGGTATCCCAAACCGGCACATTTCACCCTATCTGTTATACTAAATCAGCTTCTAAAGGTTCTGTTTTATTAATATATTGCATTTTAAATTGGTTTTGTGCGTCCTGTAAAAGCACCAGGCCACATTGGCATCCCAAACCAGCACATTTCACCCTATCTGTTATACTAAATCAGCTTCTAAAGGCTCTGTTTTATTAATATATTGCATTTTGAATTGGTTTTGTGCGTCCTGTAAAAGCACCAGGCCGCAGGGTATCTTAAACCGGCACATTTCACCCTATCTGTTATACTAAATCAGCTTCTAAAGGCTCTGTTTTATTAATATTTTTCATTTTGAATTGGTTTTGTGCGTCTTTTAAAACACCAGGCCGCAGGGTATCCCAAACCGGCACATTTCACCCTGTTATACTAAAGCAGCTTCTACAGGCTCCTTTTTATTAATATATTGCATTTTGAATTTTTTTTGCGTCCTGTAAAAACACCAGGCCGCAGGGTATCCCATCCTGGCACATTTCACCCTTATTTGTTATACTAAATCAGCTCCTACAGTCTCTGTTTTATTAATATATTGCATTTTGAAATGGTTTTGTGCGTCCTGTAAAAACACCAGGCCACAGGGTATCCCAAACCGGCACATTTCACCCTATCTGTTATACTAAATCAGCTTCTACAGGCTTTGTTTTATTAATATATTACATTTTTAATTGGTTTTGTGCGTCCTGTAAAAACACCAGGCCCCATGGGCATCCCAAACCAGCACATTTCACCCTATCTGTTATACTAAATCAGCTTCTACAGGCTCTGTTTTATTAATATATTTCATTTTTAACTGGTTTTGTGCGTCCTTTAAAAACACCAGGCTGCAGGGTATCCCAAACCAGCACATTTCACCCTATCTCTTATACTAAAGCAGCTTCTACAGGCTCTGTTTTATTAATATATTGCATTTTGGATTGTTTTTTTGCGTCCTGTAAAAACACCAGGCCGCAGGGTATCCCAAACTGGCACATTTCACCCTATCTGTTATACTAAATCAGCTTCTAAAGGCTCTGTTTTATTAATATATTGCATTTTGAATTGGTTTTGTGCGTTCTGTAAAAACACCAGGCCGCAGGGTATCCCAAACGAGCACATTTCACACTATCTGTAATACTAAATCAGCTTCTACAGGCTCTGTTTTATTAATATATTGCATTTTGAATTGGTTTTGTGCGTCCTGTAACAACATCAGGCCGCAGGGTATCCCAAACCGGCACATTTCACCCTATCTGTTATACTAAATCAGCTTCTACAGGCTCTGTTTTATTAATATATTGCATTTTGTATTGGTTTTGTGCGTCATATAAAAACACCAGGCCGCAGGGCATCCCAATCCGGCACATTTCACCCTATCTGTTATACTAAATCAGCTTCTACAGGCTCTGTTTTATTAATATATTGCATTTTGAATTGGTTTTGTGTGTCATATAAAAACACCAGGCCGCAGGGTATCCCAAACCAGCACATTTCACCCTATCTGTTATACTATATCAGCTTCTACATGCTCTGTTTTATTAATATATTGCATTTTGAATTGGTTTTGTGCGTTCTGTTAAAACACCAGGCAGCAGGCTATCCCAAACCGGCACATTTCACCCTATCTGTTATACTAAAGCAGCTTCTACAGGCTCTGTTTTATTAATATATTGCATTTTGAATTTTTTTTTGCGTCCTGTAAAAACACCCGGCCACAGAGTATCCCAAACTGGCACATTTCACCCTATCTGTTATACTAAATCAGCTTCTAAAGGCTCTGTTTTATTAATATATTGCATTTTGAATTGGTTTTGTGCGTTCTGTAAAAACACCAGGCCGCAGGGTATCCCAAACGAGCACATTTCACACTATCTGTAATACTAAATCAGCTTCTACAGGCCCCTTTTTATTAATATATTGCATTTTGAATTGGTTTTGTGCTTCCTGTAAAAACTCCAGGCCGCAGGGTATCCCAAACTGGCACATTTCACCCTATCTGTTATACTTAATCAGCTTCTACAGACTCTGTTTTATTAATATATTGCATTTTGAATTGGCTTTTTGCGTCCTGTAAAAACACCAGGCCGCAGGGTATCCCAAACCGGCACATTTCACCCTATCTGTTATACTAAATCAGCTTCTAAAGGTTCTGTTTTATTAATATATTGCATTTTAAATTGGTTTTGTGCGTCCTGTAAAAGCACCAGGCCACATTGGCATCCCAAACCAGCACATTTCACCCTATCTGTTATACTAAATCAGCTTCTAAAGGCTCTGTTTTATTAACATATTGCATTTTGAATTGGTTTTGTGCGTCCTGTAAAAGCACCAGGCCGCAGGGTATCTTAAACCGGCACATTTCACCCTATCTGTTATACTAAATCAGCTTCTAAAGGCTCTGTTTTATTAATATTTTTCATTTTGAATTGGTTTTGTGCGTCTTTTAAAACACCAGGCCGCAGGGTATCCCAAACAAAGCAGCTTCTACAGGCTCCTTTTTATTAATATATTGCATTTTGAATTTTTTTTGCGTCCTGTAAAAACACCAGGCCACAGGGTATCCCATCCTGGCACATTTCACCCTTATTTGTTATACTAAATCAGCTTCTACAGGCTCTGTTTTATTAATATATTGCATTTTGAAATGGTTTTGTGCGTCCTGTAAAAACACCAGGCCACAGGGTATCCCAAACCGGCACATTTCACCCTATCTGTTATACTAAATCAGCTTCTACAGGCTTTGTTTTATTAATATATTACATTTTTAATTGGTTTTGTGCGTCTTGTAAAAACACCAGGCCCCATGGGCATTCCAAACCAGCACATTTCACCCTATCTGTTATACTAAATCAGCTTCTACAGGCTCTGTTTTATTAATATATTTCATTTTTAACTGGTTTTGTGCGTCCTTTAAAAACACCAGGCCGCAGGGTATCCCAAACCAGCACATTTCACCCTATCTCTTATACTAAAGCAGCTTCTACAGGCTCTGTTTTATTAATATATTGCATTTTGGATTTTTTTTTTGCGTCCTGTAAAAACACCAGGCCGCAGGGTATCCCAAACTGGCACATTTCACCCTATCTGTTATACTAAATCAGCTTCTAAAGGCTCTGTTTTATTAATATATTGCATTTTGAATTGGTTTTGTGCGTTCTGTAAAAACACCAGGCCGCAGGGTATCCCAAACGAGCACATTTCACACTATCTGTAATACTAATTCAGCTTCTACAGGCTCTGTTTTATTAATATATTGCATTTTGAATTGGTTTTGTGCGTCCTGTAACAACATCAGGCCGCAGGGTATCCCAATCCGGCACATTTCACCCTATCTGTTATACTAAATCAGCTTCTACAGGCTCTGTTTTATTAATATATTGCATTTTGAATTGGTTTTGTGTGTCATATAAAAACACCAGGCCGCAGGGCATCCCAAACCGGCACATTTCACCCTATCTGTTATACTAAATCAGCTTCTAAAGGCTCTGTTTTATTAATATATTTCATTTTGAATTGGTTTTGTGCATCCTTGAAAAACACCAGGCCGCAGGGTATCCCAAACCAGCACATTTCACCCTATCTGTTATACTATATCAGCTTCTACATGCTCTGTTTTATTAATATATTGCATTTTGAATTGGTTTTGTGCGTTCTGTTAAAACACCAGGCAGCAGGCTATCCCAAACCGGCACATTTCACCCTATCTGTTATACTAAAGCAGCTTCTACAGTCTCTGTTTTATTAATATATTGCATTTTGAATTTTTTTTTGCGTCCTGTAAAAACACCAGGCCACAGGGTATCCCAAACTGGCACATTTCACCCTATCTGTTATACTAAATCAGCTTCTAAAGGCTCTGTTTTATTAATATATTGCATTTTGAATTGGTTTTGTGCGTCTTTTAACCCTTTTGTTGCCAAGCACGTAACACCTACGTGCTGGCTTGGCTGGGCCTTAAGTGCCAAGCACGTAGGTGTTACGTGCTTGACTTTCCTCGCTTGTAGTTTAAAAAGTAAAAACAACAAATACTCACCTGACCCCTTGTTGGATCCGGCCGGGTCTCCTCTTTAATTTGGTGCCATCCGATCCCCCGTGGGGGGTCGGATGGCTCCAGGAGAGCCCCCGGAATAGGCCCCCCCCCCCGCTTCTGCAGCAGCAGCTTCTAACTGTAAAAAAAAAAAAAAATAAAAATGACATTCACTTACCTGTGTGTGCGCTGGCTCCCGCTGTCCCTCCTCTTCACCTGGGGGGCCTCCGATCCCCCCCCAGGACTTACCGATCTTCAGGAGAGAGCCTGGGAGGCTCTCTCCTCTCTTCTGCACGATGGCGGCCGCCATCATGCCTCTAAGCCCCGCCCCCTTGGGGGCGGGGTTTATGAAGTCATCCCGGCCCCGATCTCAGGCTTCAGCCTTCTCAGCTTCTCAGATGCCGGTGATCGGTGCCCTGGAAGGAGGTGGCAGGAGATCCTCTGATCTCCTGCCTTCTCCTTCTCTGGATGCCGATCACCGGCATCTGTCAGCTGAGCGGCGAGGGACAAGAGCTTGCAATCGAAGGTAAGTACAGTAAAAAAAAATTTTTTTTTTTTCTAATAAAATACTTTTTATTATTGTGTGGTGTTTTTTTTTCACATTAACCCTTTGTGAGCTGGTAAGGGGTCCATGAGACCCCTTATACCAGTTCACAAGGCTGGGGGGGTGGCAAGTCACCTGCCCTAGCGGGTGGCTTGCCATTAACCCCCGCACCCCCATTACCTGCCTCCCCAAAGGCCAGGGGGGGGCAGAAGAGCCCGGGCCCACATAGGCTATGTGGGCTCGTAGGCTGCAGGGTGGGGGGGCCACCAAAGCTGGCCCCCCCACTCTGTGCCTACAAGCCCCCATAGCTGGTCCCGGGCTGGTTACTTTGGGTAAGGGGGACCCCACGTCATTTTTTTTTTTGGATTTTGAAGGGTTTTTAACCCTTCAAAATCCAAAAAAAAATGGGGTCCCCCTCCCCGGGAAGGGGGACCCTATGTCATTTTTTTTTTAATTAACCATTTGTCATCCAGCAGCTATAAAAGGCTTCTGGGCAGGAAAGGGTGTCTACCTATACATATGTGGTATCGCTGTAACCGGGAGAAATTGGGGTTTCTCACGCAATAAGATTTTATTGACAAACTTACATTTTTTATTACAAAAAAACTCTACAAATTGTAAAAAAATGTTTTTTTTTGTTTTTTTTCACACATTTCACCCAAAAAAATTGAGAATACACCTAAAAAATACAAACAAGACATTTCATGTTAAAGCCCAGACTCTGTTGAAAAAAACAATATATAATTTTCCTGGGAAATCCCTGGAAATCCCTTCAAAAATGACAGTTGAATATGTGTAGCGCAAAATGGTGAAACATCGTCTGGCAACAGGGAGTGGCAAATGCTGCAGGTAGGCTGGCAGCGAAAGGGTTAAAACACCAGGCCGCAGGGTATCCCAAACCGGCACATTTCACCCTGTTATACTAAAGCAGCTTCTACAGGCTCCTTTTTATTAATATATTGCATTTTGAATTTTTTTTGCGTCCTGTAAAAACACCAGGCCGCAGGGTATCCCATCCTGGCACATTTCACCCTTATTTGTTATACTAAATCAGCTCCTACAGTCTCTGTTTTATTAATATATTGCATTTTGAAATGGTTTTGTGCGTCCTGTAAAAACACCAGGCCACAGGGTATCCCAAACCGGCACATTTCACCCTATCTGTTATACTAAATCAGCTTCTACAGGCTTTGTTTTATTAATATATTACATTTTTATTTGGTTTTGTGCGTCCTGTAAAAACACCAGGCCCCATGGGCATCCCAAACCAGCACATTTCACCCTATCTGTTATACTAAATCAGCTTCTACAGGCTCTGTTTTATTAATATATTTCATTTTTAACTGGTTTTGTGCGTCCTTTAAAAACACCAGGCCGCAGGGTATCCCAAACCAGCACATTTCACCCTATCTCTTATACTAAAGCAGCTTCTACAGGCTCTGTTTTATTAATATATTGCATTTTGGATTGTTTTTTTGCGTCCTGTAAAAACACCAGGCCGCAGGGTATCCCAAACTGGCACATTTCACCCTATCTGTTATACTAAATCAGCTTCTAAAGGCTCTGTTTTATTAATATATTGCATTTTGAATTGGTTTTGTGCGTTCTGTAAAAACACCAGGCCGCAGGGTATCCCAAACGAGCACATTTCACACTATCTGTAATACTAAATCAGCTTCTACAGGCTCTGTTTTATTAATATATTGCATTTTGAATTGGTTTTGTGCGTCCTGTAACAACATCAGGCCGCAGGGTATCCCAAACCGGCACATTTCACCCTATCTGTTATACTAAATCAGCTTCTACAGGCTCTGTTTTATTAATATATTGCATTTTGTATTGGTTTTGTGCGTCATATAAAAACACCAGGCCGCAGGGCATCCCAATCCGGCACATTTCACCCTATCTGTTATACTAAATCAGCTTCTACAGGCTCTGTTTTATTAATATATTGCATTTTGAATTGGTTTTGTGTGTCATATAAAAACATCAGGCCGCAGGGTATCCCAAACCAGCACATTTCACCCTATCTGTTATACTATATCAGCTTCTACATGCTCTGTTTTATTAATATATTGCATTTTGAATTGGTTTTGTGCGTTCTGTTAAAACACCAGGCAGCAGGCTATCCCAAACCGGCACATTTCACCCTATCTGTTATACTAAAGCAGCTTCTACAGGCTCTGTTTTATTAATATATTGCATTTTGAATTTTTTTTTGCGTCCTGTAAAAACACCAGGCCACAGAGTATCCCAAACTGGCACATTTCACCCTATCTGTTATACTAAATCAGCTTCTAAAGGCTCTGTTTTATTAATATATTGCATTTTGAATTGGTTTTGTGCGTTCTGTAAAAACACCAGGCCGCAGGGTATCCCAAACGAGCACATTTCACACTATCTGTAATACTAAATCAGCTTCTACAGGCCCCTTTTTATTAATATATTGCATTTTGAATTGGTTTTGTGCTTCCTGTAAAAACTCCAGGCCGCAGGGTATCCCAAACTGGCACATTTCACCCTATCTGTTATACTAAATCAGCTTCTACAGACTCTGTTTTATTAATATATTGCATTTTGAATTGGCTTTTTGCGTCCTGTAAAAACACCAGGCCGCAGGGTATCCCAAACCGGCACATTTCACCCTATCTGTTATACTAAATCAGCTTCTAAAGGCTCTGTTTTATTAATATATTGCATTTTAAATTGGTTTTGTGCGTCCTGTAAAAGCACCAGGCCACATTGGCATCCCAAACCAGCACATTTCACCCTATCTGTTATACTAAATCAGCTTCTAAAGGCTCTGTTTTATTAATATATTGCATTTTGAATTGGTTTTGTGCGTCCTGTAAAAGCACCAGGCCGCAGGGTATCTTAAACCGGCACATTTCACCCTATCTGTTATACTAAATCAGCTTCTAAAGGCTCTGTTTTATTAATATTTTTCATTTTGAATTGGTTTTGTGCGTCTTTTAAAACACCAGGCCGCAGGGTATCCCAAACCGGCACATTTCACCCTGTTATACTAAAGCAGCTTCTACAGGCTCCTTTTTATTAATATATTGCATTTTGAATTTTTTTTGCGTCCTGTAAAAACACCAGGCCGCAGGGTATCCCATCCTGGCACATTTCACCCTTATTTGTTATACTAAATCAGCTCCTACAGTCTCTGTTTTATTAATATATTGCATTTTGAAATGGTTTTGTGCGTCCTGTAAAAACACCAGGCCACAGGGTATCCCAAACCGGCACATTTCACCCTATCTGTTATACTAAATCAGCTTCTACAGGCTTTGTTTTATTAATATATTACATTTTTAATTGGTTTTGTGCGTCCTGTAAAAACACCAGGCCCCATGGGCATCCCAAACCAGCACATTTCACCCTATCTGTTATACTAAATCAGCTTCTACAGGCTCTGTTTTATTAATATATTTCATTTTTAACTGGTTTTGTGCGTCCTTTAAAAACACCAGGCCGCAGGGTATCCCAAACCAGCACATTTCACCCTATCTCTTATACTAAAGCAGCTTCTACAGGCTCTGTTTCATTAATATATTGCATTTTGGATTGTTATTTTGCGTCCTGTAAAAACACCAGGCCGCAGGGTATCCCAAACTGGCACATTTCACCCTATCTGTTATACTAAATCAGCTTCTAAAGGCTCTGTTTTATTAATATATTGCATTTTGAATTGGTTTTGTGCGTTCTGTAAAAACACCAGGCCGCAGGGTATCCCAAATGAGCACATTTCACACTATCTGTAATACTAAATCAGCTTCTACAGGCTCTGTTTTATTAATATATTGCATTTTGAATTGGTTTTGTGCGTCCTGTAACAACATCAGGCCGCAGGGTATCCCAAACCAGCACATTTCACCCTATCTGTTATACTAAATCAGCTTCTACAGGCTCTGTTTTATTAATATATTGCATTTTGTATTGGTTTTGTGCGTCATATAAAAACACCAGGCCGCAGGGCATCCCAATCCGGCACATTTCACCCTATCTGTTATACTAAATCAGCTTCTACAGGCTCTGTTTTATTAATATATTGCATTTTGAATTGGTTTTGTGTGTCATATAAAAACACCAGGCCGCAGGGTATCCCAAACCAGCACATTTCACCCTATCTGTTATACTATATCAGCTTCTACATGCTCTGTTTTATTAATATATTGCATTTTGAATTGGTTTTGTGCGTTCTGTTAAAACACCAGGCAGCAGGCTATCCCAAACCGGCACATTTCACCCTATCTGTTATACTAAAGCAGCTTCTACAGGCTCTGTTTTATTAATATATTGCATTTTGAATTTTTTTTTGCGTCCTGTAAAAACACCAGGCCACAGGGAATCCCAAACTGGCACATTTCACCCTATCTGTTATACTAAATCAGCTTCTAAAGGCTCTGTTTTATTAATATATTGCATTTTGAATTGGTTTTGTGCGTTCTGTAAAAACACCAGGCCGCAGGGTATCCCAAACGAGCACATTTCACACTATCTGTAATACTAAATCAGCTTCTACAGGCCCCTTTTTATTAATATATTGCATTTTGAATTGGTTTTGTGCTTCCTGTAAAAACTCCAGGCCGCAGGGTATCCCAAACTGGCACATTTCACCCTATCTGTTATACTAAATCAGCTTCTACAGACTCTGTTTTATTAATATATTGCATTTTGAATTGGCTTTTTGCGTCCTGTAAAAACACCAGGCCGCAGGGTATCCCAAACCGGCACATTTCACCCTATCTGTTATACTAAATCAGCTTCTAAAGGCTCTGTTTTATTAATATATTGCATTTTAAATTGGTTTTGTGCGTCCTGTAAAAGCACCAGGCCACATTGGCATCCCAAACCAGCACATTTCACCCTATCTGTTATACTAAATCAGCTTCTAAAGGCTCTGTTTTATTAATATATTGCATTTTGAATTGGTTTTGTGCGTCCTGTAAAAGCACCAGGCCGCAGGGTATCTTAAACCGGCACATTTCACCCTATCTGTTATACTAAATCAGCTTCTAAAGGCTCTGTTTTATTAATATTTTTCATTTTGAATTGGTTTTGTGCGTCTTTTAAAACACCAGGCCGCAGGGTATCCCAAACAAAGCAGCTTCTACAGGCTCCTTTTTATTAATATATTGCATTTTGAATTTTTTTTGCGTCCTGTAAAAACACCAGGCCACAGGGTATCCCATCCTGGCACATTTCACCCTTATTTGTTATACTAAATCAGTTTCTACAGGCTCTGTTTTATTAATATATTGCATTTTGAAATGGTTTTGTGCGTCCTGTAAAAACACCAGGCCACAGGGTATCCCAAACCGGCACATTTCACCCTATCTGTTATACTAAATCAGCTTCTACAGGCTTTGTTTTATTAATATATTACATTTTTAATTGGTTTTGTGCGTCCTGTAAAAACACCAGGCCCCATGGGCATTCCAAACCAGCACATTTCACCCTATCTGTTATACTAAATCAGCTTCTACAGGCTCTGTTTTATTAATATATTTCATTTTTAACTGGTTTTGTGCGTCCTTTAAAAACACCAGGCCGCAGGGTATCCCAAACCAGCACATTTCACCCTATCTCTTATACTAAAGCAGCTTCTACAGGCTCTGTTTTATTAATATATTGCATTTTGGATTTTTTTTTGCGTCCTGTAAAAACACCAGGCCGCAGGGTATCCCAAACCGGCACATTTCACCCTATCTGTTATACTAAATCAGCTTCTAAAGGCTCTGTTTTATTAATATATTGCATTTTGAATTGGTTTTATGCGTTTTGTAAAAACACCAGGCCACAGGGTATCCCAAACGAGCACATTTCACACTATCTGTAATACTAAATCAGCTTCTACAGGCTCTGTTTTATCAATATATTGCATTTTGAATTGGTTTTGTGCGTCCTGTAAAAACATCAGGCCGCAGGGTATCCCAAACCGGCACATTTCACCCTATCTGTTATACTAAATCAGCTTCTACAGGCTGTGTTTTATTAATATATTGCATTTTGTATTGGTTTTGTGCGTCATATAAAAACACCAGGCCGCAGGGCATCCCAAACCGGCACATTTCACCCTATCTGTTATACTAAATCAGCTTCTACAGGCTCTGTTTTATTAATATATTGCATTTTGAATTGGTTTTGTGTGTCATATAAAAACACCAGGCCGCAGGGCATCCCAAACCGGCACATTTCACCCTATCTGTTATACTAAATCAGCTTCTAAAGGCTCTGTTTTATTAATATATTTCATTTTGAATTGGTTTTGTGCATCCTTGAAAAACACCAGGCCGCAGGGTATCCCAAACCAGCACATTTCACCCTATCTGTTATACTATATCAGCTTCTAAATGCTCTGTTTTATTAATATATTGCATTTTGAATTGGTTTTGTGCGTTCTGTTAAAACACCAGGCAGCAGGCTATCCCAAACCGGCACATTTCACCTTATCTGTTATACTAAAGCAGCTTCTACAGGCTCTGTTTTATTAATATATTGCATTTTGAATTTTTTTTGCGTCCTGTAAAAACACCAGGCCACAGGGTATCCCAAACCGGCACATTTCACCCTATCTGTTATACTAAATGAGCTTCTAAATGCTCTGTTTTATTAATATATTGCATTTTTAATTGGTTTTGTGCGTCTTGTAAAAACACCAGGCCGCAGGATATCTTAAACCAGCACATTTCACCCTATCTGTTATACTAAATCAGCTTCTACAGGCTCTGTTTTATTAATATATTGCATTTTGAATTGGTTTTGTGCGTCCTGTAAAAACACCAGGCCGCAGGGTATCCCAAACCAGCACATTTCACCCTATCTGTTATACTAAATCAGCTTCTACAGACTCTGTTTTATTAATATATTGCATTTTGAATTGGCTTTTTGCGTCCTGTAAAAACACCAGGCCGCAGGGTATCCCAAACCGGCACATTTCACCCTATCTGTTATACTAAATCAGCTTCTAAAGGCTCTGTTTTATTAATATATTGCATTTTAAATTGGTTTTGTGCGTCCTGTAAAAGCACCAGGCCACATTGGCATCCCAAACCAGCACATTTCACCCTATCTGTTATACTAAATCAGCTTCTAAAGGCTCTGTTTTATTAATATATTGCATTTTGAATTGGTTTTGTGCGTCCTGTAAAAGCACCAGGCCGCAGGGTATCTTAAACCGGCACTTTTCACCCTATCTGTTATACTAAATCAGCTTCTAAAGGCTCTGTTTTATTAATATTTTTCATTTTGAATTGGTTTTGTGCGTCTTTTAAAACACCAGGCCGCAGGGTATCCCAAACAAAGCAGCTTCTACAGGCTCCTTTTTATTAATATATTGCATTTTGAATTTTTTTTGCGTCCTGTAAAAACACCAGGCCACAGGGTATCCCATCCTGGCACATTTCACCCTTATTTGTTATACTAAATCAGCTTCTACAGGCTCTGTTTTATTAATATATTGCATTTTGAATTGGTTTTGTGTGTCATATAAAAACACCAGGCCGCAGGGCATCCCAAACCGGCACATTTCACCCTATCTGTTATACTAAATCAGCTTCTAAAGGCTCTGTTTTATTAATATATTTCATTTTGAATTGGTTTTGTGCATCCTTGAAAAACACCAGGCCGCAGGGTATCCCAAACCAGCACATTTCACCCTATCTGTTATACTATATCAGCTTCTAAATGCTCTGTTTTATTAATATATTGCATTTTGAATTGGTTTTGTGCGTTCTGTTAAAACACCAGGCAGCAGGCTATCCCAAACCGGCACATTTCACCTTATCTGTTATACTAAAGCAGCTTCTACAGGCTCTGTTTTATTAATATATTGCATTTTGAATTTTTTTTGCGTCCTGTAAAAACACCAGGCCACAGGGTATCCCAAACCGGCACATTTCACCCTATCTGTTATACTAAATGAGCTTCTAAATGCTCTGTTTTATTAATATATTGCATTTTTAATTGGTTTTGTGCGTCTTGTAAAAACACCAGGCCGCAGGATATCTTAAACCAGCACATTTCACCCTATCTGTTATACTAAATCAGCTTCTACAGGCTCTGTTTTATTAATATATTGCATTTTGAATTGGTTTTGTGCGTCCTGTAAAAACACCAGGCCGCAGGGTATCCCAAACCAGCACATTTCACCCTATCTGTTATACTAAATCAGCTTCTACAGACTCTGTTTTATTAATATATTGCATTTTGAATTGGCTTTTTGCGTCCTGTAAAAACACCAGGCCGCAGGGTATCCCAAACCGGCACATTTCACCCTATCTGTTATACTAAATCAGCTTCTAAAGGCTCTGTTTTATTAATATATTGCATTTTAAATTGGTTTTGTGCGTCCTGTAAAAGCACCAGGCCACATTGGCATCCCAAACCAGCACATTTCACCCTATCTGTTATACTAAATCAGCTTCTAAAGGCTCTGTTTTATTAATATATTGCATTTTGAATTGGTTTTGTGCGTCCTGTAAAAGCACCAGGCCGCAGGGTATCTTAAACCGGCACTTTTCACCCTATCTGTTATACTAAATCAGCTTCTAAAGGCTCTGTTTTATTAATATTTTTCATTTTGAATTGGTTTTGTGCGTCTTTTAAAACACCAGGCCGCAGGGTATCCCAAACAAAGCAGCTTCTACAGGCTCCTTTTTATTAATATATTGCATTTTGAATTTTTTTTGCGTCCTGTAAAAACACCAGGCCACAGGGTATCCCATCCTGGCACATTTCACCCTTATTTGTTATACTAAATCAGCTTCTACAGGCTCTGTTTTATTAATATATTGCATTTTGAAATGGTTTTGTGCGTCCTGTAAAAACACCAGGCCACAGGGTATCCCAAACCGGCACATTTCACCCTATCTGTTATACTAAATCAGCTTCTACAGGCTTTGTTTTATTAATATATTACATTTTTAATTGGTTTTGTGCGTCCTGTAAAAACACCAGGCCCCATGGGCATTCCAAACCAGCACATTTCACCCTATCTGTTATACTAAATCAGCTTCTACAGGCTCTGTTTTATTAATATATTTCATTTTTAACTGGTTTTGTGCGTCCTTTAAAAACACCAGGCCGCAGGGTATCCCAAACCAGCACATTTCACCCTATCTGTTATACTAAATCAGCTTCTACAGGCTCTGTTTTATTAATATATTGCATTTTGGATTTTTTTTTGCGTCCTGTAAAAACACCAGGCCGCAGGGTATCCCAAACCGGCACATTTCACCCTATCTGTTATACTAAATCAGCTTCTAAAGGCTCTGTTTTATTAATATATTGCATTTTGAATTGGTTTTATGCGTTTTGTAAAAACACCAGGCCACAGGGTATCCCAAACGAGCACATTTCACACTATCTGTAATACTAAATCAGCTTCTACAGGCTCTGTTTTATCAATATATTGCATTTTGAATTGGTTTTGTGCGTCCTGTAAAAACATCAGGCCGCAGGGTATCCCAAACCGGCACATTTCACCCTATCTGTTATACTAAATCAGCTTCTACAGGCTGTGTTTTATTATTATATTGCATTTTGTATTGGTTTTGTGCGTCATATAAAAACACCAGGCCGCAGGGCATCCCAAACCGGCACATTTCACCCTATCTGTTATACTAAATCAGCTTCTACAGGCTCTGTTTTATTAATATATTGCATTTTGAATTGGTTTTGTGTGTCATATAAAAACACCAGGCCGCAGGGCATCCCAAACCGGCACATTTCACCCTATCTGTTATACTAAATCAGCTTCTAAAGGCTCTGTTTTATTAATATATTTCATTTTGAATTGGTTTTGTGCATCCTTGAAAAACACCAGGCCGCAGGGTATCCCAAACCAGCACATTTCACCCTATCTGTTATACTATATCAGCTTCTAAATGCTCTGTTTTATTAATATATTGCATTTTGAATTGGTTTTGTGCGTTCTGTTAAAACACAAGGCAGCAGGCTATCCCAAACCGGCACATTTCACCTTATCTGTTATACTAAAGCAGCTTCTACAGGCTCTGTTTTATTAATATATTGCATTTTGAATTTTTTTTGCGTCCTGTAAAAACACCAGGCCACAGGGTATCCCAAACCGGCACATTTCACCCTATCTGTTATACTAAATGAGCTTCTAAATGCTCTGTTTTATTAATATATTGCATTTTTAATTGGTTTTGTGCGTCCTGTAAAAACACCAGGCCGCAGGATATCTTAAACCAGCACATTTCACCCTATCTGTTATACTAAAGCAGCTTCTACAGGCTCTGTTTTATTAATATATTGCATTTTAGATTGGTTTTTTGCCGCACATTTCACCCTATCTGTTATACTAAAGCAGCTTCTACAGGCTCTGTGTCAGGATTGTACCTAACACCCGTCTGTCTTAAGCCAGTATCCCCCAATCTCCACCGCCACTTCTGCCTATAGACAAGCCCCCGCTTGTGGGAGACGCGAGTAATGCCTCTCCCAGTCGGTTGCCCCCAGGACTTAACAGGCGCAAGGGATAGTAGCTTAAGGTGCAGTTTGGTGTTAGGCAGGGAATCCCGAATGAGGATGCCGGGTGCGGAAAGTCCGTAAATCAGGCCGAGGTCAAACCAGGAAGTCACAGGCGAGGTATCCAGGGGAGAAGACTGAGAATGGTCGAGGGTAGCCGAGGTCAATTCCAGGAGGTCACAGGCGAAGTACAGGAGGGTCAGGCAAGAGAGTGGTCAGGCAAAGCAGGAGGTCAGGGCAGGCAGCTAGCAAGAATAGTCAGAGTCCAAATCCAAATCCAAAATCTTCACAAGTAACGCAGCACACATCCAGAACCCAGAAGCTATAACGGGCACTGGGAAACTGGAACAGTGCAAATATATAGGGAAGTCTGGCCAATGGGAAACAGGGAAAAAAGGAGGGAAGGAAGGTGCTTGGTGCAAACAAGGAAGTGGGATCGGTCCCAGGAGCTGGACGGCCCAGGCCAGACAGGCCGACCAGTCCCTGGGTCCGATCCCAGGAACCAGCCACAGATTGGGGAATTCAAACTCGCCCCCGGCGGGCGCGCTGGGGGAAGCGCCGCCGGGAGGCATAAAGCAGACGTGCTCGCGCGCGCGCGCGAGCACGTTGATGATCGGGCGCGCCCCCGCCAGGAAGGGGAAGCGCTGAGCCGGAGGGGAGAGCCGCAAGGCCGCGCAGCCGCGCGGAGCGGGCTGCGACGCGGCCACCCACAGCATCCTGCACCGCCCGCCCCTGATCCCCGCGACGGTGCCGAGGAGCTGGCAGACCCGGGGACCGTCGGGCCGCAGCCCGGTGGGAGCCAGCCGGCAACGCGCCGCGGGACCCGGAACGGCGGTGAGGTAAGTGCCTAACATTACCCCCCCCCCTGAGGAGGGGCCACTGGACCCTCCAAGCTGGGTTTTAAAGGATTCTCTCTATGAAACTTCTTTACTAAATTCTGTGCATGAACTTCTCTGGCAGGAACCCAAGATCTTTCTTCCGGACCGTACCCCTTCCAGTCAATAAGATATTGAAGAGAGTTCCGAAAGAAGCGAGAATCAAGGACCCGGGCCACCTCAAACTCCTGATGCCCATCAATTACCACAGGACTAGGAGGACTATTAGGTTCATGGTCTCTTGCAGACTTAAGAAGTGAAACATGAAAGGATTTACAGATTTTCATGGAAGAGGGGAGGGCCAACCGGTATGTCACCTGATTAACTTTGTGAGTTATGGGGAATGGGCCAATAAACTTAGGTCCTAACTTAGCGGAGGGTTGGCGTAGCGCCAAGTTCTTGGTTGAAAGCCAAACCCAGTCACCCACTTTAAAGTTAGAATTAGACGATCGCTTGCGATCAGAAAATTTTTTCTGTAGACAAGCGGCCCTAGTTAGGTGTTGTTGGATTTTATTCCACTCCCCTGGCCATTTAGAAACCCATTCATCCACGGAGGGAACTCTAGAGGGTTGGTCCGAAAGAGCAGAAAACTTCAGATCCTTGCCATAAACACAGTGGAAAGGAGAAACCCCTGTGGATGAATGCGTAGCGTTGTTAAAAGCAAATTATGCAAAAGGTAAGAAGAAGGCCCAATCAGTCTGAGAACCCGCTGTAAAACAGCGCAAATATTGTTCCAGGGACTGGTTCGTTCTCTCGGTTTGACCATTCGATTGCGGATGAAAAGCCGAGGAAAGGGAGACAGTGAACCCCAACTTGGCACAGAAAGCCCTCCAAAACCGGGAGACGAACTGGACCCCCCTATCCGAAACAACATCCGTGGGAATACCATGAATCCTAAAGACATGAGTAATGAAAAGTTGAGCAAGAGTTTGAGCTGAGGGGAGTTTCTTTAAAGGAACGAAATGGGCCATCTTGCTAAAACGGTCCACAATTACCCAAATAACCGTATGACCCTGAGACGGAGGAAGGTCAGTAACAAAATCCATGGCCAGATGTGTCCACGGGGAGGCAGGAATGGATAATGGAAGGAGTGGGCCTTCCGGTGAGCTCCTCAAGGACTTACTCTGGGCACAGACTTTGCAAGCGGAGACAAACTTTTGAGCGTCCTTCCTGAGAGAAGGCCACCAAACTTGGCGTAACAATAAAGCTATGGTTTTTTTAATCCCTGGATGACCGGTTGTTTTGGTATCATGAAAATGGGACAAAAACTCAGACCGATAAGCAAAGGGCACAAACAGGGCTGACGCGGGTTTCCCAGGAGGAGCTTGGGCCTGGAACTGAGTAAGATCAGGAAGTTGGGGTTGAATGGCGGCCACCACTAGGGAGCGAGGTACGATGGGAGAAACCACCCTTTCCGGTAAGTCAGGGGGCGAGAAACTCCGAGACAGGGCGTCCGCCTTTATATTCTTAGACCCGGGTTTATACGTTATAGAAAAATTAAACCGGGAAAAGAATAAGGACCAGCGAGCCTGTCTAGGAGTTAACCTCTTGGCGGACTGGATGTACTCCAGATTTTTATGGTCCGTAAAGACCGTAACTGGATACTGAGCCCCCTCCAGCCAGTGCCTCCATTCCTGGAAGGCAAGTTTGATGGCCAGTAATTCTCTGTTGCCGATATCATAATTCTTTTCGGCCGCTGAGAATTTTTTGGAAAAGAAGGCACATGGATGGAGGCGTGCAGGTGAGCCGTAGTATTGGGACAAGACCGCTCCGACCGCGATCTCTGAGGCATCCACCTCCACAAGGAAAGGTCGTTGTTCATCGGGATGGACTAGGACGGGAGCAACGCTAAATACCCTCTTAAGATTCTCAAAGGCCTGGACAGCTTGAGCCGGCCAAATCGGGGGGTAGCCGCCTTTCTTAGTCAAATTAGTTAGTGGTGTAACCAGGGTTGAGAAATTCTTAATGAACCTTCTGTAAAAATTGGCGAAACCCAAAAACCTCTGCAGGCCCTTCAGATCTCTGGGCTGCTCCCATTCTAAAACAGCCCTCACCTTAGATTGGTCCATAGACAGACCAGATTTAGAGATAATGTAACCGAGGAACGGAAACTCAGATACCTCAAATTGACATTTCTTTAATTTGGCATATAAACAATTCTCCCTAAGTTTCTGTAAAACTAGGCACACATGTTTCCGATGCTCATCAAGGGATGAAGAAAAAATTAAAATGTCATCTAGGTAGACAACCATAAACCGGCCAAGATAATCTCGGAAAATTTCATTAACAAAGCTTTGAAAGACCGCAGGGGCATTACACAGGCCGAAGGGCATAACCAAATATTCATAATGCCCTTCAAGGGTATTAAAGGCCGTTTTCCACTCGTCCCCCTGCCTGATTCTTATGAGGTTATAGGCCCCTCGGAGATCTAGTTTGGAGAAGACCTGCGCCCCGACCACCTGTGTAAAGAGCCCCTCAATAAGCGGTAGGGGATATTTATTTTTTACCGTGATGTTATTTAAGCCCCGATAATCGATACAGGGGCGAAGTCCCCCATCCTTTTTCTCCACAAAAAAAAACCCTGCCCCTGCTGGGGAAGATGAAGGCCGAATAAACCCTTTTTCTAAGTTCTCGGCGATATATTCCCGCATGGCAAGGGTTTCTGCTCGGGTCAAATTAAATATTCTCCCTCTGGGAGGCATCGTACCAGGGAGCAGTTCTATTGGGCAGTCCCAAGGTCTATGGGGAGGAAGTTTGTCTGCTGCCTTTTCTGAAAAAACATCAGCAAACTCCAAATATGGAGTAGGAATCCCACTAGGGAGTAAGCATGTGACCCTAAGGGGAAATTCCAGGCAGTTCCGGAAACACTGGTGCCCCCACTTGGTAATTTGCCCCGAAACCCAATCAATCTGAGGATTATGCTCCTGCAGCCATGGCAACCCCAGAATCAAGGGGGTTCCAGGCATGCTCAAAATCAGGAACCTGATAACCTCAGAATGACTGGCTCCTACTTTGATTTGCATGGGAGGTGATTGGAACCGAACTAACCCCCCGGCCACTGGAGTGCCATCAATGGCTGACACCCGGATAGGAGTAGGCAAGGCCTGTGCCATAATTCCTAGAGTCTGTGCTAGATCAGAGTCTAGGAAGTTCCCAGCTGCTCCAGAATCGAGAAGAGCCTTTAAGTTAACATATTTGGCACCAAACATAAACTGAACTGGGACCAGAATTGGAGACGATACTTGAGGAGATACCTTACAGCCTAGGAGGGCCCCCTCGAAACCCCCTAGGCTCTGAAGTTTCCCGGCGGTTTCTTTGGGCAAAGTCTAACCATGTGGCCGGTCCCACCACAGTAAAGACAGAGCCCCTCGGATAGGCGTCGTCGTCTCTCGCCTTCGGTGAGCCTGGTGGCACCTAGCTGCATAGGCTCTTCAGAAGATTGAGCGACGGAAGCCTCAGATTTTGCAGTGGATTCAAAATGTGATCCTTTCTCCAGGCGCCTTTCCCGGAGTCGGCGATCTATGCGGATGGCCAAATGCATTAACTCATCCAGTGTTTGGGGTTCCGGGTAGTTCACCAGGGTATCTTTGATAGAGTCAGCCAGACCTAACCGGAATTGGCCACAGAGGGCAGGATTGTTCCAGCGTGAGTCAACTGCCCAACGCCGGAATTCGGAACAGTAGTCCTCGGCTGGACGGCGTCCCTGGCGGAGGGTACGTAACTTCGCGTCAGCTGAGGCCCCCTTGTCAGGATCGTCATAAAGGACCTCCATAGCAGCGAAGAAACTATCCACCGACTGGCGGATGGGGTCCTGAGCTGATAAACTAAAGGCCCAGGACTGAGGGTCTCCATGTAACAGGGAAATGATCAAGCCCACTTTTTGTTCCTGTGAGCCCGAGGAGACCGGGCGAAGCTGAAAGTATAACTTACAAGAGTCCCGGAAATTGGCAAATTTCGCCCTATCGCCAAAAAACTTTTCAGGGAGCGGGATCTTGGGTTCCACCGTCATTGCGGCCGGAGTCCCCTGAGAAGTGGGGACCATGGGAGTAGGACGGTTCTCCTGGGCCGCAACTCGAAGAGCCAGGTGCTCCACCGCCGCCGTCAGGGCCTGCACCTGCTCCAGAATTTGGTCCATTCTTGTTCTGGCCCGTTATAATGTCAGGATTGTACCTAACACCCGTCTGTCTTAAGCCAGTATCCCCCAATCTCCACCGCCACTTCTGCCTATAGACAAGCCCCCGCTTGTGGGAGACGCGAGTAATGCCTCTCCCAGTCGGTTGCCCCCAGGACTTAACAGGCGCAAGGGATAGTAGCTTAAGGTGCAGTTTGGTGTTAGGCAGGGAATCCCGAATGAGGATGCCGGGTGCGGAAAGTCCGTAAATCAGGCCGAGGTCAAACCAGGAAGTCACAGGCGAGGTATCCAGGGGAGAAGACTGAGAATGGTCGAGGGTAGCCGAGGTCAATTCCAGGAGGTCACAGGCGAAGTACAGGAGGGTCAGGCAAGAGAGTGGTCAGGCAAAGCAGGAGGTCAGGGCAGGCAGCTAGCAAGAATAGTCAGAGTCCAAATCCAAATCCAAAATCTTCACAAGTAACGCAGCACACATCCAGAACCCAGAAGCTATAACGGGCACTGGGAAACTGGAACAGTGCAAATATATAGGGAAGTCTGGCCAATGGGAAACAGGGAAAAAAGGAGGGAAGGAAGGTGCTTGGTGCAAACAAGGAAGTGGGATCGGTCCCAGGAGCTGGACGGCCCAGGCCAGACAGGCCGACCAGTCCCTGGGTCCGATCCCAGGAACCAGCCACAGATTGGGGAATTCAAACTCGCCCCCGGCGGGCGCGCTGGGGGAAGCGCCGCCGGGAGGCATAAAGCAGACGTGCTCGCGCGCGCGCGCGAGCACGTTGATGATCGGGCGCGCCCCCGCCAGGAAGGGGAAGCGCTGAGCCGGAGGGGAGAGCCGCAAGGCCGCGCAGCCGCGCGGAGCGGGCTGCGACGCGGCCACCCACAGCATCCTGCACCGCCCGCCCCTGATCCCCGCGACGGTGCCGAGGAGCTGGCAGACCCGGGGACCGTCGGGCCGCAGCCCGGTGGGAGCCAGCCGGCAACGCGCCGCGGGACCCGGAACGGCGGTGAGGTAAGTGCCTAACACTCTGTTTTATTAATATATTGCATTTTGAATTGTTTTTTTGCGTCCTGTAAAAACACCAGGCCGCAGGGTATCCCAAACCGGCACATTTCACCCTATCTGTTATACTAAATCAGCTTCTACAGGCTCTGTTTTATTAATATATTGCATTTTGAATTGGTTTTGTGCGTCCTGTAAAAACACCAGGCCGCAGGGTATCCCAAACCAACACATTTCACCCTATCTGTTATACTAAATCAGCTTCTACAGACTCTGTTTTATTAATATATTGCATTTTGAATTGGCTTTTTGCGTCCTGTAAAAACACCAGGCCGCAGGGTATCCCAAACCGGCACATTTCACCCTATCTGTTATACTAAATCAGCTTCTAAAGGCTCTGTTTTATTAATATATTGCATTTTAAATTGGTTTTGTGCGTCCTGTAAAAGCACCAGGCCACATTGGCATCCCAAACCAGCACATTTCACCCTATCTGTTATACTAAATCAGCTTCTAAAGGCTCTGTTTTATTAATATATTGCATTTTGAATTGGTTTTGTGCGTCCTGTAAAAGCACCAGGCCGCAGGGTATCTTAAACCGGCACATTTCACCCTATCTGTTATACTAAATCAGCTTCTAAAGGCTCTGTTTTATTAATATTTTTCATTTTGAATTGGTTTTGTGCGTCTTTTAAAACACCAGGCCGCAGGGTATCCCAAACCGGCACATTTCACCCTGTTATACTAAAGCAGCTTCTACAGGCTCCTTTTTATTAATATATTGCATTTTGAATTTTTTTTACTTCCTGTAAAAACACCAGGCCGCAGGGTATCCCATCCTGGCACATTTCACCCTTATTTGTTATACTAAATCAGCTCCTACAGTCTCTGTTTTATTAATATATTGCATTTTGAAATGGTTTTGTGCGTCCTGTAAAAACACCAGGCCACAGGGTATCCCAAACCGGCACATTTCACCCTATCTGTTATACTAAATCAGCTTCTACAGGCTTTGTTTTATTAATATATTACATTTTTAATTGGTTTTGTGCGTCCTGTAAAAACACCAGGCCAGATGGGCATCCCAAACCAGCACATTTCACCCTATCTGTTATACTAAATCAGCTTCTACAGGCTCTGTTTTATTAATATATTTCATTTTTAACTGGTTTTGTGCGTCCTTTAAAAACACCAGGCCGCAGGGTATCCCAAACCAGCACATTTCACCCTATCTCTTATACTAAAGCAGCTTCTACAGGCTCTGTTTTATTAATATATTGCATTTTGGATTGTTTTTTTGCGTCCTGTAAAAACACCAGGCCGCAGGGCATCCCAAACTGGCACATTTCACTCTATCTGTTATACTAAATCAGCTTCTAAAGGCTCTGTTTTATTAATATATTGCATTTTGAATTGGTTTTGTGCGTTCTGTAAAAACACCAGGCCGCAGGGTATCCCAAACGAGCACATTTCACACTATCTGTAATACTAAATCAGCTTCTACAGGCTCTGTTTTATTAATATATTGCATTTTGAATTGGTTTTGTGCGTCCTGTAACAACATCAGGCCGCAGGGTATCCCAAACCGGCACATTTCACCCTATCTGTTATACTAAATCAGCTTCTACAGGCTCTGTTTTATTAATATATTGCATTTTGTATTGGTTTTGTGCGTCATATAAAAACACCAGGCTGCAGGGCATCCCAATCCGGCACATTTCACCCTATCTGTTATAGTAAATCAGCTTCTACAGGCTCTGTTTTATTAATATATTGCATTTTGAATTGGTTTTGTGTGTCATATAAAAACACCAGGCCGCAGGGCATCCCAAACCGGCACATTTCACCCTATCTGTTATACTAAATCAGCTTCTAAAGGCTCTGTTTTATTAATATATTTCATTTTGAATTGGTTTTGTGCATCCTTGAAAAACACCAGGCCGCAGGGTATCCCAAACCAGCACATTTCACCCTATCTGTTATACTATATCAGCTTCTACATGCTCTGTTTTATTAATATATTGCATTTTGAATTGGTTTTGTGCGTTCTGTTAAAACACCAGGCAGCAGGCTATCCCAAACCGGCACATTTCACCCTATCTGTTATACTAAATCAGCTTCTAAAGGCTCTGTTTTATTAATATATTGCATTTTGAATTTTTTTTTGCGTCCTGTAAAAACACCAGGCCACAGGGTATCCCAAACTGGCACATTTCACCCTATCTGTTATACTAAATCAGCTTCTAAAGGCTCTGTTTTTTTAATATATTGCATTTTGAATTGGTTTTGTGCGTTCTGTAAAAACACCAGGCCGCAGGGTATCCCAAACGAGCACATTTCACACTATATGTAATACTAAATCAGCTTCTACAGGCTCTGTTTTATTAATATATTGCATTTTGAATTGGCTTTTTGCGTCCTGTAAAAACACCAGGCCGCAGGGTATCCCAAACCGGCACATTTCACCCTATCTGTTATACTAAATCAGCTTCTACAATCTCTGTTTTATTAATATATTGCATTTTGAATTGGCTTTTTGCGTCCTGTAAAAACACCAGGCCGCAGGGTATCCCAAACCGGCATATTTCACCCTATCTGTTATACTAAATCAGCTTCTAAAGGCTCTGTTTTATTAATATATTGCATTTTAAATTGGTTTTGTGCGTCCTGTAAAAGCACCAGGCCACATTGGCATCCCAAACCAGCACATTTCACCCTATCTGTTATACTAAATCAGCTTCTAGAGGCTCTGTTTTATTAATATATTGCATTTTGAATTGGTTTTGTGCGTCCTGTAAAAGCACCAGGCCGCAGGGTATCTTAAACCGGCACATTTCACCCTATCTGTTATACTAAATCAGCTTCTAAAGGCTCTGTTTTATTAATATTTTTCATTTTGAATTGGTTTTGTGCGTCTTTTAAAATACCAGGCCGCAGGGTATCCCAAACAAAGCAGCTTCTACAGGCTCCTTTTTATTAATATATTGCATTTTGAATTTTTTTTGCGTCCTGTAAAAACACCAGGCCACAGGGTATCCCATCCTGGCACATTTCACCCTTATTTGTTATACTAAATCAGCTTCTACAGGCTCTGTTTTATTAATATATTGCATTTTGAAATGGTTTTGTGCGTCCTGTAAAAACACCAGGCCACAGGGTATCCCAAACCGGCACATTTCACCCTATCTGTTATACTAAATCAGCTTCTACAGGCTTTGTTTTATTAATATATTACATTTTTAATTGGTTTTGTGCGTCCTGTAAAAACACCAGGCCCCATGGGCATTCCAAACCAGCACATTTCACCCTATCTGTTATACTAAATCAGCTTCTACAGGCTCTGTTTTATTAATATATTTCATTTTTAACTGGTTTTGTGCGTCCTTTAAAAACTCCAGGCCGCAGGGTATCCCAAACCAGCACATTTCACCCTATCTCTTATACTAAAGCAGCTTCTACAGGCTCTGTTTTATTAATATATTGCATTTTGGATTTTTTTTTGCGTCCTGTAAAAACACCAGGCCGCAGGGTATCCCAAACCGGCACATTTCACCCTATCTGTTATACTAAATCAGCTTCTAAAGGCTCTGTTTTATTAATATATTGCATTTTGAATTGGTTTTATGCGTTTTGTAAAAACACCAGGCCACAGGGTATCCCAAATGAGCACATTTCACACTATCTGTAATACTAAATCAGCTTCTACAGGCTCTGTTTTATTAATATATTGCATTTTGAATTGGTTTTGTGCGTCCTGTAAAAACATCAGGCCGCAGGGTATCCCAAACCGGCACATTTCACCCTATCTGTTATACTAAATCAGCTTCTACAGGCTGTGTTTTATTAATATATTGCATTTTGTATTGGTTTTGTGCGTCATATAAAAACACCAGGCCGCAGGGCATCCCAAACCGGCACATTTCACCCTATCTGTTATACTAAATCAGCTTCTACAGGCTGTGTTTTATTAATATATTGCATTTTGTATTGGTTTTGTGCGTCATATAAAAACACCAGGCCGCAGGGCATCCCAAACCGGCACATTTCACCCTATCTGTTATACTAAATCAGCTTCTACAGGCTCTGTTTTATTAATATATTGCATTTTGAATTGGTTTTGTGTGTCATATAAAAACACCAGGCCGCAGGGCATCCCAAACCGGCACATTTCACCCTATCTGTTATACTAAATCAGCTTCTAAAGGCTCTGTTTTATTAATATATTTCATTTTGAATTGGTTTTGTGCATCCTTGAAAAACACCAGGCCGCAGGGTATCCCAAACCAGCACATTTCACCCTATCTGTTATACTATATCAGCTTCTACATGCTCTGTTTTATTAATATATTGCATTTTGAATTGGTTTTGTGCGTTCTGTTAAAACACCAGGCAGCAGGCTATCCCAAACCGGCACATTTCACCCTATCTGTTATACTAAAGCAGCTTCTACAGGCTCTGTTTTATTAATATATTGCATTTTGAATTTTTTTTGCGTCCTGTAAAAACACCAGGCCACAGGGTATCCCAAACCGGCACATTTCACCCTATCTGTTATACTAAATGAGCTTCTAAATGCTCTGTTTTATTAATATATTGCATTTTTAATTGGTTTTGTGCGTCCTGTAAAAACACCAGGCCCCATGGGCATTCCAAACCAGCACATTTCACCCTATCTGTTATACTAAAGCAGCTTCTACAGGCTCTGTTTTATTAATATATTGCATTTTAAATTGGTTTTGTGCGTCCTGTAAAAGCACCAGGCCACATTGGCATCCCAAACCAGCACATTTCACCCTATCTGTTATACTAAATCAGCTTCTAAAGGCTCTGTTTTATTAATATATTGCATTTTGAATTGGTTTTGTGCGTCCTGTAAAAGCACCAGGCCGCAGGGTATCTTAAACCGGCACATTTCACCCTATCTGTTATACTAAATCAGCTTCTAAAGGCTCTGTTTTATTAATATTTTTCATTTTGAATTGGTTTTGTGCGTCTTTTAAAACACCAGGCCGCAAGGTATCCCAAACCGGCACATTTCACCCTGTTATACTAAAGCAGCTTCTACAGGCTCCTTTTTATTAATATATTGCATTTTGAATTTTTTTTACTTCCTGTAAAAACACCAGGCCGCAGGGTATCCCATCCTGGCACATTTCACCCTTATTTGTTATACTAAATCAGCTCCTACAGTCTCTGTTTTATTAATATATTGCATTTTGAAATGGTTTTGTGCGTCCTGTAAAAACACCAGGCCACAGGGTATCCCAAACCGGCACATTTCACCCTATCTGTTATACTAAATCAGCTTCTACAGGCTTTGTTTTATTAATATATTACATTTTTAATTGGTTTTGTGCGTCCTGTAAAAACACCAGGCCAGATGGGCATCCCAAACCAGCACATTTCACCCTATCTGTTATACTAAATCAGCTTCTACAGGCTCTGTTTTATTAATATATTTCATTTTTAACTGGTTTTGTGCGTCCTTTAAAAACACCAGGCCGCAGGGTATCCCAAACCAGCACATTTCACCCTATCTCTTATACTAAAGCAGCTTCTACAGGCTCTGTTTTATTAATATATTGCATTTTGGATTGTTTTTTTGCGTCCTGTAAAAACACCAGGCCGCTGGGCATCCCAAACTGGCACATTTCACTCTATCTGTTATACTAAATCAGCTTCTAAAGGCTCTGTTTTATTAATATATTGCATTTTGAATTGGTTTTGTGCGTTCTGTAAAAACACCAGGCCGCAGGGTATCCCAAACGAGCACATTTCACACTATCTGTAATACTAAATCAGCTTCTACAGGCTCTGTTTTATTAATATATTGCATTTTGAATTGGTTTTGTGCGTCCTGTAACAACATCAGGCCGCAGGGTATCCCAAACCGGCACATTTCACCCTATCTGTTATACTAAATCAGCTTCTACAGGCTCTGTTTTATTAATATATTGCATTTTGTATTGGTTTTGTGCGTCATATAAAAACACCAGGCTGCAGGGCATCCCAATCCGGCACATTTCACCCTATCTGTTATAGTAAATCAGCTTCTACAGGCTCTGTTTTATTAATATATTGCATTTTGAATTGGTTTTGTGTGTCATATAAAAACACCAGGCCGCAGGGCATCCCAAACCGGCACATTTCACCCTATCTGTTATACTAAATCAGCTTCTAAAGGCTCTGTTTTATTAATATATTTCATTTTGAATTGGTTTTGTGCATCCTTGAAAAACACCAGGCCGCAGGGTATCCCAAACCAGCACATTTCACCCTATCTGTTATACTATATCAGCTTCTACATGCTCTGTTTTATTAATATATTGCATTTTGAATTGGTTTTGTGCGTTCTGTTAAAACACCAGGCAGCAGGCTATCCCAAACCGGCACATTTCACCCTATCTGTTATACTAAATCAGCTTCTAAAGGCTCTGTTTTATTAATATATTGCATTTTGAATTTTTTTTTGCGTCCTGTAAAAACACCAGGCCACAGGGTATCCCAAACTGGCACATTTCACCCTATCTGTTATACTAAATCAGCTTCTAAAGGCTCTGTTTTTTTAATATATTGCATTTTGAATTGGTTTTGTGCGTTCTGTAAAAACACCAGGCCGCAGGGTATCCCAAACGAGCACATTTCACACTATATGTAATACTAAATCAGCTTCTACAGGCTCTGTTTTATTAATATATTGCATTTTGAATTGGTTTTGTGCGTCCTGTAACAACATCAGGCCGCAGGGTATCCCAAACCGGCACATTTCACCCTATCTGTTATACTAAATCAGCTTCTACAGGCTCTGTTTTATTAATATATTGCATTTTGTATTGGTTTTGTGCGTCATATAAAAACACCAGGCCGCAGGGCATCCCAATCCGGCACATTTCACCCTATCTGTTATACTAAATCAGCTTCTACAGGCTCTGTTTTATTAATATATTGCATTTTGAATTGGCTTTTTGCGTCCTGTAAAAACACCAGGCCGCAGGGTATCCCAAACCGGCACATTTCACCCTATCTGTTATACTAAATCAGCTTCTACAATCTCTGTTTTATTAATATATTGCATTTTGAATTGGCTTTTTGCGTCCTGTAAAAACACCAGGCCGCAGGGTATCCCAAACCGGCATATTTCACCCTATCTGTTATACTAAATCAGCTTCTAAAGGCTCTGTTTTATTAATATATTGCATTTTAAATTGGTTTTGTGCGTCCTGTAAAAGCACCAGGCCACATTGGCATCCCAAACCAGCACATTTCACCCTATCTGTTATACTAAATCAGCTTCTAGAGGCTCTGTTTTATTAATATATTGCATTTTGAATTGGTTTTGTGCGTCCTGTAAAAGCACCAGGCCGCAGGGTATCTTAAACCGGCACATTTCACCCTATCTGTTATACTAAATCAGCTTCTAAAGGCTCTGTTTTATTAATATTTTTCATTTTGAATTGGTTTTGTGCGTCTTTTAAAATACCAGGCCGCAGGGTATCCCAAACAAAGCAGCTTCTACAGGCTCCTTTTTATTAATATATTGCATTTTGAATTTTTTTTGCGTCCTGTAAAAACACCAGGCCACAGGGTATCCCATCCTGGCACATTTCACCCTTATTTGTTATACTAAATCAGCTTCTACAGGCTCTGTTTTATTAATATATTGCATTTTGAAATGGTTTTGTGCGTCCTGTAAAAACACCAGGCCACAGGGTATCCCAAACCGGCACATTTCACCCTATCTGTTATACTAAATCAGCTTCTACAGGCTTTGTTTTATTAATATATTACATTTTTAATTGGTTTTGTGCGTCCTGTAAAAACACCAGGCCCCATGGGCATTCCAAACCAGCACATTTCACCCTATCTGTTATACTAAATCAGCTTCTACAGGCTCTGTTTTATTAATATATTTCATTTTTAACTGGTTTTGTGCGTCCTTTAAAAACTCCAGGCCGCAGGGTATCCCAAACCAGCACATTTCACCCTATCTCTTATACTAAAGCAGCTTCTACAGGCTCTGTTTTATTAATATATTGCATTTTGGATTTTTTTTTGCGTCCTGTAAAAACACCAGGCCGCAGGGTATCCCAAACCGGCACATTTCACCCTATCTGTTATACTAAATCAGCTTCTAAAGGCTCTGTTTTATTAATATATTGCATTTTGAATTGGTTTTATGCGTTTTGTAAAAACACCAGGCCACAGGGTATCCCAAATGAGCACATTTCACACTATCTGTAATACTAAATCAGCTTCTACAGGCTCTGTTTTATTAATATATTGCATTTTGAATTGGTTTTGTGCGTCCTGTAAAAACATCAGGCCGCAGGGTATCCCAAACCGGCACATTTCACCCTATCTGTTATACTAAATCAGCTTCTACAGGCTGTGTTTTATTAATATATTGCATTTTGTATTGGTTTTGTGCGTCATATAAAAACACCAGGCCGCAGGGCATCCCAAACCGGCACATTTCACCCTATCTGTTATACTAAATCAGCTTCTACAGGCTGTGTTTTATTAATATATTGCATTTTGTATTGGTTTTGTGCGTCATATAAAAACACCAGGCCGCAGGGCATCCCAAACCGGCACATTTCACCCTATCTGTTATACTAAATCAGCTTCTACAGGCTCTGTTTTATTAATATATTGCATTTTGAATTGGTTTTGTGTGTCATATAAAAACACCAGGCCGCAGGGCATCCCAAACCGGCACATTTCACCCTATCTGTTATACTAAATCAGCTTCTAAAGGCTCTGTTTTATTAATATATTTCATTTTGAATTGGTTTTGTGCATCCTTGAAAAACACCAGGCCGCAGGGTATCCCAAACCAGCACATTTCACCCTATCTGTTATACTATATCAGCTTCTACATGCTCTGTTTTATTAATATATTGCATTTTGAATTGGTTTTGTGCGTTCTGTTAAAACACCAGGCAGCAGGCTATCCCAAACCGGCACATTTCACCCTATCTGTTATACTAAAGCAGCTTCTACAGGCTCTGTTTTATTAATATATTGCATTTTGAATTTTTTTTGCGTCCTGTAAAAACACCAGGCCACAGGGTATCCCAAACCGGCACATTTCACCCTATCTGTTATACTAAATGAGCTTCTAAATGCTCTGTTTTATTAATATATTGCATTTTTAATTGGTTTTGTGCGTCCTGTAAAAACACCAGGCCCCATGGGCATTCCAAACCAGCACATTTCACCCTATCTGTTATACTAAAGCAGCTTCTACAGGCTCTGTTTTATTAATATATTGCATTTTAAATTGGTTTTGTGCGTCCTGTAAAAGCACCAGGCCACATTGGCATCCCAAACCAGCACATTTCACCCTATCTGTTATACTAAATCAGCTTCTAAAGGCTCTGTTTTATTAATATATTGCATTTTGAATTGGTTTTGTGCGTCCTGTAAAAGCACCAGGCCGCAGGGTATCTTAAACCGGCACATTTCACCCTATCTGTTATACTAAATCAGCTTCTAAAGGCTCTGTTTTATTAATATTTTTCATTTTGAATTGGTTTTGTGCGTCTTTTAAAACACCAGGCCGCAGGGTATCCCAAACCGGCACATTTCACCCTGTTATACTAAAGCAGCTTCTACAGGCTCCTTTTTATTAATATATTGCATTTTGAATTTTTTTTGCGTCCTGTAAAAACACCAGGCCGCAGGGTATCCCATCCTGGCACATTTCACCCTTATTTGTTATACTAAATCAGCTCCTACAGTCTCTGTTTTATTAATATATTGCATTTTCAAATGGTTTTGTGCGTCCTGTAAAAACACCAGGCCACAGGGTATCCCAAACCGGCACATTTCACCCTATCTGTTATACTAAATCAGCTTCTACAGGCTTTGTTTTATTAATATATTACATTTTTAATTGGTTTTGTGCGTCCTGTAAAAACACCAGGCCAGATGGGCATCCCAAACCAGCACATTTCACCCTATCTGTTATACTAAATCAGCTTCTACAGGCTCTGTTTTATTAATATATTTCATTTTTAACTGGTTTTGTGCGTCCTTTAAAAACACCAGGCCGCAGGGTATCCCAAACCAGCACATTTCACCCTATCTCTTATACTAAAGCAGCTTCTACAGGCTCTGTTTTATTAATATATTGCATTTTGGATTGTTTTTTTGCGTCCTGTAAAAACACCAGGCCGCAGGGCATCCCAAACTGGCACATTTCACTCTATCTGTTATACTAAATCAGCTTCTAAAGGCTCTGTTTTATTAATATATTGCATTTTGAATTGGTTTTGTGCGTTCTGTAAAAACACCAGGCCGCAGGGTATCCCAAACGAGCACATTTCACACTATCTGTAATACTAAATCAGCTTCTACAGGCTCTGTTTTATTAATATATTGCATTTTGAATTGGTTTTGTGCGTCCTGTAACAACATCAGGCCGCAGGGTATCCCAAACCGGCACATTTCACCCTATCTGTTATACTAAATCAGCTTCTACAGGCTCTGTTTTATTAATATATTGCATTTTGTATTGGTTTTGTGCGTCATATAAAAACACCAGGCTGCAGGGCATCCCAATCCGGCACATTTCACCCTATCTGTTATAGTAAATCAGCTTCTACAGGCTCTGTTTTATTAATATATTGCATTTTGAATTGGTTTTGTGTGTCATATAAAAACACCAGGCCGCAGGGCATCCCAAACCGGCACATTTCACCCTATCTGTTATACTAAATCAGCTTCTAAAGGCTCTGTTTTATTAATATATTTCATTTTGAATTGGTTTTGTGCATCCTTGAAAAACACCAGGCCGCAGGGTATCCCAAACCAGCACATTTCACCCTATCTGTTATACTATATCAGCTTCTACATGCTCTGTTTTATTAATATATTGCATTTTGAATTGGTTTTGTGCGTTCTGTTAAAACACCAGGCAGCAGGCTATCCCAAACCGGCACATTTCACCCTATCTGTTATACTAAATCAGCTTCTAAAGGCTCTGTTTTATTAATATATTGCATTTTGAATTTTTTTTTGCGTCCTGTAAAAACACCAGGCCACAGGGTATCCCAAACTGGCACATTTCACCCTATCTGTTATACTAAATCAGCTTCTAAAGGCTCTGTTTTTTTAATATATTGCATTTTGAATTGGTTTTGTGCGTTCTGTAAAAACACCAGGCCGCAGGGTATCCCAAACGAGCACATTTCACACTATATGTAATACTAAATCAGCTTCTACAGGCTCTGTTTTATTAATATATTGCATTTTGAATTGGTTTTGTGCGTCCTGTAACAACATCAGGCCGCAGGGTATCCCAAACCGGCACATTTCACCCTATCTGTTATACTAAATCAGCTTCTACAGGCTCTGTTTTATTAATATATTGCATTTTGTATTGGTTTTGTGCGTCATATAAAAACACCAGGCCGCAGAGCATCCCAATCCGGCACATTTCACCCTATCTGTTATACTAAATCAGCTTCTACAGGCTCTGTTTTATTAATATATTGCATTTTGAATTGGCTTTTTGCGTCCTGTAAAAACACCAGGCCGCAGGGTATCCCAAACCGGCACATTTCACCCTATCTGTTATACTAAATCAGCTTCTACAATCTCTGTTTTATTAATATATTGCATTTTGAATTGGCTTTTTGCGTCCTGTAAAAACACCAGGCCGCAGGGTATCCCAAACCGGCATATTTCACCCTATCTGTTATACTAAATCAGCTTCTAAAGGCTCTGTTTTATTAATATATTGCATTTTAAATTGGTTTTGTGCGTCCTGTAAAAGCACCAGGCCACATTGGCATCCCAAACCAGCACATTTCACCCTATCTGTTATACTAAATCAGCTTCTAGAGGCTCTGTTTTATTAATATATTGCATTTTGAATTGGTTTTGTGCGTCCTGTAAAAGCACCAGGCCGCAGGGTATCTTAAACCGGCACATTTCACCCTATCTGTTATACTAAATCAGCTTCTAAAGGCTCTGTTTTATTAATATTTTTCATTTTGAATTGGTTTTGTGCGTCTTTTAAAATACCAGGCCGCAGGGTATCCCAAACAAAGCAGCTTCTACAGGCTCCTTTTTATTAATATATTGCATTTTGAATTTTTTTTGCGTCCTGTAAAAACACCAGGCCACAGGGTATCCCATCCTGGCACATTTCACCCTTATTTGTTATACTAAATCAGCTTCTACAGGCTCTGTTTTATTAATATATTGCATTTTGAAATGGTTTTGTGCGTCCTGTAAAAACACCAGGCCACAGGGTATCCCAAACCGGCACATTTCACCCTATCTGTTATACTAAATCAGCTTCTACAGGCTTTGTTTTATTAATATATTACATTTTTAATTGGTTTTGTGCGTCCTGTAAAAACACCAGGCCCCATGGGCATTCCAAACCAGCACATTTCACCCTATCTGTTATACTAAATCAGCTTCTACAGGCTCAGTTTTATTAATATATTTCATTTTTAACTGGTTTTGTGCGTCCTTTAAAAACTCCAGGCCGCAGGGTATCCCAAACCAGCACATTTCACCCTATCTCTTATACTAAAGCAGCTTCTACAGGCTCTGTTTTATTAATATATTGCATTTTGGATTTTTTTTTGCGTCCTGTAAAAACACCAGGCCGCAGGGTATCCCAAACCGGCACATTTCACCCTATCTGTTATACTAAATCAGCTTCTAAAGGCTCTGTTTTATTAATATATTGCATTTTGAATTGGTTTTATGCGTTTTGTAAAAACACCAGGCCACAGGGTATCCCAAACGAGCACATTTCACACTATCTGTAATACTAAATCAGCTTCTACAGGCTCTGTTTTATTAATATATTGCATTTTGAATTGGTTTTGTGCGTCCTGTAAAAACATCAGGCCGCAGGGTATCCCAAACCGGCACATTTCACCCTATCTGTTATACTAAATCAGCTTCTACAGGCTGTGTTTTATTAATATATTGCATTTTGTATTGGTTTTGTGCGTCATATAAAAACACCAGGCCGCAGGGCATCCCAAACCGGCACATTTCACCCTATCTGTTATACTAAATCAGCTTCTACAGGCTGTGTTTTATTAATATATTGCATTTTGTATTGGTTTTGTGCGTCATATAAAAACACCAGGCCGCAGGGCATCCCAAACCGGCACATTTCACCCTATCTGTTATACTAAATCAGCTTCTACAGGCTCTGTTTTATTAATATATTGCATTTTGAATTGGTTTTGTGTGTCATATAAAAACACCAGGCCGCAGGGCATCCCAAACCGGCACATTTCACCCTATCTGTTATACTAAATCAGCTTCTAAAGGCTCTGTTTTATTAATATATTTCATTTTGAATTGGTTTTGTGCATCCTTGAAAAACACCAGGCCGCAGGGTATCCCAAACCAGCACATTTCACCCTATCTGTTATACTATATCAGCTTCTACATGCTCTGTTTTATTAATATATTGCATTTTGAATTGGTTTTGTGCGTTCTGTTAAAACACCAGGCAGCAGGCTATCCCAAACCGGCACATTTCACCCTATCTGTTATACTAAAGCAGCTTCTACAGGCTCTGTTTTATTAATATATTGCATTTTGAATTTTTTTTGCGTCCTGTAAAAACACCAGGCCACAGGGTATCCCAAACCGGCACATTTCACCCTATCTGTTATACTAAATGAGCTTCTAAATGCTCTGTTTTATTAATATATTGCATTTTTAATTGGTTTTGTGCGTCCTGTAAAAACACCAGGCCCCATGGGCATTCCAAACCAGCACATTTCACCCTATCTGTTATACTAAAGCAGCTTCTACAGGCTCTGTTTTATTAATATATTGCATTTTAGATTGGTTTTTTGCGTCCTGTAAAAACACCAGGCCGCAGGGTATCCCAAACCGGCACATTTCACCCTATCTGTTATACTAAAGCAGCTTCTACAGGCTCTGTTTTATTAATATATTGCATTTTGAATTTTTTTTTGCGTCCTGTAAAAACACCAGGCCGCAGGGTATCCCAAACCGGCACATTTCACCCTATCTGTTATACTAAATCAGCTTCTACAGGCTCTGTTTTATTAATATATTGCATTTTGAATTGGTTTTGTGCATCCTGTAAAAACACCAGGCTGCAGGCTATCCCAAACCGGCACATTTCACCCTATCTGTTATACTAAATCAGCTTCTACACGCTCTGTTGTATTATTATTTTGCATTTTGAATTGGTTTTGTGCATCCTGTTAAAACAGCAGGCCGCAGGGTATCACAAACCTGCACATTTCACCCTATCTGTTATACTAAATCAGCTTCTAAAGGCTCTGTTATATTAATATATTTCATTTTGAATTGGTTTTGTGCGTCTTTTAAAAACACCAGGCAGCAGGGTATCCCAAACTAGCACATTTCACCCTATCTGTTATACTAAATCAGCTTCTACAGGCTCTGTTTTATTAATATATTGCATTTTGAATTGGCTTTTTGCGTCCTGTAAAAACACCAGGCCGCAAGGTGATCCCAAACCGGCACATTTCACCCTGATATACTAAAGCAGCTTCTACAGGCTCCTTTTTTTTAATATATTGCATTTTGAATTGTTTTTTGCGTCCTGTAAGAACACCAGGCCGCAGGGTATCCCATCCTGGCACATTTCACCCTTATTTGTTATACTAAATCAGCTTCTACAGGCTCTGTTTTATTAATATATTGCATTTTGAATTGGTTTTGTGCGTCCTATAAAAACACCAGGCCGCAGGGTATCCCAAACCGGCACATTTCACCCTATCTGTTATACTAAAGCAGCTTCTACAGGCTCTGCTTTATTAATATATTGCATTTTGAATTGGTTTTGTGCGTCCTATAAAAACACTAGGCCGCAGGGCATCCCAAACCAGCACATTTCACCCTATTTGTTATACTAAATCAGCTTCTACAGGCTCTGTTTTATTAATATATTGTATTTTGAATTGTTTTTTTGCGTCCTGTAAAAACACCAGCCCACAGGGTATCCCAAACCGGCACATTTCACCCTATCTGTTATACTAAATCAGCTTCTACAGGCTCTGTTTTATTAATATATTGCATTTTGAATTGGTTTTGTGCGTCCTGTAAAAGCACAAGGCCACATTGGCATCCCAAACCAGCACATTTCACCCTATCTGTTATACTAAATCAGCTTCTAAAGGCTCTGTTTTATTAATATATTGCATTTTGAATTGGTTTTGTGCATTCTGTAAAAACACCAGACCGCAGGGTATCTTAAACCAGCACATTTCACCCTATCTGTTATACTAAAGCAGCTTTTACAGGCTCTGTTTTATTAATATATTGCATTTTGAATTTTTTTTTGCGTCCTGTAAAAACACCAGGCCGCAGGGTATCCCAAACCGGCACATTTCACCCCATCTGTTATACTAAATCAGCTTCTAAAGGCTCTGTTTTATTAATATTTTTCATTTTGAATTGGTTTTGTGCGTCTTTTAAAAACACCAGGCCGCAGGGTATCCCAAACCGGCACATTTCACCCTGTTATACTAAAGCAGCTTCTACAGGCTCCTTTTTTTTAATATTTTGCATTTTGAATTGTTTTTTTGCGTCCTGTAAAAACACCAGGCCGCAGGGTATCCCATCGTGGCACATTTCACCCTTATTTGTTATACTAAATCAGCTTCTACAGGCTCTGTTTTATTAATATATTGCATTTTGAATTGGTTTTGTGCGTCCTGTAAAAACACCAGGCCGCAGGGTATCCCAAACCAGCACATTTCACCCTATCTGTTATACTAAATCAGCTTCTACAGGCTCTGTTTTATTAATATATTACATTTTGAATTGGTTTTGTCCATCCTGTAAAAACACCAGGCCACATGGGAATCCCAAACCAGCACATTTCACCCTATCTGTTATACTAAATCAGCTTCTACTGGCTCTGTTTTATTAATATATTGCATTTTGATTTGGCTTTTTGGGTCCTGTAAAAACACCAGGCCGCAGGGTATCCCAAACCAGCACATTTCACCTGTTACACACAAGCAGCTCTGAAAGCGGATTTCTTCTAACTAGATTACAGTTTTAATTGTTTTTGTGTCTGCTGTAAAAACCCCTGCCCACAGGGTATCTCATATTAGCACTTTTGACCCTATCTGTTACACACAAGCAGGTGTTAAAGCGGATTTCTTCTAACTAGAGCACAGTTTGAATTGTTTTTGTGTCTGCTGTAAAAACCCCTGCCCACTGGGCATGCCATGTTTGCACATTTACCCCTATCTGTTACACACAAGCAGCTCTTAAGGGGGATTTCATCTAACTAGAGCACAGTTTTCATTGTTTTTGTGTCTGCTGTAAAAAAAAAACCCTGGCCACTGTGCATGCCATGTTTGCACATTTAACCCTATCTGTTACACACAAGCAGCTGTTAAAGGGGATTTCTTCTAACTAGAGCACAGTTTTAATTGTTTTTGTGTCTGCTGTAAAAACCCCTGCCCGCTGGCCATCCCATGTTAGCACATTTAACCCTATCTGTTACACACAGGCAGCTGTTAAAGGGGATTTCTTCTAACTAGAGCACAGTTTTCATTGTTTTTGTGTCTGCTGAAAAAACCCTGGCCACTGGGCATCCCGAACACTAGCATAAATATTTCAAGACTACCTGTCTAATAACTGCTTGCATTTTATAATTAACGTCACTTTTCCACAATCAAGGGAGGCCACCTCTGTATGTGAGCAAGGGGCATCCCAAACACTAGCATTAATATTTTAAGAGTACCTGTCTATTAACTGGTTGCATTTTGTAAAGAAAGTCACGTTGTCAAATTGCCAGCAGCCATTGCCTTTAACGCTTTAAGTGCCAGCCTACCTGCAGCATTTCCCACTCGATGACGATGTTTCACTATTTTGCGCTACACATGTTCAACTGTCATTTTTGAAAGGATTTCCAGGGATTTCCCAGGAAAATGATATATTGTTTTTTTCAGCAGAGTCTGGGCTTTAACATGAAATGTCTTGTTTGTATTTTTTAGGTGTATTCTCAATATTTTTGGGTGAAATATGTGAAAAAAATTTTAAAAAAATATTTTTTTACAATTTGTAGTGTTTTTTTGTAATAAAAAATGTAAGTTTGTCAATAAAATTTTATTGCGTGTGAAATCCCAATTTCTCCCGGTTACAGCGATACCACATATGTATAGGTAGACACCCTTTCCTGCCCAGGAGACTCCCCCAAACTGAAATAGCGCTTTAGGGGATTTTCAGAAAAAATACAACTGTGATATCCGCTATGCGCACCTTGCAGTTTTACCAGAAAAACAACCCTTTACATTTGAAATACCCCCAACAAACTATATATTCTCTGGAAGTACACACCTCAGGCTTTCTAGGTGTACCAGGCTTGTTGATGTGCCCATAGTTTTCTGGAAGTAATTCCTCAATGTATTTTTTGGTTGCAAAGAGTTTCCCCAAAAAAAGGATAAAAAAGCAGAATCAAAGCCACATTTTCCTAAAAAAAACTATATACAAACAAGAAAAAACAAGTTTAATCTGAAAAAGCAACATTCCCCGAACAGAACAACATGCATAGGTTCTGTCAAGGGAAGATTTGCCAAACACCCCAAAGTAAAGCATGTGCGTAACGGTAATTTTACTTGAAAATTTCAGTTCTGCAGACAAAGTGCGCACCTTGCGATTTTTCAACCAAAACAACCCTTTACATTTGGAATATCCCCCATAAACCATATATTCACTGAAAGTACACATGTTAAGCTTTCTAAGCGTACCCAGCTTGTTGTAGTGGGCTCATTTTTCTGGAATTAATTCCTCAAAGAATTCTTTGGTTGCGCAGGGTTTCCCTAAAAAATGTATAAAAAAGCTGAATAAAAAAACACCTTTTCCTAAAATATAAATATGCAAACCAGAAAAACAAGCTAAGTCTGAAAGCGCAAGGTCTCCCGAACAGAACAATACCCAACATGCAGAGGTACTATTAACCCTTTTAATTGCCAGCCTACTTGAGATTTTGTCACCCTCTGTTGACAGGTCATTTTTCCCCATTTTGCGCCATGTTTTGCGCCATTTTTGCGCCATTTTTGCTGTAATTTTCAGGAAAATTATATATTTTTTTTTTGCAGCAGAGTTTAGGCTTTAACATGAAATGTCTTGTTTGTAAATTTTATTTTGTTTTTTACAATATCATTAAGTAAAAAAAAAAATAAATAAATAAATAAAAACATTTTTAGAAAATTGCCTCCTTTATTTTAAATAAAAAATGTATTTTATTAAGGAAAAGCATATTGCATGTGAAAGCCCCATTTCTACCAATTAGAACGGTACCACATATTTATCGGTAGCCCCCCGTTCCTGCCCAGGAGACCCCCCTAACTGAAACAAGTAATCTATAACATTTACAAATAAAATACAACTACCATCCACACTACAAAGGGTTAAATCGAGAAAAGAAAATGACATAGGGTCCCCCCTCCCTGGGGGGGGACCCCATTTTTTGGGGGGAATTTTTAAGGGTTAAAAACCCTTAAAAATCCCCCAAAAAAATTGACATGGGGTCCCCCTTACCCAAAGTAACCAGCCCGGGACCAGCTATGCAGGGCTTGTGGAAACAGGGCACAGGGGCCAGCTTTTGGACATTTTCACAGAAACAGATTGTTATGTTCTTCTGTCGGCACATTCCATTCCCAGAGATAACGGTTACTCCGTTATACTCACCCCTTGAATCTTAAAGCAATCCCGTTAAGCATAAGCTAAGCATAAGCCATGCAGTAGCCATTTTGTTACCTTGTACCTACACCCTCTCAGAAAAAGGGATGCCCCTTCTTTCAGCCCCTTCTTCGAGTCAATGACTGACTCGCCCATCGCATTCTCATATTCTTCTTGGTTATGAGCTAGATAAGCAGCATAAATACCTTGGGCCTTGCTATCACGCATGGCAACTACACACATTATAATCTTAAAAGCTACTACTGCAATTATGATGAGCATAATGATAATAATAAACTGAGTACACACGGTGGTACTGCCACAACCCCCTGCCGGGTGGGAGCCTATCCAGTATAGCCCGGCATCTCCCGCTGAGGGGTTCTCAATATTCAATATGACAGTATTACATCTTAACGCTGCGGTATCCTGTCGATATGGGCAGCTTTCCGAACCCTTTCTAAGCAACGTCATACGTGAAAGAAGGGATTTCCCACTGCTATCTTTTCTGTCCAGAGCACTTTGGGGTCTATAGCCCCAGTTCCCTGGTAATCCTCCCTTATCAGTGTTCCATCCCACTGCCCCCCCGTAGTCACACACTTTACCCCAATAATTATCAGTTACACACATGTAGTATTGTGAACGATAATCCCCTAAGAGTCGAGAGTGTGACTGACTAGTACAATTGACCAAATCGCATAAATCAAAAATATACGTCACTACATGGGATAAGGTTTTGAAATAAAGTATAGGGGCACCATCTTCTCATGGAACCTGGGTCTCGACCCCAGTCCTAGGGCTTCTCTTCTCCCTTCCAGGAACTGGGGTTCCATTCCCTGGTAGGTGTCTGGGGGTGTCAGCGGTCATGGGCAGGGGACTCAGCCCTATTGGCTCACAGACTCCTTTAACTTTATTTTTTTTTTTGACACAGCAGAGAATATATAGAGCAGTATACAGAATTGCTCCTTACCCCTCCATTTGGGGAGCAACTATTAACAGGACATTTTGCACGTAGGCATAAACATAAACAATACAGTAAGCACCTAAACAAGAGAAGGAATTAGAGGCGGCCTTGATGCTGTCTCCTGAAGCGTACAGACTGACATTAGATAGGGCACATCTCATTAGCTAGGTTATAATAATAATAATGAAATGTCCAGTTTCTGCTAAATGATTACATGGATATGTAAGTGTCTTAAAGTGAAACTTTCACCTCTATTTTAAGCCTGAGCAAACTGATTCAAGCAAGCCTTAGTTTTGGTATATGGCTGGATATTAGTAAATTAGTATATAGCTGGATATTAGTATATATCTGGATAAATATCACATCCCGTCAATTCCCTCTTATGAATCATTTTTTATTAATAATGATTCATTTATGGGTTTCCCCGTTCCCTTAAATATCGCGTGTAAGGTCCCTCCCGCTGGGAGGAAATGACACACAGAAGGAGCTTGAAAAGCACATACAAAGTAAGAATAAAAAGGATAATGGTACCTATTTGTGCCAGTAATCCCTTCCATCCTGAGAACATATTTAGGAAGTATTGGTCCCAGGGGTCGGTGACTCCAGCATTCTGCTTCATCTCCTTAGCTAAGGAGTCTAATTTGTTAATTGCCACCGTGGTCTTTCCATTAGGTCCCAAATGATCAGGGATGTAAGTGCAGCAGGTTTCACCTATTAATTTGCATACACCCCCTTTTTCTGCTAAGAGCATGTCTAAGGCCATTCTATTCTGGAATGCCATGGTGGACATGGGACCCAATTGCTCTGCCATCCCCTTAAGGCCATCTCGCGTTGCATTAACAAAACGCTGCTGGTTGTAGTAGAGGTAGTTTATCCAGTCAGCATTTTTATTGGCAGTGATAAGGGGAATAATGGACTCAAATCCTGTCTTAACAGGATCCCGGGCCTTAAACTAATCAGGAACCCCTCTTGGGACTCCTATGGCATCCAGGTACACGTGGGGGTCGAAATTTCCCCCTAGGCCTCTCGGTCAGCAAGGGGAAATGTAACTGCTCTGTCACACTATTGGAGGGGGTGATAAGGAAAGGCATTATGATTTTCACCAAGGTACATTGGCCTCTCCATGATTGTCGAAGTTTATGTCTTATTTTCCCATCTCCACATAGCCAGAACACATCTCCCACACTATGTGACTGATTAAACAAATAAAATAAGAGTCAGGGATGGTGGAACTACCATTATTGGCACAAAAACCTGGACTGAAAATGCCTACATTCACAGTGCCACTAGGCAGGGAATAACAGATGTAGGTACCCGGGTAAACTTCTATTCCAGGTCCCGGGGACACAGCCCGAGCCAGTACGGGACAGTTTCTTTTCCAGATTTCACATTCCCCCTCTTAGACCCTATTGCTGTATATGCTAAGAGACCACTCCTCCTCCTCCAGGGGCAGGGTCAAAGGTACAGGGCCCAGATGAGGACGGGCAGCTGCACAAACATAGCAATCTGTTCTGTTCTGGCTCTGTGCCGTACAATGAGCCAATTTAACCCATAAATTGGTGTTACTGTCAAACCCTGTCTCAGAGGCAAAAGTATCCTCAGGGGAAGGGTTGGTCATGACCTGGACCTCTTGCAGTGACAATTTTCTTATCCAAGGGGTCATTTGGGGGAAGTGTTGGGGTCCGGGGCTTACCCCTAAAACTGGACATATCCCGGGAGTAAAACCTTCTTCCCCAATCTGAGCATCCACTACAGGAACAGAAAACCAATAGGTCCCATTGTCTGAGGGGGGAAGGATTTTCTATAGTGAGGGTAAAAGTTGAGCAGGGATCTCTCCCTATGGCCTGGAAGCAGCAGATGTGTGGGGTGGGGACCCTATCCTTATTTATCCCTATTATACACATAAACATTTTAAACAGCAAATATAAAAGCAGAAGTATTAAAAGTATTGACTAGTATTGATATTGACTAATTTCAAAAGAACGCATTCCCTCATGATCTTTAACAAGACCAATTACAGGGATTAGGACAGCCATATAGCACCATCCTTTCAGCTCTAGTGGGAACCAGGGGTAACACACTTTCCCCACAACAAATGTAAATGTTATTACACAAGCTCATGCATTGTGTTATGATCCTATTTCATTATAAGAAATGCAGAACATTATAAGAAATTCAGTTAGGCATGTACAGATTAATCAAAATTAAATTCCAGCCAGTTGCATTGTATTGGACATTGATCTCAGCTGGCTTAGAAATATTAAACTAAGAATGGGATTTTCACTTCCCTATTAGATTTCCCAAACTTAAAACCTGCAGTCTGGGTTGTGGGTCTTATATCTGAAGCAGGGCTCTAAGTGGCCTATTCTTATTTTGCTCTGTGCCACATCACTATATGTTAACCTTGGACCCACTGGGATATTTGGGTCATAGCACGTTGAGCAGTTCTCCTTTGTAAAACATAACAATACTTGTTTGCAAACACAATAACAAATTTTAGCGTGGCAATCTTTCCCAAATCTTTTTTGATTTCCCAAAATCTTTTGATAGATATCAAATGACCTGTAATATTTCAGGGTGTAATTTACTACAGATCCAACACTGGACTTTCAGGCGTAAGCATCTATGAACTTTAGAAGTAGCATCTTAGGAGGTCACCTTCACTTTTGCCTCTTTTACCTAATTTCTCTATTTTTACTTTTCCCACATACACCTTGAGTGGGGCCAAACACCTGTGGGTCATAAATGCACAAAGTAAGCAAGTCGGCACCCACGACTGGCAATCCTCCACTAGGACTGGTTCTGGTCACTGCGATCACCAAGGCAGCCTTGCTTCTTTCTGCGATTCAGCTACTGGATCACAACCATGGCACCTACTTCAGAAGGATGGATGGATGGATGAGGGACATCTGTGAAGAAAAAGAGAGATACGAGACAGAGAGGTGCAAGCCATATTTCTTTCAACATTTTCCAAAGTTTTAATCAGCTTCCTCACATTTTCTTCTATATCAGGTCTAGGTCCCCTCTTTCTAACATAAAGGGGCACCCTAGCCCAGGGGGTGGGGAATGGTCTTCCCATTAAAACCTCAAATGATGAATACCCAGTGACCTTAGGAGGGATCATTCTAATTCCTACCAATCCTACTCCTGGAAGGACCCTTTTACATTTAGCATAAGTTCCCTCCTGTGGCTTGAATTAATCCTCTCTTTTCTATTTATTTATTTGTTGTATTTATTTCCCCAACTATTCCAGGGCTCTGAGGGTGGTAAAGGATGTGAAACTTCCACTCTATCCTAAGGGTTTTATACTAAATCCCGACATACCTTCACAGTGAGGGAAGCCTATTTGGATTTACCCACAAAGGTGCATCCCCATTTAGGAATATTCTCTTGTGTGAGAATTCTTACCACAGTCCTGGCATCTTCCCCCGTCGTCACAAAAAGTTCAACTCACCTTGGGAACATATCCACTATCACAAAAAAGGTACTCCTGTCTTTTCCCTAAACTAAGCATGTGAGTAAAGTCAATCTGCAGATGTGTGAACAAGGTTGTTGGAATGTCAGGTGCTCATTTTTTGCTTTCTGTGGGTTAAAAAGAGAGGTACACCACTAGCAAATGCAGTTGTTTCTCTCTCTTTTCCCTCATTGCACAAAGTCTATGGACATTTGTGCACTCCTACCTTTCTCCAATCCTCCCTGTCCATTGTACTAGCATATTTTTGTAAGTCAGTCAAAGTCTGGTCAGGGAGGGGTATGTCTGGTGTTAGCATGGGCATTTGCAAGAATTGAAATTTGAAAAACAAATTGTGAGTAGTAAAGTAAGTTTGTATCATGTCACAAAAAGTAAAGGTTTCTGCCATTTCTACTACCGTACCACTACACACAAGGCCAGGGCTATGAGACACACAGGCATGCCCTATACCTGCCCAGGGACCACCTTTGAGAAAAAAACAGGGCACCTCCATGCTGTTTTGCTGGGCCCCTGCACATGGTTGTACAAATCCTGGCAACTAAGTGACATCTTGCCATAATCGGGAAAACCTAACCCTGGGGCTATCACCATATCTCAAATACACAAAACACTGGACATTACACATTTCATTTAACCATTTCAGGATGTCAGGTTTATCAACATATATTTCAGCTCTCAATATGCTGTCATAACATGAACAATCCAGAATCCATTGGCGGCAGCAACCAATCATACCAAAGAAGGTTGGAAGAAGCATGTCCTTCCTGGTAAGTGGGCAGGGCAGACCCATGACACCAGCTATTCTCTTATAGCTTATTTCTCTTTGTCCCAGGGAAAGCACAAAACCCAGGTATTCAAGCTTTTTCTGACACCATTACAACTTTTCTTTAGACACTTTATAATCACTTTCAAAAAGACAATTCAAATGGGGTCCCACAGGGTGGCCTCCCAATCAAAACTGCAGAGGAGAAAACTGTCTGCAGTAGGACAGAACCATGGCTGGGTGTCCAGACTTTAAGAGGAGGACCATTGCACCATTACATAAAAAAAATACTATTTGCCAATACACATAAGCCTAGGGCAAATGTGACCTAAAAGCAAAGATGGGCTGTGTCTCCTCGTCTACTGGGACGCTGAAAAAACTATTTCTTAAATCAATGTTGCTATTCCAGCCCGTGTCACGAGGTGAGAAGAGATGGCAGACAGGCACTAAAACGGGCAGTTACTTTTAGCCCTAAACTCTTGTTTACATTTTATTTTAAATGTGTTCCTAGTTTGTGTTCCAGGGCATGAAACCCAGGGGACTCTTTGTCTCCTGAATTGGATGTCCTCTATAACTAGTTTATAACTATAACTCTTAGTCATCCCTTTTAAACCAATAGGAGCATGTTTTAACCCATTTCCACCTCCCTTCTTCATATAATCTTTATCTAAGTTTGGGTCTCCTTGATAATATGGGAACCTTCCCAGTCCACCCCGCCAAATTATCAACAAAAGGCAGCGTGTAGTATGCTCCTCCAGTTAACCTCTCTACATAGTGAATACAAGCCTCTCCCACATGAGGCACTTTAGACTCAGACTGACCCATTATCAGTTAACAAATGACAAATTAGCAAATGACAAAATCCGTGGTTTAAAGCGTGCTCACCTTCACACTTATCAATCCACACAAACAAATAATCTTAACACTCTATTGTCAGAGAGAAAGAGAGAAAAATGTTTCAGTGGTCAGGTAAACTCACAGTAAACAGACAAATCTGTTCCCAAATCACACAAATAATCACAAATAATCCCAATTTATATAGCGCGCTTCAAATAACCAAGGGGCGGTTCCCTACGAACCCCGCAACGCCTCGCTTAAGACCGCGAGAGGCACAAGGGCACAAGTCCTTTAACCTTCCCTCGGGGTTAAGCGTATAAATCACTTACCCCCTTCAAGGAGACTTGCCCGCATTCTCCACCACTGAAAATAAATCTCTGCCCCTATTTCTGGCAGACACCTAAGAGCGACTCCCACTGAGTCCTCTACCTGGGATTACCTTATTTGTCTGTAGACCAGAGTTACCTTCACACTTCGGAATTCCGAAGCCCACACCAAGCGCAAGAAAGACACATAACAGCTATTCTCGGTGTGAACTGTTTATTACATCACGATTTTCAGTATATAAAGCATGATAAGGCCTAGGCGGGGAAAAGCTCCTAATAAGGTTCTAAAGTGGACATTTGCCTTTTTATTGGAGTATCTGTATCAACACCTTACTGTCCGGGGTGTGTGCTGGGGGTGGCTGTACATCACCCCATTGTGTGTCATGGGATTTTCCAGACATTCACCTACCCATGGACATTTTCACAGAAACAGATTGTTATGTTCTTCTGTCGGCACATTCCATTCCCAGAGATAACAGTTACTCCGTTATTCTCACTCTTGAATCTTAAAGCAATCCCGTTAAGCATAAGCTAAGCATAAGCCATGCAGTAGCCATTTTGTTACCTTGCACCTACACCCTCTCAGAAAAAGGGATGCCCCTTCTTTCACTCACATTGGAGTTGGCAGCAGCAGCATTAGGATCCCATATATTGCCTGAAAGACACACATATGAGCAGCAGCGTAGGCACTGCCGTGCACTTTGGTACACACTGACAGGCTAAAGGACTGGCCCACCTTCTGTTCAACAAAATTGTACAGGGCTGGTACTGCCTTCTTCGCAAAGAAATGACAGCATGGGACTCTCCACCTCGGCTCGGCACAAGCCATCAGTTCTCTGAAAGGTCCACCACCTCAAAAGGGAGGGACTGCAGCACCAGCAACTTATACAGGAGCACATTTAGCTTCTGCACGTTGGATGAATTGGATGAGTGGGCACATACTGTTGTCTCTTGGACATGGCTTGGCCGATGGATTGCTGGCGGAATGACTGACTCGGATTAAGAGGAGGAGGAGCATCTGGAGTGACAGAGGATGGGTATGACTCACAGGAGGTGGTGGAGCCTTGGATGGCTGGAACGGCCACTGGGTAATGCAGCAGGCTGGACCACCACTTTGGAGCCAACTCTCCCAGGCCGCTTTATGGTGACGCTGCAAATTTGATGCAGGGCTGTGGGTCCAACATTGGGACCCTGGCCACACTTCACCTTCTGCCTACACATCTTTCATATAGCCATGTTAAGTGGATGATCATGTTAACCAATGGATGACAGCAGATGGGTTGCTGGTCAAGACACGACCGCTAACTGATACCGAGAGATCAGGCCTCTCACTGAGATTCCTGCTGCCACTCACCCCTAGTCTGCTGAGACCTCTGCTTGATGAATTGATGTTACTAATATGTTACTATGTTACTAATTACAAATATGTTACTAATTACAAATATGTTAATAATATGTTACTATGTTACTAATATGTTACTATGTTTCTAATGTGTTACTATATTACTAATGTGTTACTATGTTACTAATATGTGTGATAAGTGTCCGGGATCGCCCTCTTCTGATGTTGAGGGACACGTATTTTGTCTTTATCCAATCAGGCAAACAGCAGAAAGTTCATTCAAGCTGACTCGAGGTCAGTTTTATTTGTAAAGGTTGCAAGTAAAAAATAAAGATAACACGGGAACAAAAGTAAACCCTTGCCTGTCCGGCACTTAACTATACAAGTGAAAACCCTCACTACTAGCTGGAGAGCTTCTCTCTGCCAACTTTAAAAACTACTTCCAGCAACCTTTACTCACATGAGTCTCTCCACAGTCCTGGGCTGTGTCCTTCGCCCGAGAGAGACAGAGAGAGAGAGAGAACTCCTCCTTTATTCAGCCTCTCATTCCACCTAAATAATTACCTGACAGGTGAGAGGCTCAGCTATTACCTCACATAGGAAAGGAACCTGGGAGAAATATACCTATCCTCTACTATCCGACCTGCATGAATGTCACATATCCCCCCCCTCTACTCAGGCCACCGGGAATGAGCATTTGTAACCAGAAGGCAGTGCACACGTGACAGTGCATCTGCATTTCCTTGCAGTCGCCCAGCCCTGTGCTCTACTGTAAAGTTGTAGGCCTGCAGAGCTAGAAACCACATTGTTACTCTGCTATTTTTCTCTTTATTAAGGTACATCCATTTCAGAGGGGCGTGGTCAGTGACTAGCCGGAACTTTCTTCCCAACAAATAATATTTGAGGGACTCGAGGGCCCATTTAATAGCTAAACATTCCCTTTCTACAATTGCATAATTTCTTTCGTGTTTATTCAGCTTCCTGCTTAAATAAAGCACAGGATGTTCCTCTCCATCCCGGATTTGTGACAAGACAGCCCCTATTCCTGTCTCAGAAGAGTCTGTCTGGACCACAAATTCTTTCTTGAAATCTGGTGTGATCAATATTGGCAGGGAACAAAGGGACAATTTTAAGGTTCGAAACGCTTTTTCAGCCTGAGGATTCCATCTTATCATCACAGAGTCTTTTCCCTTGATGAGATCAGTCAGGGGATTTGCTATGGAAGCAAAATTGGGTATAAATCGCCTATAATACTCTGTAATTCCAAGGAATGCCCTCACCTGTTTTTTATTTAACGGTTGAGGCCACTTCTGGATTGCTTCAACTTTATCTACCTGGGGTTTAATTACGCCTCTTCCAATAATATAACCCAAATATTTGGCTTCTTCTAACCCAACACTTTTTTGGATTAGGGTCAAACCTGCAGCCTGTAAGCTGTCAACGACTGCCTGAACGTCAGAAAGGTGTGTCTCCCAGTCAGGACTATGTATCACTATGTCGTCAAGATAGGCCGAAGTATATTTCCTATGTGGTTTTAACACTCTATCCATCAACCGTTGGAAGGTTGCAGGAGCCCCATGTAAGCCGAAGGGCATATTTACATAATGAAATAAACCATCCGGTGTGGAAAATGCTGTCTTTTCTTTGGCAGATTCCGTCAGCGGAATCTGCCAATAACCTTTCGTCAGATCTAGTGTTGTGATGTAGCGAGCTGTACCGAGTCGCTCTATCAGCTCATCCACCCTTGGCATAGGATAGGCATCAAATTTAGACACAGAGTTTAACTTCCTGAAGTCATTACGAAACCGTATAGTACCGTCTGGTTTTGGAATTAACACAATTGGGCTGGACCACTCACTATGGGATTCCTCAATTACTCCTAACTCCAGCATGTCTTTCACTTCTTTAGACACTGCCTCACACCTAGCTTCAGGGATTCTATAGGGCTTAACATGTACCTTTACTCCAGGTTCGGTCACAAGGTCGTGTTTTTTATTTACAGACACAAGGTGCCCCGGTGGGTTCTCCCTTTTCCCCCTCCCTAGCAAATTTATACATGGGATGGTGGGAGGAGGATGTAATTTTTTCAGTAAACAACCCGTTCAAGGACCACATTTTCTGGTATTCGCGCTATATAGATGAAATTGTCTGCATATGGACAGGACCACAGGATTTAATAGAGCCGTTCATGTCATATCTCAACAAGAATCAGCTGAATTTGGTGTTCACTGCAGAGTGCCAGGCAGTAAGTGTCCCGTTTTTAGACCCCTACACAGGGGAAGGATCCAAGATCTCCACACGGACACACCGCAAACCCAGCGCTGGGAATTCCACACTTTTTGCCACCAGCTGCCACCCACGACACACCATAGAAGGGGTCCCCTATGGTGAGTTCCTACGTACGATCAGAAATTGTAGCAATCCTGAATGTCTCAAGGGAGAATTGGACAATGTTCAATCACGGCTCCTGGAAAGAGGTTATAAAATCAATTTATTACAAAAAGCAAGAATAAAAGCCTTGAAAAGAGACAGGCAGGACATTTTATTTCCGGATACTTCAATGATATCCTCTCGAAATAACCTTGAAGATCAGAAAAGTTATAAGAATGGAAAAAAGAGCCAAGGCCTCACTATAGTCACTAACTACAGCTTACAATTTAACAGCATTAAAAGAATTATCCAATCAAATCTCCCTATCCTGGATACAGACCCAGATTTGTTACCCCTTGTCAGAAGTGGTGTACAGGTGGTGGCTCGGCGGGCCCCAACACTAGGCATGAGACTCTCTCCATCCATGATCAAACTGGATTCTAAAAAGTCAGAAACGTGGTTATCTTTAAAGGGAAGTTTCCCATGTGGGGGCACTAGATGTTCATGTTGCAAAAATATGCAGAAAGTCAACAAATTCAGGTCTACAACTACTGATAGAGTGTTTATTATTTCTGAATTCGCGAACTGCAATACTAAAAATGTGGTTTACTTGATTACTTGCACCTTGTGTGGTTCCCAATATGTAGGATGCACCACGCACACCCTAAAAACACGCATCATGGAACATAACTATCAAATCAAAATGCCTTTCCCCAAATCAAATGTAGCGCGACATGTGTGTCATAAACATGAAGGGAGATCTGACTGTATACAAGTCACAGTCATAGAACGGGTTTTGAACAACATAAGAGGGGGTAATCCCTGGCAATCTTTATTGAAAGCTGAAGCCAAATGGATTTTGTTGTTGGGTACACGTTTCCCGCAAGGTCTAAATGATAGATTGGATATATCCTTGTTCACGAATTATTAAGAGTCAGTTTGTTTCTATATAAGAAATTGGTACTCCCATTAACACAATTGTAGTATGTGTTTTTAGATTTTGGTGGTTTTAATTCACAGGTGTCGGTGGGTAGGTTTCTTAGACTTCTCCATAAGTTAAATGACCTTAGGCGATTACAATATTGAAGGGCAGTATATCTGACTTGTGGATAAATATAATGGATGAAGATTACTATAATATAGGACGGCGCTTACTTCACACTTTTTATGTCTCACAATTGCGGAGGATTCTTTATTTCTTCAGGCAATCTCGATATTGACAGACCGTGAAGATGCTATTCTCATAATATATGATATTTTATCTAGATCATTTGTATTGTGGTTTTGGTAGCTATGCTTTATTGTTGCACTATTGTTGCCATATCTATGTATTAGTGGCCGTTTTTTGGTCCCGGTAATTTTACCATTATAACCATACCAATGGAGATCAGGGCAGAATTTTCCAATCGCATGTGAAGTGTATTGGTCCCATTTCTTGACATGAATTTTTGTCATTTGGGACCTGGTCTGGTGGTCAATGGTCATAAAAACAGTTGATTTCAATCTCCCGTTTTGATGGGATTACCATATTCCTATCCTGTATCTTCCATTACATATATTAGCATTCTATTATAGCGTCGGGGTTTGAGACTCAAAGTTCAACCTTGCATATACTTTATATGTTGTTGTCTGATAACTGCTATAGTTTGTCAATACAGTAGGATGATAATAGTTTCTTAGTGCGCCCCTCTCCGTGCACGGGGCAGGCAACTGTGATCGCGCCGTGTCATTCATGTTTTTCTTGCAAATGTCAGTATCCTCCTGTCATTGGAGGAGCCTCAACCTATCATCTCCCACAAAGGTGGGGGCTCGCCGCTTAGGTCATTGTATGGGAGGGGCTTGCGTCTCCCCTGTCCGCGCTAGGAGCGTGAGCCGTCTGTATGACGTCTTTCAGCTGAGACAGAAGGGTCGCGCATTCGGGCGGGACAGGTGAGCGCATTGTTTGATTGTATTGTTTCCTATTTAAAACCGATTTCCACACATACACTTTGTATGATTAAGGGCTCGTGTTAGCCTGAAACGCGTCACGGTGTTCATGGGGGATGGGGTGATGCATACAGGCCACTGACACTGGCTTCCTGTGTCCATTTCTTCATGGATTAGTTTTACCTTGATTCTTCAGTAAAAGCTAAGTTTTATTCCGTCGAGCTGGATTTTTTCTGTGTTTGTCAATTGGAAATGGCCAAGAGTTTTCCTAAATCCGCACCAGAGGAATTTTTTACTAACATGTGGTGAGCTGGTTACCTGCAACTAACAAGGTCGTGTTTTACCAGTGGAGTCTGTCCTGGTTTGTCAGAAAAGAAACGGATTTTATGAATTATCAGTTGTCTAGCCTCTTTCTTTTGTGTGTCAGACAGAGTCTCAGCTATAATAACATTAGGTATTAGAGGACCATCACCGGTTGGCCACGTGACCTTCGCAGCCAGAGTTTGCCTGTCTTTCCAAGGTTTGATCAGATTCACATGGTAAATCTGCTCAGGCTTTCTTTTATTTGGTTGGTGAATTTTATAATTCACCTCACCTACTCTTTCTATAACGGAGTAGGGACCCTGCCATTTGGCCAAGAACTTACTCTCTATAGTAGGAACCAGTACTAACACCCGATCTCCTGGTGCAAAGGTACGTAACTTAGCACCCCTATCATAGATTCTTTTTTGCATACCTTGAGCCTGTTCCATGTGGGTTTTTACAATTGGCATCACAGCTGAAATTCTGTCCTGCATTTGTGAAGTATGTTCTATTAGACTTCTGTAGGGAGTGACCTGCCCTTCCCAGCTTTCCTTTGCCACATCTAACAACCCCCGGGGATGTCTACCATATACCAATTCAAACGGAGAAAACCCGGTGGACGATTGAGGCACCTCCCTTACGGCAAACAACAGATATGGAAGCAACAAATCCCAGTTTTTTCCGTCCTTGTCCACGACTTTCCTTAACATCTGCTTTAGAGTCTTTCAAGTAGGCCATCGGTCTGAGGGTGATAGACCGATGTGCGTAGTTGATTCACCTTAAACAATTTACAAAGTTGCTTCATCACATTCGACATAAAGGGTGTGCCTTGATCGGTGAGTATTTCTTTTGGGATGCCCACCCTACTAAACACCTGCACTAACTCCTTTGTGATAGTCTTTGACGATGTGTTTCGCAAAGGTAGGGCCTCCGGATAACGTGTAGCATAATCCATTATAACTAAAATATGTTGGTGACCACGAGCTGACTTTATCAGGGGCCCGACCAAATCCATCCCAATCCGGTCAAATGGTACCTCAATAATTGGTAATGGGACTAGAGGGCTGCGGAAATGAGGCCTAGGGGCAGACAACTGACAGTCTGGGCAGGATTCACAATACTCTTTAACATCATGATGTACCCCAGGCCAGAAGAATCTGAGCAAAATTCTCTCTGTAGTTTTCTGGACTCCCAGATGACCACCCAATATGTGCGCATGTGCCAGATCTAAAACTGTTCTCCTTAAGGCTTTGGGAACCACTAGCTGGTGTATGTTTTCCTCGCCCTTTTTATCAACTTGGTACAGTAAGTCATTCTCTAGAATCATATATGGGTAAGCAAGCCTAGCCCCGGGCTCCACAGGTATCCCATTGACTATTTTTACATTTTCTCTGGCTCGGGTAAGGGCAGGGTCTTTTAACTGCTCACTTTGAAAATCATCTTTTCGGACCTCTAAATCAGGTATACACTGCCGAGAAGCCCCCGGAGTTTCTGTCTCTGTTAGGGGTTCTCCAGAATCCCCTGCCATAACAGAAAAAGGGAAAGTTAAAGGCTTTTCTACATAAACCCCAACCACATCTTTCCTTGGGGTACTATCAAATGGTTCAGGGCTTAAGTTGGAGGCTGTGGGCCTATCAGGTGTACCCTCTTTAACCCCCAGATTGTCTTCCCACAACTTCCAAAAATGTGGAAAGTCTCTGCCAAGAATGAAATCCTGCATTAAGGCTGGAACTATCCCCACCCTGTGACATACAGAACCATAAGAAGTTGAAATACAAGCAATAGCAGTTTGGTATTCGCGTGTGTCCCCATGCACACAATTACCGTGTAAGTGTCAGGACACCTGTTAGCAGCACTTTGGCGTTTACCAGACTGACCACACTCCCGGAGTCTAGTAAAGCCACCACCTTGTTATCTTCTACTGTTAATTCATACAGGTGGTTTTTAGAACTGTCAGAACTGACAGCAGTACACAATACTGCAACAGTCATCGGACAGTTCATGGCAATATGGCCCAACTCATGGCAACGAAAACATCGGATATTTTCTCTACCTAGACCAAAGTCTCGCATTTCAGGCTTCCTTGAGCCCACAGTCTCATCTTTTCGTTGTAAAATATTTACATTTCTCCCAACTCCCACAAACCCCAGAACAGTCTTACCGGGAACTTTGGCTGACCGGTTGGTTAAGGCCTGGGAGTTACTTAAGAGCTCTTCCGCTGTAGAGTACCGCTCAACAAGATCCACAAGCTGATCTGCAGTTTTTGGGTCCCCGTGGCTTACCCACTTCCTTAACACTGGAGGTAGGGCCCTTAGATATCGGTCCATAACCACACGTTGAACCACCTCCGGTGCGGACAGAGCTTCTGGTTGTAGCCACTTCCTGGTCAGATGGATGAGGTCAAACATCTGGGAACGGGGTGGCTTACCCACGTTATATGTCCACTGGTGTACTCTCTGGGCTCTGACTGCTATGGTTACACCCAGGCGTGCCAGAATCTCTGTCTTGAGTTTGTTAAAGTCCTGAGCCGCATCCTGTTCCAGATCATAGTAAGCCTTTTGTGCTTCTCCTATGAGGAATGGGGCCACCAAGCCGGCCCAACTTTCTTTCGGCCAGGCCTCCCGTGTAGCTATCCTCTCAAAGGTTGCAAGGAAGACCTCTACATCATGTGAGCCCGATGTGTCGCCCCTCCCCCCCTACATGGCTAGGTGGGCAAACAATCTTGGTATGGATCTCTCGGCTGAGGAATCCTGAACACAGCTGCCCAGGATGTTAATACCAAAGTCTTATTCCGTTGGTACCTTGTCCCTGATGGGATCCACAGATTCTGTCCTTCCTACCCACCGGAGTGTTTTAGAGACTGTCATCTCCAAGGAACATATATCCACATCTGATGGGAATGTAGGGTCGTCAGCCAGTTCTGGGTCAAGTTTACTACCTTTTAAAGAAAGCAACAGGTTTACACCTGACTCCTTCGCCCCGCCTTGCCCTCCTTAATCTAAAACCTCCTGGTTGCACAAGATCACAATTTGATCTCATCAGGCGCATCATTACAGCTGCCAAACTGATTATAGCGCAATCATGGAAAAGTAGGACCATCCCCAGTGGGAGTCTGATACCTCGCATCAACGAAGTAATGTTTTTGAAAAGATGTCAGCCTTGATGATAACCACTAGGGAAGGTTGGATCATCCATTTCCTACCTAAAGACGTTGAGCGTCGCCTCCTCACAATTTAACACCCCACTATGTCGGCTGTAAAACTGGTAGAGCTTGGACACCCGTATCCTTCCCCTCTCCCCCCTTTTTGTCCTGCCCTTATACCTTTCCCACTCTGACTTTTCCTTCCCTACCTTCCACTACATATCCTCGTTTTCGTTGTCTCATTCCACAGGTACATCATGTTTTCTCTAAGAAGATAACGTTTGCTCTGTATCTGTAAGTTTATATTCCTCTGGATGTTATAATCTGTCTTATGAAATGTAAGGCATGTTGTATCATGCCTGGCTACTTACCTTTTCTATTTAGTAACAAAAGTCACGTTGTAAAGTTTCCAGCAGTCACTGCCTTTCACCAGGGGCATCCCAAATACTAGCATTTATCTTTTAAGAGTACCTGGCTACTTACATTTTGCATTTTGTAACAAAAGTCACGTTTAAAAATTTGCAGCAGCCATTGCCTTTCACTGGGGGCATCCCATGCTGTTACTGCATGCTAGCATGTGTCTTTTCCATTTTGTAGCAAAAGTCACGTTGTAAAGTTTGCAGCAGTAATTCACTTTCACCGGGGGCTTCCCGAAAGCTAGCATGTGTCTTTTAAGAATACCTGGCTACTTACCTTTTCCATTTTGTAACAAAAGTCACGTTGTAAAATTTGCAGCAGTTATTCACTTTCACTGGGGGGGTATCCCATGCTGTCACTGCATGCTAGCATGTGTCTTTTAAGAGTACCTGGATACTTATACCAAAGGTTAACTGGGTGTAGGCCCGCCCAGTATTTTGTAGGAACTCTGGGTGTGACCCCGCCATACAAATTCAAATATCATACCACAATCTGTTTGAAAATTTCACAATCTATTTTATTTGATTATTTTTAAAAAAGACATATGTGTAGGAGCCGGCTTTGTCACAAAGCACAGAACCACACCTACCAGAACATTTATATGTGATTAAAAACAATGAGCATATCCAGTTGATGCAATAAGACACGTCATTCAGTACATCCAATAATCAATACATAAATATCAACATGATTGTAGTTATTTCTCATCCACAGTATATAGAAAAACATTCACTTATTGATGAAACAGAGCATAAGGTGATGGTGAACTAGTTTCGCCCCACATGGGGCTTCCTCCGCACCAATCCACACCTTTTGTATTAATATGCCTGTTATGGCCAACTAGGTTATTCTCAGCAACGTTTGCCTGGGTAAATACCCTAGATAATACTGGACAAAACATAAATAAACAAAAACAGAGAGTAAGAACCACAGGAAAGAAAAGGAAAATAAGTAGCGCAGAAAGAAATAGTTTATCAATTACAATATGGGCAAATACCTGAGCAACAGCTGGTAAGCTCTAAGGCTACATTCCCATTTCCACATTTAGTTTTTAGTGGTCAAAAAGTGGCTCCAGCACCAGTTTATAGTCTACCTGCAATGGCACATATATTCCAAGTTGCTAATTTGCAAGTTATCTCCACAGATCAAAACATATTTTTTTTGGCATTCAATCCTATTTATTGGGTACTTACTGGGTGAAGTAGTGGCAATGGCTTAGGACTAAGCCAGGAGCGCGATGTTCCCCCGCTTGACGCTCAGCTCCAGCACCGGCTGAGAAGAGGACAGACTGGCCCCGATTAAGACAGTGTGATCTCCCAGCTATGTCTCCAGCCCGGATGTGTAGAGCAGTGAGGCGCGTTTTTGTAGCTGCCCGCCCCATCTGACCGGAAAGCCATGACTCCATCCGGTGACGCATCTGCACAACCAACGTTGTACAGCCATCACCAGACGAGGCCCCGCCCATCCGCTGGGAGGTGAGGGAAGGCCAGCGAAACGCCAGACACCGGGTAGGGAAGGGGAAAGGGGGGAGAGGGGGGAGAGAGACAGAGGCATTCCAGGCGACCCCCGCTGTCACCGAGCCGCTTGTCAGCCGCTCCCCCTCCGCGCACCATCCGCCGCCGGACATCAAACAATCAAAGTGTTGGTCCGGACAGTGGGTGCGGGTGGCGCAGTACCGACAGACGGGGCCCCAGCTAACCCTCCCACCACCACCTCACCCCTAACACCAAACCACGCCGGATGAAATTACCGGCATCACCAAGTGTCACTAGCGCTGTCTATGGCCCGCCCCCACCTCCCAGACACATCCTTTCATGGCCCTGTCATTTACACCTCACCCATGATATTCTAGAGATCCATTTTGATGACGATATCAGCTGGGGAAAAGTTAATCATACCCCAAAGGGGCCACATATTCCATGGTCCTAAATAATCAATCGATACTTAGCTAAGAATTAATATGTATTATAAGGACCAATAAAGTGGGTGCTGATCAAGGTCAAAATAATGTCACTCTATCCCAGTTGCCAACACCGGCATCCTACCTGACAGGCACTCAGAGCAGGTTTTTCATGTGAGGTATCAAATCAATTGGGGACTACTTAGGTCCACGAATTGGGTTATGCCCTTACTCTAAAAGATACATAAAAAGGATTGATTCTACCCTCCTGCTTCCTCCTTCCTTTCTTCTCATTCTTTCCTGCCCTCTCACTCCTCCCTACACTCCCCCTCTCCCCTCATCCCCTTCCTCACCTCCTCCCCTCTCCCTCCCCTCGCTGACTGGTTAACTTTGTCCCAGAAAGGAGACAAAGCTAATGGTCTCATTGAGACCTGGATGGATATAAGCTTTTGTTTGACTGATCCATAGAGTTTCTCTTTGCAGAGTAATCTTTTCAATATTACCACCTCTGGGGTGTGGATGGATACGATCCAACCCTTGCACTCGCAAACCTTTGGTCTCTTGATCTACCTGGATACTTACCCTTTCCTTTTTGTAACAAAAACCATGTTTTAAAGTTTGATGTAGTGCTATTAACTAACTTTCGGCATGGGGCAACCAATTTTCAGGCAATCTGGCAGTGTTTGCATTTGGTTTTATCTTCAAGTCCTGATGGGCTAGTTATTGTGAAAGGCCAGACACCTACCGCTGTTGTGTAAAAATGGGGTTTTTCTTACACCCACTGTCAGTTGGCCGAAGCCTATCGTCCATCCTCTCCCAGGTCTGACACGGGGGCCCTCTGAGTCTTCAGTTGCTAATGAGTAGCTTTCTTCACCCGTACTTATGAGCAGCAGGTAGACATGAAGCAGGACCTGAACCAGCAAGTGGTGTTATACCTTGACATGACCATGCCAACAACCTTGAGGATCCACTGGACTTCTGGCCAGCCAAACTTGATCTGTGGCCGCAACTAGCAGAGTTTGCACTGGGAAAGCTGTCCTGCTCTGCCAGTGTTGTGCCATCAGAGGGAGTTTAGCGTGGCAGGGGCCATAGTAATCACAAAGAGAACTTGTCTGTCTATGAAAAATGTGTCTGGTCTTTCACAGTAACTAGGTCCTGAAGACTTTACAGGAAAAAATGGTGCAACTCTTAGATGTACGTATGTGGTGTCTACTGATCAGGGCAGGTCAAAGCTCTCCACCAGGCTTAAAACAATATTTTGTGCCGGTAGCGAGGGATCAATAAGGTGGAGAGCTAGATGTCATCCCACTGCCGAATGGCGACAATTCAGCAGTTACTACGCAAGCACATTAGCATGCATTGTGCCATTTGTGCAAGTGACTCGGAGGGACTACCTGTCTTCATCTCCACTGCATACTGCCACGGTGTGTCTGGGTCCTCTGTCTCACCTTCCTCCCAATCCTCTAGCTCCTCTGGCTGCTCCTGCTCCTTCTCTCCTGTCAGATGACTGGATAAACTGCCTATTTCACCAAAACTAAACTGTGCTTCACTGTGCCCCTCCCCCTCCTCCTCCTCCAGTTCAGCTCCCACGGGGTTCATGTGGCCGTGAGATGTAGCCGCCATGTCTTCAGTGCCCTGACCAGCCATGGATTCCAACATGTGTTGTAGTACATGAAGCAGTGGAATCACGTTGTTCATCCCGTAATCCTGGTGACTGACAAATAAAGTGGCTTCTTCAAAGGGCCCGAGCAAACGGCAGGTGTCACGTATGAGCTGCCACTGGTTTACATTAAAGTTACGCAGGGGAGTCCCCCTGTCTGCTTGGATCATCAAGAAATCAGTGATGGCTTTTCTATGTTCATATAGTCGATCCAACATATAAAGGATGGAATTCCAAAGGGTGTAAACATTGTAAATCAAACTATGTTGGGGGATACCTATCTGATGCTGTAGCTCAAGAAGGGTGTGCTTGGCGGTGTGGGAGTGGCTGAAGTGCATGAAAAGTTTTCTTTTCCGGTTGTTAGGATGTCTTGCAGATGGGGGGAAGACTTCAGAAAATGCTTGACAACTAGTTTGAACACGTGTGCCATACAGGGCCATGGCTCAGGCTTCCTTGTTGCAGTGCAGACAAGATGTTCTTTTCTAAGAAGGTTCCAGGGGAACAAAATGTTTATGATCTCAGTTATTAATGAATTATTATTAAATCACTAAATTATTGATGTATATAGGTGCCTTTGATGAATGTGGAAGCTGTGGATGTTTACCTGCCATTTATTATGATGCTGATCTGGATGTGGCTGAATCAAAGGAAATCATACACATATAACATATATACATGTCCATATAATATAAAGGTTATTTCTGTTAATTGACTTTGCTTTCAGACCTCTGGGAAGCAGTTCATATGCAGATGTAAAGAATGTCTAAGTATGTTTGAGTACCCTTTCAGTAATTACTTGATGTGCATTTTAAGCTATCTACTAACTCTAAACTAACTGTAAACAGCCTCTTTGTGTAACATCAAGTCTAAGGGGCAGTTGGGTGGAGGAGAAAGTTTGACCAGAGAAATATATTAAAGCAGGGGACATGAAGGGCTGCCATGCAGGCAGTATGGCAGGGGGCTGGGCAAAGGACAAAAGGCCCTGGCTGAATTAACTTGAGAGAGATTGCCGCCTTTTTTGTATGGAAATTGCAACTTTACATCATATTTACACCGTTCATATGATTACTTTTTCTGTAATGTAACCGGCTCTATTTTAATTAAATCCACTCATCGATTGTTGGTTTCCGCCTAAAACTTGTTCCTGGATTTCTCATAGCTGAGATTATATCTCGATGGTCAATAGTACTTGTTAAAGTTAACACAAGGAACCAACATCTTACATCTTTCCATTGTCAGTCACCATGGTTCCCATTTGCAGTTTTCGTGGAGTAAGCCATGATTTGATTTCTTGATTATTGATTTTTAGCAGTTCCTCCCATGTGTGACTCTGTTCGCCAAGGTAAACCATGTTAAGAACAGTGTGACACCGCTGTGTCCTGCACACATGGTAGGCTGAAGGGGCACTGAAAAAAATTTGTAAAAAAATTTAAAAAAACATCAAAATTTTAAAAAAATAAAAAAACAAATGAAAAAAAATGTAAAACAAAATTGATAAATTTATATGTTATTAGTTAATATATATATATATATATATATATATATGAATTTGTGGATTTTTTTATTTAATTATTCTTATTATTATTATAAATGTGTGCAAATAAGATAAATGTTATCAATAAATATGTAATTGACAATTAGTAATGATGTCAGAGAAAAAAGTGCAAATACCACAAGTAGAAAAAATGTGCAAGTAGAAATAATATAAAGTGCTGAATAGGTGAGGCTTATTTAATACATGAACCAAAATAGACAAGTGCACTGTCACAGGCACAACAGCCTAGGAGTGTGGAGGCCACAGCGGAGGGACCTGTCCAAGTTGCTTTTGTGGTTGTGCAGAAACCACAATCACCCAGTGGGCCTTAAAGGATATGTATTGTCCCTGACCGCAGTTACAGCTCCAGACGTAGGCACTGCTGTGCACTTTCTCACACACCGACAGCCTCAAGGACTGGCCCACCTTCTGTTCAACAAAATTGTACAAGGCTGGTACTGCCTTCTTCGCAAAGAACTGACAGTTGGGGACTCTTCTCCTCGACTCGGCACAAGCCATCAGTTCTCTGAAAGGTTCACCACCTGAAAAGGGAGGGACTGCAGCACCAGCAACTTATACAGGAGCACATTTAGCTTCTGGAATGGATGAGTGGGCGCATACTGTTGTCTCTTAGCCATGGCTTGGCCAATGGATTGCTGGCAGAATGACTGACTCGGATTAAGAGTAGGAGGAACATCTGGAGCCACAGTGGTTGGGTATGACACACAGGAGGTGGTGGAGCCTTGGCTGGCTGGAACAGGGAGCGGCGTGCCACTGGGTAATGCAGCAGGCTGGACCACCACTTTGGAGCCAACTCTCCCAGGCCGCTTTATGGTGACACTGCAAATGTTGACACAGGGCTGTGGGGCCAACATTGGGACCCTGGCCATGCTTCGCCTTCTGCCTACACATCTTTCATATAGCCATGTTAACCTCCTGCGGATGAAAAACTGCCACATCGCCGAGTAGCTGATTTTCACACCAACAGTCCGCACTAATTCACTGCTGCTGACGCCGCCGACTCCGGGGGCATTCTTCCACTACCTCCTGGGAAGGTAGCCTGCCACACAGCAAGTGGTCTACCCCGAGCACATTTGCCTCCAGACTTTCCCCTTCTGCCACCATGCAGACCGCTAAATCCGTCACTCTCCATCACTCAAGGCCTTTAAAAGTGCCCTCAAAACTCACTTCTTCAGACAGGACATATAATATGGCTAAAGCAACTCCGATAACCTTCAAACCGCACATGCAGCCCAACTTAAGCTCTACCACTTGTGATCCCTACCTTTTGTCTCCACCTCCATCCTTTAGACTATAAGCTTGCAAGGGCAAGGCTCTCTTTCATATTGTCTCCTGTGCTCACAACACTTGAACCTCGTAGCTTCGAGTTTTGTATTGTTCTATGTACTATATGTTTTACTTTGTTTGTAATCATACCTTGTAAAAAGCTACAGAAGATGATGGTGCTATATAAATAAAAAAATGCACACCTCAACGCCGCCCTGAGGAAGTGACAATCTTACGTCACGCAAAACGTCGGCATTGAGGTTGTGGTGGGGGAGCCTGCGGGTCTGTCTGTATCAATAAGGTATTGCCTATATGTTGTTGGTCTGTTTTCCTACCCGGCTGGTCCTTAAAACTTAAATTCAATATCAACACTAGGCGCTGTAGCAGTGGATTCGGTGTCCTTATTTTTAGCACTTTGGCACATTGCACTTTATAGATTAGAGATTGTATTTTTAGGTTCATTATAGGTTAGGTTGGTTAGGAGTTAGCATTATTCACATTTTGTTATTATAAATATGGGATTGTAATATATTTGCACATATAACATTGTTTGTATCATATCATATCTTATAATATTGCACTTTGTAAATTTCCAGCCATTGTTGTAGGATACGATTATTGTGTGTAGATCTGGGTTCTGAGACCTGTGTTATTAGGCTCAGCAGTATTGTTAGTCATCTGGCTGCTTTCCCCCTTCCCCTCCCCCTCTGGATAGATTTTGTGTTTTGTGTTGTTTTTATCTTGGTTTTAATTGTCTATATAACTGTAGATTCATGTATTAATAAAGTAATATATTTTCTGGTACATATAGTGGTGCCACAGATTTATTGGGGTTGGGTTTGCTGTTTTGGGGGATTTGTGGGACTTCCCCTCCTTTCATTGTATATTTGGGCTGTTGCCACACCACATTTTATTATATGTTGGTGCGGTCTTTTGCCTATACATTAGATTTTAGAAAAAAGAGAAATTGATCTATGATGGCTTTCCTTCCTATGGACCCTGGGCGGCAACAGAATCCCCTACACAAGTCCCCCTTACTGGTGTCTGCTGGCTTGTTCCAGCATAAGAATTGGGATACAACGCGCTGCTGAGATGCAGGAGACAATGGACTATGTGAACTGACAGCCAGAACACGCATCTGCACATATAAGAAATACGCTGACTATGCAACTATACGCTGCCTAAGCAATACGCTAACTACGCAACTATATGCTGCTCAAGGAATACGCTAACTACGCAACTATATGTTGAACAATTACATACACTACGTAAATGCACGCTGGCAAGGACGCTTTCACCCAATCACAACATCCCACGTATACACAGGAGAGAGTGTGTACGGCCCCGTGCAGCCGCCTCCCCCAATTGACGCGCAAGCGCCATGCTGGGGTTGGCAGCCCGGGACCGGACTCACCCTCTGGTGATGCTGCTGACTTGGGTTCAGGGGAAGCCCCCCCCCCCCTGACATCACCGGGCGGCCAGGAAAGCTCGCCAAGGTCCAGGTTAAAAACGGCCATCTCGGCAGTTGTGCAACATCGCCGCTTTCACCCCCCCTGAGGAAGGACCTTATTGGTCTGAATTGTCGGATACCGAGCATCTGCTTATGCTGTAACGTATTACTCTCAGAAACTTTCCCCTGACAGACTGTTGGGTTGTGCTTTGATTGCACTATGCATATATGCTAGTACATGCTTCTTTGTGTCATCTTCCATAATGTCATACTTGCATTCTGTTGTGATCTAATGTAAACTGTATATTGGAGCCACCTGGTGGCGATCTTGGTGTATTGCTACTACTACTTTTCTGGCTGTCTACTATGCTATTTGCAGTATCTGTCTATGTAATACTATGAAAACGAATGAGAATCGAATGCTGGTGCCACCTGGTGGCGGCTTTCTGTATATATTTGTATTGATTGTGCACTACTTGAATACCCTTTTTTTGCAATCTACAACCCGCGGTATTAAGGTGTGCATTTTTTTCAAATATTATTAGAATGATTATGCTGATACCAATGGGGAATGGATCTTTTCTTTGAAACTGTTTTTGCACCCATATCTGATAATTTTAATTTTGTCTTGGTGTGCGGGTATGCTGAACTAAAAAATTCTCAGCTATGTAAATAAAACTAATAATAATAACAATAATCATCATCATCGACTTGTGTCTGCATATCACTGATGTGCTCCTCAGGTTCCTCAATGCTCGCAACACCACCTCCCATGCCACTTTGCTCATCACTACTTGCCCACCTAGTGTAAGAAGTGGCGAGTGTCTCCTCCACTTCTTGGCTGGGCAGATCGTCCTCACTGAATAGTGGAGCAGAACCCAAATCATAAGATATAACCGACAGTTGACTGAGGGTGTCAGATGTCACTTGTGTCGAAGTGGATGATCGTGTTAACCAATCTATGATGGCAGATGGGTTGCTGGTCGAGACACGACCGCTAGCTGATACCGGGAGATCAGGCCTCTCACTGAGACTCCTGCTGCCACTCATCCCTAATCTGCTGTGACCTCTGCTTGATGAATTTAGGCCTCTGCAACTTCTCTGTGCCCATCCTGGCACTTCTCTGCCTGACATACTTAGTGTGTATATGTGGGGAGGATAAAAAGCTACACTACACTTAAAACAGGATTTGTCGATAACAGCAGCAGGTGTGTAACTATCTATGGCTTTTCACTAAGTAGTAACTAGGCCCTGAAGACTTTACCAGGAACAAATTGGTAAAACTCTTAGATGTGTGTATGTGATGCACTGATGAGGGCAGTTTAATGTGCTCCAGTACACTTGAAAAATGTTTTTTTGAGAGACTAGCTTGCTTGAAAATGAATCGGGCATTGATCAGCCAAGAATTCCACCCACCAATGCCTGATGTATCAGAGTAGATTGATCATGGTGCCAGACCAACACTTCAGAAATATGGATAGTGCAAAACAGATTTAAGGTGCTTCTCTCCAGTTACAGACATTCCTCCACATCAGACCACAAGTAATTATTGAGGAAATGCTTTACGTTAATCTAAATTTTTATTAATATTCTTAGGAAAAGATATATGTGCCCAAAATATGTTCTCTTCATGCTGCTGCCAACTCCAGGATGTGTCTTTCAGGCAATATATGGGCTCCTAATGCTGCTGCCAACTCCAGTGTGTTTTTTAGGCAATATATGGGCTCCTTATGCTGCTGCCAACACCAAAGTGTCTTTCAGGCAATATATGGGCTCATTAGCCTCGATTCAGAGACACATTTGTCCGGACTGCCGTAGCTGTCTGTGAAAGTTTTGGTGGGTGTTTGTCGTTTTTTTGCTTTTTTTTCGGCCATTTTCTACTCGCACGAACGTTCAAACTAATACGTATATGCTCTTTCGATGATCCAAAGGAAATCGGAAAATTTACGTTATTTCGGGACCTTTTTTCCACCAAATCTGAAATGTTTCGACCGTTCAGAAAACTTACGTTATTGCAATGGGCTGGCGATTTATTCAGAGAGCTTATTGCCGAGGGGCCAACACCCAATAAATCCGTTTCATTTTCGATCCCCTTACGGGACCATTTTGACGTCGGAACTAGCAGGCATGGACTAGTCTAGTGCATTTGAGGAGCATGAGGATCTGCAGCTCATGGGCAGTGAGATCGTCCGGAGGTCAGAGGCCAGACTGCACTGGCGGCGACGCATGGACATCAATGGCATGCGTGACGTTGAGCTGTTCGAGCTCACCAGGCTTAATCGCGCTTCCCTCCATAAGTTGTATAGTGAGCTGCGGCCATGGTTAGCCCGCACCACAAGGAAGGGGCAAGCAATTTCAGGTATGACCATGCTTGGCTGCCTGCAATTTTTGGCGAACGGCTCGTTCCAGAGGCTGGGTGCCCTCTCCGTGGGGATCTCACAGCCTACGCTGAGCCGCGCCCTATCCAAGTTTTTGGAAGGCATGGCTACCATAACTCGAAAATATATTTGTTTCCTGAGGATATGGTAGCCAGAAACGCCATTAAACTGGCATTTTATAATATTGCTGATATGCCCAACGTCATGGGTGCCATTGACTGTACCCACGTTGCCCTTGTCCCTCCTGCTTGCGAGAAGTACATATACAGGCAAGTTCATTCTTATATGCTGAGCTAACTTTTTGGTGTGTATTTTTTTTTGTGTCCCTCCTTTGGACAAAAACATCATTTGTTTTGGTCCCTCTTTGTAATTATTCCCTCATTGTTACTAGTCCCTTCTTGTAATTCTTCCCTCATTGTTACTAGTCCCTCCTTGTAATTATTCTCTCATTGTTACTAGTCCCTCCATGTAATTAATCCCTCTATGTTAGTAGTTCCTCCTTTTAATTATTCCCTCATTGTTAATAGTCCCTCCTTGTAATTATTACCTCATTGTTACTAGTCCCTCCTTGTAATTAATCCATCTATGTTAGTAGTCCCTCCTTGTAAATAATCCATCTATGTTAGTAGTCCCTCCTTTTAATTATTCCCTCATTGTAATCAGTCCCTCCTTGCAAAGAGTATATGTGAACCAATGGCCTGTATTTTTCACTTATAAAAAATATCAGTTTGTTCAAAGTCAAACATTTGAAAGTGTACTTAAAATTGAACAAGTAAGTCAAAATTTTAAAGGCTATAACATACATCTCCTTTTGTTCGGCACTTAAATTTAAGGTAGTTGTTTAGTGTTAGTTGTCTTGATAAAAACGTTTGACTTAGGGTGTTATAAGTGAGCGTTTGACTAATTTCCCAAGCATTAATGATGTAATTTTTTTCACTTTTTTCCCAGGAACCGCAAAATGGGCCACTCACTGAATGTGCAAGCAGTGGTGGCCCAGGACATGCGCTTTCTTAGTGTCCTCGCAGGCTACCCTGGCTAAGCCCATGACGCCTACATCCTTCGAAGATCAGGATTATTCTGTCGTTTTGAGTCAGGGGAATTTGCGGGTGCATGGCTCCTTGGTAAGTTGAGTCCAATTACATTACATTAGATTTTATATGTATGGCTTGGATTTTGGTTTGATTCACCTTTCTTAAACGATGGCTTTGTCATTACCTTGGGAACATGTGAAACACGACTGGAACCATTACATTATCAAAACAACAAAGGCTGGCAAAATGTTTGTTCTACATTGTTTCAACTCCAAAGTGTAATTAGAGCTAAATTCTTAATCTTCTTCCCCACACTTTTCTGGAAATCTGTTATTGACTTTATCAGAGGGTCTGCGCCATCTTTGCTTACATGCATTACACTTACTGAGTAGAGGTGAGCGGGATAAAGTGCAGGGGCCGCCTTAGACCTGTTTGGGACTCAGACAAAGCAGAAAATGGATCATGTAAAGTTAACCCAGCCTACATTGTTCAACAGCACAGACAGGAAACAATAGCTGTTAACAGTCTGCCTGATTGGCCAGCATCCGCAATATTATTTTTCAACTTTGGTCCCCCATCTATCAGATATGTTTCTTTGTCGCTTTTGCCTGTGCAATATGTATGCTCATGTTTTGGGGACAATGTCACCTACCTTCTTAATCATGTATTTTTTGGATTTTTGGCATGAAATGTATGCATTAATGTTAATATTTGTTTACCTTTAATTTTTCAAGGAGATTTTGGGTATCCACTACTCCCGTGGCTGATGACTCCTGTACTCCGCCCACAGAATGCCGCACAAGAGGCCTATAATAGGGCGCACCGAAAAACCAGGGCAGTGGTGGAGAGGGCCTTTGGACTCTTGAAGATCCGATTTCGCTGTTTGGACCACACTGGGGGCTCCCTTCAGTATGACCCCAAAAAGGTCATAGATATAATTATGGCCTGTGCTGCGCTGCATAATTTTGCTATCTTGCAGCAGGTCCCCCGGTATGTGGATTTTTCACCCTCTCTACCCGCCGATGAGCCAGAGGACACCTATGTTGGGCAGCACAGTGCGTCTGGCCAAGCCGTCCATGCTAATTTAATAGCAACACATTTTGCTTAATTGTTTTTTCTTTGTTTTTGTTTCTTTGGACTTTCTTTGGTGTGATTGTTTTGTTACATTTGTTGTTTATTTTTTTGTTTCATTATGACCCAAACAATAATGAATTATTTACCCAAATCAACAACAATGTTTTTAGACTCATTTTGAAATATTTGTTAGTGTTTGTTTTTGTGGCTACTTTAACTCATATTTATTAACCAAAAACCGACAGACATTAACTTGGTCAGAAACAGTTTTTTAATATTTTTTTAAGGTTAATTTTTTAACAACAGAATGGTAGGTGATGGTCACTCACATACTTAGGGGGAAGACATGGGCATGAAATTAATGTCAAAACATGTTCCATTATAAAAATATGCACACAAATAAGCCCTCTCCTGCTTGCCCACATTTGCCACAGGCACAGGTTGAAAGCAGACATACCTATGCCACATCTACACCTGTTACTCAGTAGCCCACCCAAACAAGAACACCCAGTCCCAATCCAAGTACAGTAAAATCACAGCCAGTGTCCAAGGTCTTAGTTTGCCAGGTCAGAATGTCATCCAATCATGGCTACAAACATAAGGAGCCACCACAAATGTAATTATGCCCAAGGCTGCAGCGCAACAGCTTTAGTGGCCGCTTCAGTGAGGCTTGTCCTCTGGCATTGGGTAGTGGGCTACCTCAGGACTTTAATGAGCTATATGGGGGCAAATCCAAAACATACTAGCAAAGGCAGATCAAAATGCTAGATTGGTAGGGCTCACCAGACAAGTCAATACAGTGGGGATGTTGAGCAAAGATGTAGAACAGATTCATGCAAAATACACATTAATATGGGGGATGCCCATAGAACCCAGGTTGTGGCCCTTGGGGGTGGGCCATAACCTGGGCCTGTGTGGCATTCAGAATCTGCAACTGTTCCAAAATGTTTCTTTGCAACTTCGCAACTTTGCAATTCAGCCATGCTGGACCTGATTTCTGTGGTCAAGTTGGCCATGTGGCTGTTATGGGTCCTAAATTCAGTCAGCATGGCACTTAAGGTATTATTGAGGTTATCTAATTGCCCAATAATATTTTGATGATTTTGGCGCTGAAACAGCCTCCTCTCATGGTGCCATGCTGACTCCATCATCTGCACGCCCCTCCCCTGGGAAACTGGGCGACGTTGCTGAGTACGCCTCCCAATTCCCCGGGTTGTGGGGCTTGCAGATGATGTTGGTCTAGGACCCCCAACAGGTATGCTGGGCAAATCCTCAACAGCAAATCTGAAACTGGGGACTGGAGGGTCAGTCTCTGCATGCTGCCCACAATGTGCAGGCAGCATGCAGCCAGCTTCCCTCTGCTGCTGAGGATTTGTCGGAGAAACATTTGGGGCAGTTGCAGATTCTGGCCCAGGGGGAGATCTTCATAAGCTCCAAGGAAGCTTCCATCCTCCTCCAGCTCCTGGATTTCCTCCATCAGTGTGTGGCTCTGTTGGGGACATGTAAAACAAAAAGGTTCAATGTAATTCAGGGAAAAAAACATGGCAAGCCACATGCATACACCACATCATCAAAAAACACTTACCGTAGATATCGGATCCTGGGTCCTAGGCAGCACAGAAGAAGATGGCATAGTTAAAATGGCAGAGGAGTCCCCACTAGCTGAGGGATGAGGCTGGGCTGCATTAGAAGAAAACCAACAATGTAAACACACAACTATGCATTGGTGATGGTTAATAACACATATGCTTAAAACAAACACGTGGCCAAGCAGGAATGGCCACTACCACAACGGTGCCACTTGGCCTTCACTATAAATGCCATTATATTGTGCATGGATTGTTAAACCAGAATAGACACATTGGTCACGTGAAGAAAAACAAACATGCAAGTAATGGCTGTTGTGTGTGTTTCCACGTCCCTTATAGGCCACTAAGTTAACACACTAAGCTGGCAAATAGCAGTTACAATATGATTCTGGTGGTTACCATTGTATCTCTTAAAACATTTCAATCACACCATCTTAAGCCGTTGGGCCCCAAACACAGCTCTAAGCAAATTGCCCAACAGAAAAAGATGTAAGTGTGGCATGTGATTGTCAAAAAATACATAGCACGCATTCATTTCCTAAGCTCCATAGTTTTCTACTCTTCCTAAATGTTCTTAAACGTCATGTATGGTCGTGCTAATTTGCATATTACCTGTCGACACACATGACACACCCTGGTCAAAGTGATCACTCCACTACAAGCCACACCCTAGGGGCATGTGTTTAGATATGCCTTGCTGGCTAATTTGATTTTTTTGCAAATTTTTAGGGTCATTCACACATTACTAACCTGCTGGAATTGGCGAGTTGTCCGTGTCCTGTTGTGCCGAGTGTCCCTCTAATGCAACAGGATGTAGCAGGCCCAGCACCATCTCCTCAGCCTGGGTAAATTTCAATTTAGTGGGGAATCCTCTGCCAGTTTGTAAGCTGAAAAACATAGTAATCAGAAATAAGCTTACTGATGGATATACAAGAAGAATAAAAACCAACAAATAAGATATGTACCTGTACTGCCGCCTTTTATTCTGTTTCTTCCGCACGGCATATTTCAGGTCCGATATTTTCTGCTGAATCTGTTCTACATCTTTGAGTTCATCCCCCGCTGCATTGACTTGTCTGGTGAGTTCTGCCAAAATCTCAGATTTGCGCTGCTTGCTAATTGTTTTGGATTTGCTCATCATAATATAACGTTAGCCCACTAGCCAATCGCAGAGTATGGGACTCACCAAAACGGCCACTCAAGTGGCCTCTGCGCAATGTGTGCCCTGTTTGCGGTGGTTGTGGCTCCTCATTGTTTGGTGGCACATGGGGTGACATTCTGGCCTGGGTGTATGTAGGAGACTTCAAGTACTGGAGGCTAGCTTCGTACGCTCTTACCCATTTGGAGGGCATGAGCTTTTGTAGGCTTTGGTGCCTTTGTCTTGGTTTTGGCTGCTGCCGCCTCTTTTTTTTGCCCATAGCTGGAAGTTGGCTTGGGATGCTGCTTTGGCGGAGCCTTGGTTGTAGGCCTTAACTTATCTTTGGCCTGTTGAGACCTTGTTTGGGGGCCCTCGGCATGCTCATGCCGCTTGGCTGCCTTCTTGAGCGTGGTCTCCTTGGCAGTTTTTGGTGCTGCTTTTTTGTCTGGCATTTTGCTGGGACTCTCAAAGAGAATAAGCTGTGTGTCCAGGGACCTTTAAATAAGGTATCCGCCGTGTGACACCTACACGTTCGCTTACGCGTATGTCCGGCTGTTCGCACGGACGTGCGGCACCCGGAAACCGCTGGGGCATTACTTATCTGCTGCTGAGAAGAAGAAGAAAGATGGCGCCCACTATCTTCACCCGCCAACAAGAAGAGATCATCATGCTCGTAAGTGTATTTGTAGGCCTTTCAATTGACATCTAAATGCTGCTCTACATGTTAAGGATGCGCACAAAGTAATAGATTTTTGTAAAAATTTGTTAAACTACATGCACACCCAAACGCACGCCACATACGTGCCAAACAACAGTGCGGCCAGATTCTAAATTTAACTTAGCCTAGAAGTGTGTGTGTGTTAATGTGATTTACCAAAATAATGTATTGGCACATATTGATACGCATTTATAATTAATTGCTATGTTTGATTTATGTTTTGTAGACCATGCTGGAGCGCAGGTACGACTACCTACCCAACTCGTTTGAAAAACGCAACGTCGCCCTGGAGATCATCTCGGAGATCCAACAACAGACCGACACCACCTTCACCCACACACAGATCATGCAGCATTGGTCGGACCTGAAACGACTGCACATGCCCCGGGTGTGGAGATTTTTCGGAATCCATTTCTATAGTAAGTACATAGCGATTGCATGCAAGATGCAACTACGACAGAAGGTAGACCTTTTATTTATAATGCCTTTTCTTTGGTAGTGTTGGAAATGGATTACCGCAAACGCCGCACCTGGAGGCGCACAGGCGGACCAGTGCTGCATGATTCTGCAGCTGGGAGTGAAGGTAGTGGATCTCCAGGGCGACGGTCCTACCCCTCCTCTGTGGGGTCCTCAGACCAGCCCCTGGACCTTACAACAGAGGAGGGGCGGCACAGTGTGGGCAGGCAGTCGTACCCTGCCACACATGCGGGAGCCTCTGGTATGTCACTCTTCATGTATACGCACACACATATACATGCTATCTCCTACCAAACTGATTCCTTTCATCTGTTTGTCTAGATGCTTCGGACGGGTGAGTTAGTGGAAGAGGCAGGAGATCTGCTCCAAGCAGAACCTGGAGAAGGTGAGTGATATGAACCAGACTTTGCAATAGACATTTTATTACTCAGAAATTTGACATTAAAACTGACCGTATTTCCCATGTTTCTACAGGCACTTCTTCACAGCAGAGCCAGGACCCAGGACATCGTGTTGTCCCCAATGAGCCAGCTCTCGGCCACCAACCAAGTAAGTAGTCATGGCATTATTTGCATTTATGTGGTACTTGACATCAACACACAGATACATCAAGCCCTAGCCAATGGCAATATAAGACTGACCTGTGGCCACTTTCTTAGCTTAATGACTTGCCAGACTGATCTGTGGCCACTTCCTTAGCTTAATGACTTGCCAGACTGATCTGTGGCCACTTCCTTAGCTTAATGAGTTGACAGAATTACATATGTTGCCTTTATTTAATTTGTTAACTACAAAACATTCAATCCACAGGTGGCAAACATGTATTGGTCTCAAACTAATTATTTTTTCTCTCTTTGTTACAGGAACCACACGGCAAAAAATAGTAGAAATTAATCGGAGGGTCCTTGCGTTGGTGGCCGATATGAAGGTGATGGTTGACTTGTTGGGGACAACAGAAGAAGAGGAAGAGGAGTAGAGTCCTGGGTCCTGGCCAAGTTTGAAGCCAAAGTTTTTTTATAAAAAAATAAAGTTTTTATCCCAAAAAATGTTAAAAAGAACCAAGTTTTTAAAAAAAAAACAAAAAACGTTTTTTATATCCCAAAAATAATTTAAATTAAAAAAACAAAAACGTTTCAGTGTCATTTCTTTAAACACATACATTTACACCAAACAAAGGCTCAAATACATATTTTTAGTTCAAGAATCAGATGTCTGGGAAGTGGTTTGGGTAAGTTTTAGAGTGCGGGAAATGAAGAAGAACCTAACCGCGAAGTGATTTGGGTAAGTTTTAGGGTGCGGTAAATGAAGAAGAACTTAACCGCAAAGTGATTTGGGTAAGTTTTAGGGTGCGGGAAATGAAGAAGAACCTAACCGCGAAGTGATTTGGGTAAGTTTTAGGGTGCGGGAAATGAAGAAGAACCTAACCGCGAAGTGATTTGGGTAAGTTTTAGGGACCTAGAATGGAAGAAGAACCTAACCGTGAAGTGATTTGGGTAAGTTTTAGGGACCTAAAATGGAAGAAGAACCTAACCGTGAAGTGATTTGGGTAAGTTTTAGGGACCTAAAATGGAAGAAGAACCTAACCGCGAAGTGATTTGGGTACATTTTAAGGGTTCAAAAGGGAAGCTGCAGGATAGCGCTAAGTGGTTAGGGTGAGCTTTAAGGGTTCAAAAGGGAAGCTGCAGGATAGTGCTAAGTGGTTAGGGTGAGCTTTAAGGGTTCAAAAGGGAAGCTGCAGGATAGCGCTAAGTGGTTAGGGTGAGCTTTAAGGGTTCAAAAGGGAAGCTGCAGGATAGCGCTAAGTGGTTAGGGTGAGCTTTAAGGGTTCAAAAGGGAAGCTGCAGGATAGCGCTAAGTGGTTAGGGTGAGCTTTAAGGGTTCAAAAGGGAAGCTGGAGGATAGCGCTAAGTGGTTAGGGTGAGATTTAAGGGTTCAAAAGGGAAGTTGAAGGATAGTGCTAAGTGGTTAGGGTGAGCTTTAAGGGTTCAAAAGGGAAGCTGCAGGATAGCGCTAAGTGGTTTAGCTAAACATTGTAGTAGAAGGGAGTCAAATATGTATGCGAGCACTTTAATGAGTTAAGTTTGTAGTGCGCAGGCGCAAGATCGTAAGGATTACATCTGGACGATTATTTTTGGTAATATGGAAACCGAAACTATCTGGAAACGTAAAGGATTTGTGCGATGGGAAAAGAGCAAAAACAAAAGGCTATGTTGTTACCTGAGAAAATGAATCTGAAAAGTCTCGATGGAAAATGACATCCTCGTACTCGTACTCTGGGATACGAGCGGATGAAAACTTTACAGAAGGTTTACAATGCATGCATAGAATCGCTCGCACATTCATACGAGAGCGGGAACATTTGAAAATAATACGACATCGGCACTAAAACGGAAGGTTTTTTGTGTCTCTCTGAATCGAGCCTTTAATGCTGCTGCCAACTCCAGGGTGTGTCTTTCAGGCAATATATGAACTTCTTATGCTGCTGCCAACTCCAATGTGTCTTTCAGGCAATATATGGGCTCCTAATGCTGCTGCCAACTCCAGGCTGTGTCTTTCAGGAAATATATGGGCTCCTAATGCTGCTGCCAACTCCAGTGTGTGTTTTAAGGCAATATATGGGCTCCCAATGCTGCTGCCAACTCCAATGTGTTTTTCAGGCAATATATGGGCTCCTAATGCTGCTGCTAACTCCATTGTGTGTCTTTCAGGCAATCTATGGGCTCCTAATGCTGCTGTCAACTCCAGTGTGTTTTTAAGGCAATATGTGGGCTCCCATGCTGCTGCCAACTCCAATGTGTTTTTCAGGCAATATATGGGCTCCTTATGCTGCTGCCAACTCCAGGGTGTGTCTTTCAGGCAATATATGGGCTCCTTATGCTGCTGCCAACTCCAATGTGTCTTTCAGGCAATATATGGGCTCCTTATACTGTTGCCAACTCCAGGGTGTGTCTTTCAGGCAATATATGGGCTCCTAATCCTGCTGCCAACTCCAGGATGTGTCTTTAAGGCAATATATGGGCTCCTTATGCTGCTGCCAACTCCAGGGTGTGTCTTTAAGGCAATATAAGGGCTTCTAATGCTGCTGCCAACTCCAGGGTGTGTCTTTCATGCAATATATGATCTCCTTATGCTGCTGCTAACTCCAATGTGTCTTTCAGGCAATATATGGGCTCCTTATGCTGCTGCCAACTCCACTGTGTGTCTTTCAGGCAATATATTGGCTCCTAATGCTGCTTCCAAATGCTTCTGCCAACTCCAGGGTGTGTCTTTCAGGCAATATATGGGCTCCTAATGCTGCTGCCAACTCCAGTGTGTTTTTCAGGCAATATATGGGCTCCTTATGCTGCTGCCAACTCCAATGTGTCTTTCAGGCAATATATGGGCTCCTAATGCTGCTGCCAACTCCAGGGTGTGTCCTTCTGGCGAAATATATGAGCTCCTCATGCTGCTGCCAACTCCAGTGTGTCTTTCAGGCAATATATAGGCTCCTTATGCTGCTGCCAACTCCAATGTGTCTTTAAGGCAATATATGGGCTCCTTATGCTGCTGCCAACATCAATGTGTCCTTCAGGCAATATATGGGCTCCTAATGCTGCTGCCAACTCCAGTGTGTTTTTCAGGAAATATATGGGCTCCTTATGCTGCTGCCAACTCCAATGTGTCTTTCAGGCAATATATGGGCTCCTTCTTCAGGGTGTGTCTTCCAGGCAATATATGGGCTCCTAATGCTGCTGCCAACTCCAGTGTGTGTCTTTCAGGCAATATATGGGCTCCTAATGCTGCTGCCAACTCCAGTATGTGTCTTTCAGGCAATATATGGGCTCCTAATGCTGCTGCCAACTCCAGTGTGTTTTTCAGGAAATATATGGGCTCCTTATGCTGCTGCCAACTCCAAGGTGTGTCTTTCAGGCAATATATGGGCTACTTATGCTGCTGCTAACTCCAGGGTGTGTTTTTCAGGCAATATATGGACTCCTTATGCTGAAGCTCTGTAATTGTGCCGTTCTGCGACAGCGATTCTAATAGCGATGCCTCTGATCTGCATGTCATATTTCACTAACCCAGCACGCTTCCTATGCATGTTACAGCAAGGAAAAATGTTCTACAACCCTATTGAGGCTCTCAGAAGGCCATAAATAGCCATTTTTAATAGCGATTCGTCGTGAATAAATTCGGACCGAAACTAATTTTTCCGGAAAATTCTGCGAATCGGCCGAATCAAATTTTTCATAAATTCGCTCATCTCTATTCACAAGCTTCAAGCTGACTTGGACACTTTGAGTGTCTGACCATCCTTTTGGCAAATTAAGTTCAATGTGGAGAAATGTAAAGTCATGCACTTGGGGTCTAATAACCTGAAGGCCTCATTTGTCCTCAGGGGAGTAAACTGTGAGAAACAGTTGTTGAGAAGTATCTGGGGTACTGGTTAAATAACAGCATGCAATGCCAAGCAGATGCTTCCAAGGCCACCAAGATAATAAGTTCGATTCACAGCCTATTTTATGTGAATTTACACATGAAAAAGCATGTGTATGTGCAATTTTCTGTATCTTTTGGTTCATTTTTGATCTTCTCGTGTGTTTTTCTTTGTATTATTATTTTCGTGGGTGCATTTAAGCCTTTTTATGAGCGTATCTAATGTGTAATTGCTTCATATTGTTTTCGCATTATATGCATATAAAACTGGATATTTCCGGCTCCAATTACTGACATAATTTCCTGATGAGTTTGTGCTTTCGTGGTGTTTTTGAAAATGGAATGGAGTCTGCTGATGATTGTTTTGCATCGGGTGCGTGTGGATGTTAATCACATGCATGACATTGAGCTATTTGAGCTGACCTTACTTAACCATGAAACTCTATTGTGAGTTGCAGCCATAGTTGGCCCCCACTACAAGCAAGGGGCATGCAATTGCAGTTATGACCAAATTGGTTGGCTGCCTGCAATTTTTGGTGAACAGCTCGTTCAAGAGGCTTCGTGCCCTATCCATGAGCATGTCCGGCCCTACGCTCAGTCGCACCCTCAATAAGTTTCTCGATGGCATGGCTACCTTGGTGGACAAATACATTTGTTTCCCTGACATGGTGGTAGCCTGGAATGTGGTCAAGTTGGAATTTTACAAGCTGGCCAATATGCCTAATGCCATGGGTGCGATTGATTTCACGCATGTGGCGCTGGTGCCTCCAGTCGCTGATGAGTATCTATACTGGTATGTCTTTGCTTGCCTTTTGCCTCTTTCATTTAATGCACTGTATTGAATGTCTTTAGCTTCACCATATTTAATTTTTCATTCACCTTGCAATGTATTTGCTTCTCTAAAGTGGACCTCATTCTCCCCTTTCAACTAGTAGTCCCAAAGGCTTTAGTGTGTTTAGCCACTTCCTTATCTTTTTTAAATGCACAATTTAAGCCCCCCCCCCCCACTTTACACAATCAATCAGACTTTTATATACTCAGCCAAAGAAACCAATCTTACCAGTTGTTGTCCCTTCCTGCTTAGCATCTTTTCTGTCAGTGTAGGTGTGCTTGAATGTAGTTTTGATTTTGACCAGTGTACTTTGTGTCTTTTGTTCAGGAACCGTAAGCTTGGATATTCCATCAATGTTCAATGTGTTGTGGGTCCTGACCTAAGGTTTATGAGCGTGATGGCTGGACTTCCAGGCTCCACCCCATGACGCATATATCTTGAGGAATTACAGTCTGTATGGCCATTTTGAGTCTGGCGAGTTATCTGGCAGGTGGCTACTTGGTAAGTCTTAACATTATTATTCCTAGTGGATTTGCCGCCTACAACCGGGCACATAGGAAGATCAGAGATGTTGTGGAGAGTTGACTGGATCATGCAGGGGCGGCCCTCCAATATCAGCCGGAGAAAGTCATCAAAATAATTGTGGCATGCATGGTACGTCACAATTTTTCCCTCCTGCAGAAGGTCTCCCGATATCTGAATTTCTCCCCCTCTCCACCAATGTTGGCTATTCCACAAACTGTTTATCAGGGCACACAGTGTGCCTCTGGCCAGTCGGTAAGAATTACCTTGTCTCGTCTCTTGTCTCATCTCATTTTAGTTAGTTTTTGTCAAATTTTTGGTTTACCCAGTGTCATTTTTGTGGTCTTTGTGTTTATATGTCTACATGTTCATTTGCATTTGATGCAAGACTTGACCTTTAAGGTTTGTTATGTATGCTTCAACCTCTCGTTTCATTTATCAGTAAGTCGGTATGAAATTACCTTGTCTCGTCTCTTGTCTCCTCTCATTTTAGTTAATTTCTATCTATTTTTTGGTTTACCCAGTGTCATTTTTGTGGTGTCTCTATGTTTATATGTCTACATGTTCATTTGCATTTGATGCAAGACTTTTTTATATATGCTTCAACCTCTTTTTCATTTATTCAGTGAGATTAAACTGAGAAGAGAAAGTCATGTAATTGTTTATGGGTTTATTGTTGTCACTAAACTATTACATCATAGTATCTAGTGTACACTGTGGCAAAAACAACTTAGCCAACTCAAAAATTAATTGAAAACATAATCTTTAAACTTCAAACACAAAGTATGTATCATCATTGGTGGAGTGGTTGGCCTGCAAAGTCTGATGGTTGTCCTAATTGTAGTGCCTCCAGCTGGGACAGTTAATTTAGCATCTGCAACTGCCCTACCATTGTGTTTTTGATTGGATCATACTTAAATTTTGGTTTATAGTTTGCCAGAACTGAGCACTTGCCTGTAGGCTCAGATATCAGCTCTCCAATCTGCTTCCATCAGCTGCACCCCCCCACCAGGCCTGAGCCCATCGTACTCTTCCCTGGTTAGGGGCACTTGCAGAAGCAGTAGTACCTGGCCTTTCAACATGTGTATTGCTTGTTGTGGGGGAGGCCAAATCCTCTACAACAGAGCTGCCCCATGGAGGTGATGGACGCATCTGCTCCTACTACTTCACCACTTCACCTGCTGTTCGTGCTGGAGCTGTGGATCCAGCTGCTGATGCACAGGGAGTGGTGGAGGCTGCTGCTGCATTGGCATATGTTGTTGCAGCATTGGCATATGCTGCTGCTGCAGTGGGATATGTTGCTGCTGCTGCTGTTGTAGTGGTGTCTGTTAATGCTGCTGTTGTAGCGGAATCTGTTGATGCTATAGTGGCATCTGTTGATGCTGTAGTGGCAATTGGGGCTGCAGAGGGTGTTGCTGCTGCTGTGTTCGAGGCTGATGCAGTGGCTCATCCTTCTCAAGATTTTGTATGGCAGCCAGTAGTGTGGGGTGTCTGTTGAGCCAGACAAATCAATTAGGTTGTTGTTTTTAGATCTACACTTTCAAGCTTGTAATTAAATATGCATGTTCTAGCATGCATCACCAGTTTGGCCACATTAGATTTACCATATCCAAATCTTCATTTGCTCTACTCTTTGGAAAGGCATTTGTTGGACTTAATTTTAATCTAGACACCTACCTTGTGTGCATAAGCAATGGCAATCTGCTTTTATGTTTGACAAGTTATGAATGTATTGGAACAGACACATTAATAAAAAGTTATTTATTTAACTATGAGTTGGCATGTTTTTTGGCATCTATTATCTTGACCTTTGATGGTCCATGAACAACATTGTAATGAGTCAAATGTCTTTGGATACAAAGCAACCTAAACATTAGGCTTACTACTGCAGCAGTATTCAGTTTGGAATCAATTGTCCCTGACAGGCCCTGGAGTGTGGCACAGTTTAGTAGCCCATGAACCAGTTCCTCTGCCGCTGTGAATTGTAGTTTTAGTCGTAGACCACCTCCGGTTTGCAACCTTAGCCCTTTAAGTGCCAGCCTTCCTAGAATTTTTGTCACCCTTTGTTGCCAGACTACGTTTCACTATTTGGTGCTACACATATTCAATCTTGATTTTTAAAGGGATTTCCAGGGATTTTCCAGGAAAATAATATTTTGTTTTTTTCAGCAGAGCCTGGACTTCAACATGCAATGTCTTGTTTGGCCTTTTTTAGTGTATTCTCTATACTTTTGGGTGAAATATGTGCAAATCTTATTGCGTATGAAACCCCAATTTCTCCCAGTCACAGCGGTACCACATATGTATTGGTAGACACCCTTTCCTGTCCAGAAGACTCCCCCAAACTGAAACAGCGCTTGAGGAGATTTTCAGATAAAATACAACTATGCTACGTGCTAAGCACACCTTGCAGTTTTTCCAGAAAAACAGCCCTTTACATTTGAAATACCCCCCACAAACTATATATTCTCTGGAAGTACGCGCCTCAAGCTTTCTAGGCATACCAGGCTTGTTTATGTGGGTATAGTTTTGTGGAATTAATTAAGAGTTTCCCTAAAAAAGAATAAAAAAGAAGAATCAAAGCCACATTTTCCTAAAAAAAACTATATGCAAACAAGAAAAAACAAGTAAAATTTGAAAAAGCAACATCCCCCAAACAGAAAGGTACCCAACATGCATAGGTAGCGTCAAGGGAAGAGTTGCCAAACACCCCAAAGTAAAGCATGCACATAACGGTAATTTTGCTTGAAATTTTCAGCTCTGCTGAAAAAGTGTGCACCTTGCAATCTTTCAACCAAAACAACCCTTTACTTTTGTAATATCCCCCATAAACCATATATTCCCTGAAAGTACACATGTTAGGCTTTCTAAGTGTACTGAGCTTGTTGTAGTGGGCTCATCTTTCTGGAAGAAATCCCTTGAAGAATTCTTAGGTTGCACAGGGTTTCCCTAAAAAAAAATTATAAAAAAGCAGAAAAAACATGTTTTCCTAAAATATCAATATGCAAACAAGAAAAAACAAGCTAAATCTGAAAGCGCAAGGTCCCCTGAGCAGAACAATACCCAACATGCATAGGTACTATTAACTACTATTAACTACTGCCAGCCTACTTGAAGTTTTGTCACCCTCTGTTGACAGGTCATTTTTCCCCATTTTGCGCCATGTTTAACCATGATTTTTGCTGGAATTTCCAGGAAAATTATATACATATTTTTTTGCAGGAGAATTTAGGCTTTAACATGAAATGTCTTGTTTGTAATTTTTCTACTGTTTTTTAAATATTTTTGTGTAAAAACAAAAAAATGAATAAAATAATATTTTTTAGACAATTGTCTCCATTATTTTAAATAAAACATTTATTTTATTAATGAAAACCATATTGCATGTGATGGCCCCATTTCTTCCGATTACAACGGTAATCGGTAGACCCCCCCAAACTGAAAAGAGTACTTTATAACATTTACAAATAAAATACAACTACTATCCACACTATAAACATAAGGGGTTAATTAAAAAAAAAAAATGACATAGGGTCCCCCCTCCCGGGGGGGGGGACCCCATTTTTTTAGGGAATTTTAAGGGTTAGGGTTATGGTTAGGCTAACCCTAACCTCTTAATGATCAAAAAAAATGATGTTGTGTCCCCCCTACCCATCATAACCAGCCCGGGACCAGCTATGGGGGCTTGTAGGAACAGGGTGCAGGGGCAGCTTTTTTGGCCACCCACCCTGCAGCCTACAAGCCCACATACCTTCTGTGGGCCCGGCCTCTTCTGCCCCCCCCCTGGGCTTTGGGGAGGCAGGTAATTGGGGGTGCTGGGGGTTAATAGGCAACCCCCCAGCCTTGTGAACTGGTATAGGGGTCTCATGGACCGGGACTGGGAATCAGGAAGTGGAGCAAGAGGGTGATTTCTCACCCTCTCCTCACCACGGAAGAGCCCAGGGAGGCCCCCCGGTGAAGAGGAGACCCCGCAGGAGGGATCAGGGCTGCAGGTGAGTAAATGTCATTTTTCTTTTTTTTTCTCGTTTTTTTTCTTCGTTTGTGCCAGCGCCCGAAGCTGGGGGGGGGCGCTATTTCGGGCACCCTCCTGAAGACAGAAGAGCCCCAGGTGGGGATCAGATGCCCCGGGTGAAAAGAAGACCCGGCCTAATCTAACGAGGGGTCAGGTGAGTTTTTAACTTATATATGTTTTTTACTGTGGGAGTTTAAAGACAGCTACGTGAGTCTCATGAAGCTGGCACTAGAAGGGTTAAAGAAACAAAAATAAATGCCAAGGTCACCCCCAACATCAGCATCCACAACAACACAATGCATCATTACCCCTATTGCTTGCGCTTGAATATTTTTTGGTGCATGGCATACTTCATGTCCGCAAATTTACATTGGACCTTATCGACATCCTTTTTCTCCAGCCCGCACTATTCACCTGCTGGTTGATGGCCTTTCACATCTGGGAGGCCATCAACCAGCAGGTGAATAGTGCGGGCTGGAGAAAAAGAATGTCGATGGGTTTTCACTTATGAGAAGGAAAGTTGCTGTATGAGAGGGAGGCCATCTCCATTTTAACAACTTATACATACATCACCGCGTATCCCCATGCCCCGAGGTTTCGACGCACGCCAACTTCCGGGAACCACTGGGTTCACTGGGACGCATATAGCATCCCCAAAATGGCACCTTCACTGCTCACCCAAGACCAGCAGGATACTGTCATGCATGTAAGTACACAAAAATGCCTACATTTGCATGCACCTAGGAATAGTGCTGCATAGTCAGACAGGCCGATCGAACATAGCTAGTCGAGGGCCCAAGTGTCTAGGAGGGCAGTGCGAGAAGCACGCTGCCAAAGCTCAAAGCAAAATCTAGTGCGCACATGGCACCATGCGGGGACTATTTGGGGCAAGGCGGATCTATTGGAGCCTAGCTGGGTGTGGCAGCAAAATACTAGGGGGCATCCCAGGTGGTAATAACAACAGCCACAAAGATCAAGGATGCAGAAATACATTAAAACAGATATAAAGTGGTTGGGGGATGTTAATAACATGCTAGGCTTATTTTGAATATGATGTAGTTTATTAATTCCTATGTACTTGTTCTACATTTTAAAGGATGATTACATACTGATATGACTTCCTGCCCGACATATATACAAACTGGTCACTGGCACTTGATGTTGTGGCTACGCACTACGTTCACGCAGATCATGCAGCATTGTTCGGACCTGAAACGGAGGAAAAAGGACCGGGTGAGGAGGTTTTACAGGAAACTCTTTCCAAGTAAGTGACAAGTCCAGTGGCCCAACCAAAATCGACGAGGCCGGCCGAGGCTGCCAAGATCTGTTGGATGTGGAGGTGGTGGCAGACAAGTGCCAATGACCTCTGGCTCCTCTGCAGGTGAGCCCCAAGCTCACCTGTACCAACCTGCAGAGAAGGAGGCCCAGATGTCGGGCAGTGAGTCTGAGGATGATGGATGACAGGAGGACTCAGGTATGAGCATCACACACAAACACACACAGGAAGACACAGACTAAACACACACACACATATGTATTGTAATGTGTCATTTTGTGACATTCCCTTCTAGATGAGCAGCGAGGGGGTGGAGGTGAACCAATCACATCAGAAGATTAAGAAGTTGGATGATGTACCACAGACAAAAGAGAAGCCAAGAAACACCTCAAACACAGACTAGGACCAAGAGGTGTGGCAGGTCCCAGTGAGAAGGGTGGCTCCCCAACCCAAAACCCCTAACAGCCAAGTAAGTGTTAGGACAAGTGACTATTTACTAACATGGCTTCTTCAACAGGCTGTCAGGAAGCAGAGGCTAGACACTAATTGTTTTCATTTCTTTTACAGTACACACACTAGAGATGCAGCAGCACCTGCAGGAGCTAACAGCTGTTGTGAATAGGCTGGTGGGAGCTGGCCATAGCCATGAGGAGTCAACTACCTTAAGAAACTGGGAGCCTGCCTCCTTCTTTTGACCCCGCAAAAAAACCTTTTTACATAGTTTAAAAAAATAATGTTTACCTATTTTTATATGCCATTTAATTTTTTTTTTATATTCTCAATACAAAATTAGAGAATTAAGAATGAAATAATGTTGTGTTGTTTTTATTTAATATTATTAACAATCAGAGTAATGTTTACATTATATCCATGTTGGCATCCCAAATATACAACTAGAAAGAAGAAAAGAAGATGTCAAAGTGGAGAGTGGTTAAGGTAAGCATTAGCAAAAGTAAAGAAGAATGCATACCAAAGTTGACAGTAGTTAAGGTAAGCATTAGGAAGAAGAAGAAAAAAAGAATGCATGCCAAAGTGGAAAGTTGTTAAGGTAAGTATTACGAAGAAGAAGAATGCATGGCAAGCATGGCATGCTAAGAAGTTTGGAACAGAAGAGACTTCTAGCCCTAGCAGGGCCAGGGTATAGGAAACAATTAAAAATAAAATAGGTTTGCATATGCATACAAGCCAACAAACAAGCCAGCATATGTGTATACATTTCACAAAGAGGAAAAAATAAAATGGAATTCAGGGGTTAAATTAAGGGTAAAAACAGATCTTTTTCAATGGAAACTAGTAGGACCTCATTGGACACTGAAACTGAAAAAAGTGTTTTACTTCAACATATACAAAATGATCGTCTGTGAAATAGTCCTTCAGAGATGACTGGGGGTGCATGATTAACTTGTATACATTTATAAATGGGTAATAAAAAAACTATGGGTAAAAAATATTTCAGGTAAAAAACACTCAAAAGACAAGGGAGCACTCCCTTTGACTGAAAAGAGAAATTCAATCTCCAGAGATGACAATCATTTTTTACCATAAGAACTATAAATCTGTGGAATAACCTCCCACAGAAGTTCAAAAAAGGATTAGATACCGTTAACATTACATTAACAGTTACTATTAGCTGTTTATAGTAAAAAATAAATAAAAATAAAAAATAACGTCCCCACCCCAACACCCTTGGTTGAACTTGATGGACATATGTCTTTTTTCAACTGTATTAACTATGTAAGTATGTAACCAATGAAGTGGGTGAGAGATCAGAATCAAGCTCTGGGCCAAGAGCTTCCTAAGAGGGAGGAGTTGAATAATTCTAAGCCCATTCAGAAGGCCAACAGTCAGACTGAAATACAATGCCTGGAGCTTCTATATAGTTTTGCACTGTACAGCCAAAGCCACACCTAGTTAAACCAGACCTTCACCATGATTTATTGAAAAGCCCAAACCTTTAAAAAAAACGATTCCCCAGCAAGTTAATATATTTTAAGTTTTTAGTCACTTATTATTCTTTCCCCCACTGGGCTGCAACTCTGTTCAGGACTTTAGGATATGGGCGTCGCCATCTTGACTCAGAAGCATCACACTTACTGAGGAGAGGAGAGTGGGATAAAGTACAGGGGCGGGTTATAGCTGTGCTTTGCCTAGACAGAGCAGCGCTGGGGTCAGGAAAAGGTCAGCAATCCGAGAATGCAAATCAGCACAGTCAGAAGGCACTTCCTGTTTGCAGGCTGCCTGATGTTACATGCAGTAGATGCAGGTAGGATGATTTTTAATGTGAGTAATCTGTATGTACAGGGTGTGGGAAACATATAAGATAGACTCTTATTCAGAGTGAAGAACCGCTTTAAGTTATGGATAACATTAGCAGCTGGATAAATTGTCTCTTTTCAACATCTGTCCAATTTCCCACTCTGTTAGAGCCTGAAAAACCTGATTCATCCTTGTCTCAAAGTCATCTTCCCCCATCTTCCAGGTTGTCTTCCAGAGTAAAGTCTGAGCTTCCGGTACCCAAGCCCAGTATAGGACATGGATGGCTTTATACACTTCTCTACCAGGCTTCCTAGTACATTCAAAACCTCAGGCACAGTGACATTTATGTGAGTAGGGGATTCAGTATTGTCTGTACTTGTACTGCCAGTCCCCTTTGTAATCCTCATGTATCTTTAAGTACCCAAGAAAACTTTTTCAGCAAGTTCCCTTTGTAGGGCAACCATTAACTGCCAGCTGCTTGTAATTGTCACAGGTTATTACTCACCTCACTCTCTCTGAACCCTCATTGTTGATCTTGGATTTCCTGATCTTGTCTGGGCCTGCTCCATTGCTGCCCTCTTTAAATCCATGGAGGTTCTGTATGCAGATCCATATCTGGCATCAATGGCTGATGCCAAACTGTGAAGTCTCAAACAGGGGAAATGAGCAGCCGAGGAGTACTGTACAGAATTCTGCCAATGCCAGCAATCGATCCTGCCCTAGAAAAATAGAGATCCGTCCTAGTGTGTGCATCGTCAAGACCAGAGTTCTGCTCCTTCTTCCTCGCCTGCTCTGGAAGAACCCATGTAATTGAGAATAGGCCATCTCTGCCTGAGGCGATCGGGCAGAGCTGAGGGTGGAGGGGTGGACATCATAGAACTGAGGGGACAGGGCTGTAGGGCAGATAGGAGGAGACAGGGATGAATGGGGCAGAACTGGGGGGGGGCGTGGATGGATAGGGCAGGGCTGAGGGTATATGGATGAATGAGGCTGAGCTGGGGGGCAGGGATGGATGGGGCAGAGCTGAGAGGACAGGGATGGATAGGGCAGAGCTCAGGGTACATGGATGGATTGGGCTGAGCTGGGGAGACATGGATGGATGGGGCAGAACTGGGGGGCATGGATGGATGGGGCAGAACTGGGGGGACATGGATGGATGGGGCAGAGCTGAGGGGACATGGATGGATGGATGAATGGAGCAGAGATGAGGGGACATAGATGGATGGAGGGAGCAGAGCTGAGGGGACATGGATGAATGGTTCAGAGCCCTGGGGATAGGGATGGATGGGGCAGAGGTGACATACAACCAGTGGGGAGGAGCTGAGGAGACAGGGATGGATGGAGCAGAGAGGTAGAGAAAGGAAGTGTGTGCACTGTGTAACTTGCATTACCTGCTTCCAGTGTGTGCAGTACTTCCTGTTGCAATGCTGGGGCCAGGGAGCAGGGTGATGACATGCTTGCAGGGAGACTCAGCTCTATGAGGCAGCGCTGGTCCTAGATCAACACACAAGCCAGTGCAGGGCTGAGCAGAAGTTCAGGGGCGGGGCAACTGCACCACCAATGAAAGAGCATGTAGCTCAGCCTCGTTACGAGGTTAGTGATGACCTGGCTCACTAGGGGGAGGCGATGCAGGGGCCTGATGCAATGTCGGTGGCAAAAAAAGTTTACATTTTTTACCCACATTGTGCCAGATGTCAGCGGGCCCCTCTGGGTGTCAGCAGTCTTAGAGGAGGACCAATCCAGAACTTTGAAAGCCTTACAGAGATTACTTGGATTTGCTAATTTCTATAGGCATTTCATTAAAGGTTTCTCTTCCATTGTTGCTCCACTAACTGATCTATTCTCAATTATATGGGTTCTTCCAGAGCAGGCGAGGAAGATGGAGCAGAACTCTGGTCTTGATGATGCACACACTAGGACGGATCTCTATTTTTCTAGGGCAGGATGCTCCACTAACATAAAGGTGCCTTTCAAGAGAAATGGCCCGATCGGACTGTGATGGCTTTTCAAAGCCTCAAGGAAGCCTTTACCTTGGCCCCAGTATTAATTTATCATAGAACTGAGGGGACAGGGATGAATGGGGCAGAACTGGGGGGGGCGGGGTGGATGGATAGGGCAGGCCTGAGGGTACATGGATGAATGAGGCTGAGCTGGGGGGGCAGGGATGGATGGGGCAGAGCTGAGTCCATTCATTGTCCTGCTTCGGAACTTGGCGTAAGGGCTGTTCTCTGTCAGTATTCTGGCACTCCGGAAAGACTACACCCTTGCACAAACTTCTTCCGCAAAATCTGTTCAGTCAAACAGAATTACAATGTGAGGAACCGGGAGTTGTTGAGTGTGAAGTTGACATTGAGGAGTAGAGCCACTGGTTGGAAGGTTCCTTACAAACCATTACTGTGTACACTTACCATAAAAACCTTGAGTACATCTGCTAAGAGACCAAATTGATGCAGGCCATGCTGGGTGTTTTTTTTCTCCCAATTCAATTTTGTCATCACCTTTAAGCCAGGAGCAAAGAACATCAAGGCAGATGCACTTTGGGGAATGTGAGGGTAGGTTCAACAAGAAGGAACTTATTTTGTCCCTGGGTTGTGTGGTTGGTGCATTATTGCCTGATTTGGCTAGTTCATTAGTATAGTTCCAGGCGGACTCACCTCCAGGTAAATCTCCTCATTGTTGATATGTTCCACCCCATATGCGTTTATCAGTGTTGCAAGAATTTAATGATATTGTCGGGTCATTTTGACACACAGACAGCCCTATGGCTTGTTAAGCATCATGTCTGGTGGCCTACCATCAGACACATTGTCACCGCCTTTGTCGAAGCATGTTTAGTGCGTGCTCTGAACAAGGGAACCCATAAAGCTCCTGCTGGGATACTTGTTCCATTGGAATTCTTTAGATGACCATTACCTCATTTCTGTCATAGGGTCATAGTTGGGTTATAGATGATCGCTTCAGTAAAATGGCACATTTTGTCCCCCTGCCCAAATTCCCATCTGCCCCAGAACTGGCCCAATTATTTATTCAGCACATGCATTTATACTATACCCCAAAACATTCTCTGATCAGGGGGTCGGATCGGTCCAGTTTGTTACCTGGATTTGGAGGGAGTTTTGTGCCTGTTTGGGGATTAAAGTCTCTTTGTCCTTGGCCTATCAAGTCTCTAGAGCAGTATTTACTCTGTGATATATCAGACTGACAAGATAAGTGGTCCAATTATATTGAGTTATCTATGTATAAAGGAATGTGTTGCAAGATGCGCTGGAAAGATAGAATGTAGCTGCAGCCTATTAAGTAAGGGGTCACTCCTTACACTTAATATCAAGGAAATGGATGGAGTGGTTACTGTTATCCGGTGTATTAGATGGAAAAAAAACACCTGAATGACAGTAGATCCGGTTTACGGGTTGCTTAAGGGGAGATGCTAGAAGTATATATAGCCAGGTATAAAGTATATAGCTGGAAACTTAAAACACCTCTGATGGATAAGTAAGTTGATATGAGCTGGTATATTAAAGGTTTATCGGTTGTAACCTTCTATAAACAGCTATGCAGATCAAAATTATAGGTACCGTGTATGTCAAATATCATAAGTATCATAAAGGTCATAAATTTCAGAGACTCACCGCCGTGGCCCGGGGGTTTAAAACCTACCCAGGGCCTTCAAATCTTCCAGTTAGATTCAACGCTGGAGACCTCGCTGTAATTGGCTACACTTTAGTTCCTCTTGAAGTATCGGTTGCTCAACAACAGTGGTGCGGGGTTAAGAAACCTACCCAGGGCTTCCAAGATTCCATGCTATATGTATTACTGAAGTCCTCGTTTAGATTGGTTGCACTTAAGTTCTTCCTGAAGTAATGGTTTATTAAGCTTATAACAATGCTCTAAGTGTGGATGAAAGGAAATAAAATAAAAACATTCATCAAGTAGGGCAAATACAATAAAAATACCCAAGATCGCTTGCTTCAATTGTCCAAATATAACTCAGAAAGTTCCTGTCCATGGGGCACTTAAATATGCTCTTGTGCTTAAAATGTCAGCTGCGCCCCTGCTGGCAGCGTGATCAAAGTTACTTGAGGGAGGGGGGAGCGGACTGAGTGGCGTGCTGCGCAGCCAGACTGCAGCTGATGTGATCGAACAGGGAGAGATCCCTGTGCACCCTCCACTGCACAATATGAGGGAAGATGCCTGGGTGCTGCGGTGGGGCGGGGGAGATGCCAGCATGGGAATAAAGATGTACCAGGCCCCAGGGACAGTCATGTCATAATGAGCCCTGACATAAAGGGCAACATGGAGCGCAGTCCTTTGACTGAATCAGTAAAGGGGGGCTGGGGGGTCTGGCCAAATTTGCATTCATACCCCGGCACACATTGGACTCCCACCACTGCGCTGCTGATGGCAATTTTGGGGTCGCCCTGCCACAACGGCATAGAAGATCTGGGAGAGAGAGCCTAATAACTGGGCTGGCGGATGGGGACAGGAGTGAGTTGCTGGGCTCCCTGCTATACTCCCTAACGCCCTCCCCTGAGAGAGAGGCAGGATCGCAGATTGCTAGCCCCATGCCAATGTCCCCGGCGGACCCCCTCGTCACGCCCCTGCCGGCCAGGCCAACAGAAGCACCAGAAGACTGGGGGGCCGGTCGCCCCTCCCACGCCGTCGGCTGTTGGAGTGCTGTGTGAGCCGGAAATTCACCTTGCAACTATATCCCTTCTGAGGGGCCTCCCCACCAAAGCTGATATTGAAGGGCTGATCGCTAAATACGAGGCTGCACATAAACAAGAGATTGCAGCGGTAAGGCAGCAGGTGTCGGCAGTCGAGTCAAGAGTCACTTCGCTAGAAACCGAGAGATCCTCTGAGTCAAGCCGTATACAAGCGCTGGAAGCCAGGTGTGATAGGCAAGAAGCCTTGATCCAAGAATGTAACCTACACATAGACGACTTGGAAAATAGGAGTCGACTAAATAATCTGCGGCTGAGGGGCATCCCGGAAGGAGAAGTGAATGAGGATCTAAAGCTGATAGTGACGACCATTCTCAACTCGATCTTGGACAGAGACTCGTCTGACACCATAGAGCTTGATAGAGTCCACAGATCTTTGGGACCAAGAAGCCTGGACCCTGCGTTTCCGAGAGATGTCGTCTGTCGAGTCCACCATTACACACTTAAAGAGGAAATTGCCCAGAAGGCCTGGAGCAAAGGTGAAGTGAAATTTAAAGGTGCATCCGTTAAGATTTTTCCGGATTTATCAAGGCGGACACTACAAATGTGGAGATCCCTGAAGCCCCTATTGGAACTTATTACGGAGAATGGAGCCACCTACAGATGGGGCTTTCCGTTTCATCTGATTATTCAAAAGGGTCAGAGCTCTTTTGTACTTAACTCTTATCAAGATTTGGGGGGGCTTTTCGCCTACCTAAAGTGTGAGCCTATTCAGATTCCTAACTGGCTCGAAAATGACCTGCGTCCGCTATCTCTATATATCGCTATATCTATGGCTCAAGCGGGCGCCAAGGCGCCCAGAAGATGAGGTGTGAGCGAGCCCTAGTTGTGTTTTTCATTTCCCTCCTGCTTTTCTTGAAAAGGACATGTGTAGTTTGACTCGTTGACCTTCCTTGCCCTCCCCTGTTGTTCAGTCGGGAGGGGGGACGAGGAAGGCTCGAGGAGGGAGGGGTCTAATTTCAATAATTTTATTAGCTTGATTTGATAGCCGGACTCCAGGACTGTGCACACAGAGAGTGTTATTGTTGGTTCTATATCGTCTCTACTAACTTGCTTACGTTTTAGATCCAGTTGGGACCGCAGGGTGGGCTTCACTGTTCAGCATCGGTTGGGCAGTTTTGCTTCCTCTTTGTCGTCTCATACTGTTAATTTGATTTTGTTCCAAAGGCTTGTTGGCTTTTAAAATGGTTTAGTGACCTCCGGCCAGGGGTGGGCGAGCAGGTGCTCCTGTGCGCTCTCCTCTTAGATCGGACGCGTTCCCCCAGTAGGCCGGCCTTATTGACTCTAGTGGTCGATAGGACCCACTCGTTTTCCCTGGTTTAGGGATTGTTTAATGTTCCCCCCTTCTCCCTGTAGTTCTTGGAATTCTGGTTCTTTCTTCTCCTTCCCCCCCTATTTCCATCCATTGCCCCCCCTTTCCCACTTTAACCGTACCAGGCAGATATATTTAAGTGCCCCTTTGATTCAGTGAGATACCCCAGGTGGAGGTGGTGAAGCGCCCCAGAAGCTGACTGATCCACTCAAATAGAACGGAATAAGGGAAGGGACCCTGCCGAGAGTTAGGATGGCGAATTTCAAATTAGTCTCGCTCAATACTAAAGGGATGGATAGCCCGGAAAAATGGTCCTTGGTGTTGGGGAACTTGAGGGGACTGGGAGCTCAGGTGGCTTTCCTCCAAGAGACCCATTTTAGGTCTTCTAACCCACCCTCCTTTGGCAATAGACATTTCCCGAAAACGTATCACAGCCATTCCCCAGATTCGAGATCAAAAGGAGTAAGCATTGCCATTGCGGCATCCCTTTCTTGGGAGTTGGTTGATTTTAAAACTGATGAGGAAGGGAGATGGATATTTCTAAAGGGACGGATATCGTCTTCACTATTCACGTTTGCTAATGTCTATATGCCAAACTCCGCTCAGTTGACGTTCCTAGGCAAGGTCCTAGGGGAACTTGCAATGTTTAGGGAGGGGGAGTTGGTGGTGGGAGGTGATTTCAACCTGACCCTGGATCCACTTCTAGACACCTCCAAGGGGGGCCCCCCATCTATCCTACATCAAACTGAAGAAGCTCAAAAAGACACTCGCCCAACATCAGTTAATTGACCCGTGGAGGATACAACATCCAGACACACAAGATTACACCTTTTTCTCTCCTCCCCACGGGTCATATTCTAGAATCGACATTTTCCTGATAGTGCATGGCTCCCTAAACCATGTTATAGACACAGAGATAGGATGCATTACCATTAATGATCATGCGCCAATCTCGATTAGACTTGCACTTCCCCACCCAGGACCAAGGAGCTGGACTTGGCGCCTTAATAACTCCCTGTTGGGAGATCAAAGGGTTATGGTAGAGCTCCAGAAAGACATTAAGGAGTTCTTTGAATTGAACAAATCGCCAGAGATCAGCCCTGGGACTCTGTGGGAGACTTTTAAGTGTTATATCAGGGGAACCATAATAAAGATGGGTTCGAGGTTAAAAAAAGAAAAATTGGAATGCGTCCTGAAACTGCTGAATGAGATCAGAAACTTGGAAACTCTGCACAAGAAGTCTCTTTCTGTCATCCACCTCTCGGCGCTGACAGCGGCCAGAGAAAAACTTAAACTGCTGTGCTGCGTGAGGCTCAAAGTGCAAAAAATCAAATGCCGTGGCAAATTTTACGAATCAGGGGATAAATGTGGCAAACTTCTGGCACGAGCCTTGAGGGCAGAGAGGGTGAAGGCATTTGTCCCAAAAATTGCCGATTCGAAGGGTAGGATGGTTTACTTAACTGGTGAAATTGCAGATGCCTTTAAGAAATTTTACGAGGGGTTATATAATCTCCCAAAGATAGAGGGTAGGGAAAGAGATGCAGCAATGAGGCAATATATTAGAGAGTCTGGTCTCCCAAGTCTGCCCAGTGAAATTGTGGAAGAATTGGAGGGGCCGATTTTGTTGGAGGAGGTCCAGAGAGCAGTCTCTCAGGGGGAAAAGCGCAGGGCCCTGATGGCTTTACGATTGAATTTTACAAGAAGATGTTCCCTTTATTGGCCCGGGGACTCTTGGTTGCCTTTAATTCATTTAAGAAACCAGGATGCATTCCCCCGGACTCACTTAGGGCGCACATATCAGTCATCCCAAATGAGGGGAAGGACCCTGGCCTTTGCGCTAGCTATAGGCCTATATCCCTATTAAATACGGACATCAAGATTTTTGCAAAGGTACTCGCCTCCAGGATAGCTCCCCATCTACACCAAATTAGGTGTATTAGGTGTACCAAATTAGGATAGCTCCCCATCTACACCAAATTATAGCCCTTGACCAAGTTGGCTTTATGCCACATAGAGAGGCAAGGGATAATACCATTAAAGTTCTCAATTTAATTCAATGGGCCCAAAAAAGTGGTATCCCGTCCCTCTGGCTTGCCACCAATGTGGAGAAGGCTTTTGATAGAGTTAATTGGAGCTTTATGCAGAACACTCTTAGTCATATTGGCCTCGGCCCTAATGCTCTGGGCTGGATAAGCAGTTTGTACAGTGCCCCCTCCGCGTCGGTGCAAGTGAATGGGACGCTCTCGGGCTCCTTCAATATCACAAATGGAATGAGACAGGGGTGCCCCCTCTCCCCTCTCATTTTTATACTTACCTTGGAGTCCCTTTTGTGTAGAATTCGTGGAAATGGTGACATAAAGGGTATGGGAGACCAAGTAGGTAGTTATAAGGTTGCAGCCTTTGCTGACGATCTCATCTTTGGACTGACGCTTCCAGAAACCTCTATACCGAACCTAATGAGAGAATTGAAGGAATACGGGGAACTGTCAGGGTATAGAATTAATTTTCAGAAATCCGAAGCCCTCAATATTAATGTCCCTGGGAAAAGATTCGATAATATACAGAAATCCTTCCCCTTTAGATGCTCAGAGGAAAGTGTAATGTATCTGGGAACAAAAATTTGTAGGAATTTGGCGAATGATTTTGCCCTTAATTTCCCCCCCTTGCTCAAAAAATTGAGGAGGATGTGATCAGATGGTCGGGTGGGAGGCTCTGGTTTGGTCGCTGCAATGCTTTGAAAATGGTGCTGCTCCCACGGCTTCTTTATTTATTACAGGCCCTCCCGGTGGCTATCCCGCAGGCCTTCATCTGAAGGGTGGACGCACTCTTTCGGAGATTTGTATGGGGAGGAGGGAGATCGAGGATACGCAGGACCATACTTATTAGGAGCAAAGATAAGGGAGGTGTGGGTCTCCCTGATCCGGGACTCTATTACGCTGCGGTCCATCTTAACAGAGTGGTCGATTGATGTTTACACCGGGGACATAAGCAGTGGGTATCCATCGAATAGAATCTTGTGGGGGTCAGAGTCGATTGTATTCCGTGGGTAGACCAGAAAGCACTAGCAATGAAACACGCCCTTGTAGGGACCACGTTAAGAATATGTGGTCAGTATTTTCAGCGGGCAGACTTCTCTCCGGCACCCTCACCAATGGTCCCGGTTTTGGGCAATCCTGGGTTCCCCCCTGGCTGTAGAGGAGCTATCCCCGGGGCTTGGAGGGCTGCGGGTGTCTTTAAGGTGGGACACTTTCTGCGGGAGGGGGAGTGGGGTGTCACGGGAGATTTGGCTACCGAAAGAGGGCTACCTGTTTGGTCGGCATGGCAGCTACAGCAGCTGACACACTTCCTTTCCACTCTGCGGGAGCATAGAAGGGTACAAAGAGGCCTTACCCCCTTTGAGGAGCTGTGCTCTGGTAGAGAGGGTGTGAGTCACACCCTCTCGTGTATATACAAGATGCTGATTAACCCCCCCCAGATATGGTACCACCGTCATTTGTAGGGAAGTGGGAGAGAGATTTGGGTAGGATCTTCACTCCGAAACAGATAAGCAGATTGCTGGAGAACCCCCATAAAACCTCGATATGTACCAGGTTTCTAGAGTGCAGTTACAAGGTTTTAACAAGGTGGTATAGGGTCCCAACGGCGATTAACAAGTGGTGTCCTGAGGTGGAAGCGGAGTGTTGGAGGTGTAGAGGTGGGGAAGGGTAGTATGCTTCACATCTTTTGGTCATGTCTTAAACTGAAAGCCTTTTGGGATGGGGTTAAGGAGGTGGCAGGAAGCCAGTTGAGTGAAGAGATCCCGGATGACGACCCTGCCCTGTGCTTGCTCCACATGACAAAGACCCCACTCAGGAAGTATCGTGGCTCTTTGATGTGTCATCTCCTAAACGCAGCCAAGATGTGTATTCCGCAACTGTGGAAAAAGGAGGATCCCCCCACCCTTGAAATAATGAGGTTTGAAGACCTCATGACGCCTGGGGAGGATGGCTATGAGAAATACATGGCGACTTGGTTCCTGCGGATGCAATATACTGAATCTGAGGATTACAAGCGCATCATAGCGGGAATATACGCCTCCGTCCCCGAGATTATTTTGCCCTTCATTTTTCCTTCCTGGTACCCCCCCCGTTCCCCCACTTGATCTTTCCCCCTTTCTTTCTTTTTCCCATCTGTGACTTCTCACTGATTAGATTAAGTGCATTGTACAGTTCAAATAGTAGATTTACTATTTAGATGTCTAGTAATAGCTTGATGTCATCGTGTTATTTACTTTCTTGCCCCCAGAACTTTCTAGGGAGGAGTTGTCCATTATGTTATGTGCTGTTCCAGAATGAAATTTCACGATGCAATGTTATGTATGATGTAATACCTCGTCTTCTGATGGATATTTCTATGCCTGCATCATTCTTGTAATACTGTGCAGTCAAACTTGTATGCTCTGCATAAGCTTAAATAAAGAGTTTATAAAAAAAAACAAAAGCGGCGCTTCTGCCGCTGTCAGATTTATTGCCCGATGCACGTTTCGGCTTTCTTGCCATCCTCTGGGTGTTTATTACTAGGCATGCATATCTTTTTATAGGAGGTGGGTGATGTCATTTTTACCCATAGCATGCTGGGAGATGTAGTTTCAAACTGTATGCTTACAGGTTTGAATTGTCGGCTTTTTATCTGCTCTTCTCTACCGACATTTAAATAAAATAGAGGTAAATAAATTAATACAAATACTAGAAATGTTATCATTTTGTTAAAAATGAATTCACAATGAAGCAGCAGAGTTCTAATTAATAAAATTCATTAAGAATAGAATTAAGCTACTCAAGGTATTGAACTTCATACTACTTGAACTACTTAATTGTTATAAATACAGAATCTTAATAAAAGATGGAATATGCAAACATAAAATAAAAACGAATTTGTTGACATAAATGGAAATAGAAAATATAATTCTATTTCTGGGAAGGCGAAATGAGATAGATGTTTTAAATTAGTAGGCGATTATATTATGTTAAAATTCACTATATGGTCACAGAATCAAACTGTGTAAAAATCTTTATGACAACTCAATGCAAAAAACTTAACAATAATTTAAAGTTAAAATCTGGGGTATAAATAAATCATGCTGCGGCCGTATATAAAATAAAATAAGGGTTTAAGAAGAGTGATTTAAACGATTACAATCAATTGGGAATAATTATAATCAATTGAAAAGAAGTCAAGAATGATTGAGAATGGGGCGTGGCCGCGGCATGGCGACGGGTGGACGTGCACCTTGATGCTCTCCGTGACCCCAGCCCAGGAGCCTCTTTTACAACGTGCTAATAGCACCTACCTGTCCTCGACGAGTATGGGGAGACGTCGTGGTCAACCGAAGGACCCCGGGAGAGAGGATGGCGGCGGCATTGCCCGTTTTCTACGGCCGGGCGACCCCCCGGGAGCATCCACGCGCCAAAGCAAGATGGCGGCGGCGGCGGCTGGCGGGACAGAAGAAGGAGAGCGAGCCTCAGCTGTTGCCGTGGAGGCTGGTCGGCGTGCGGAGGGGATGCAGACACCGCCGGAGTTGTGTCTCCCCCGGCAAACGTCCCCGCTGTGTGACCGGGCGGGAGGAGGAGGAGAGAGCGGCGCCTGTCAGCCGGAGGCGGCGATGCGGTCTGTGACAGCCGCAGCAGTGGAGGAGCGGCGCGAGGTGATCTGCACGCCAGGCGGGGACTCCCCTGTGTCCGAGAGGCAGGCCACAGGCGGCCTGGGTCGCATCCGACGCCCGTCCCCGCTGAGTGACCGGACGGGAGAGGGAGGCGGCTGTCGGGGGGAGGAGACAGCAACGATGCGGCTGGAGCCATCCGCCGCTACAACACGCCATGAGGTAGGCTGCATGAGTGGCGGGAAATCCCATCTCCCGGGATGGGGAACCCCAGACCCATCGGGAAGGGAGAGAGGCCCCCCTCCCGACCTACCGATCAGACCGTTGATACATTCCCCCCCCTGCTCCTGGGGGTCACAAGCCGATGAGGGAAAGGGATGGAGAGAATCCCCAGCAATGTCCCCAGCTAGAAGAGACCGCAACACTGTTCGCCCTGCCCAGCAACAAGAGCGCCTTAAAGAGACTGGCACCGTTGGCACTCCGAGTGCAAGGTCTAGCTCTGACTGCAGGGAGCCAGGAGCCGCTGCGGCGGGAGTCCTGGAAGAGGCTCCATTCGCGCACGAGGCCATTCCGCGGGCATGGTCAGTCTCCTCAGATGGGATGCCCCCGTCGCCCCCCCTCCCCGGGGCACCGGAATGGGGACCAGCGCTTCTGGGGGCTATGTCGAGAGGGCATCTCCGTCTCCGTGTGAATCATGGACTGCACGTGGGTGGCTTCCGCCTGCTGGCCCTGGTCCCGCTCATGCCTGGATGAAGGACGGGGAGGGACCTCTCCAAACGCCTGCAGGCGCGCATCTGACGAGCCTTGACCTGGACCTTCGATCGGTGCTCCTCTCCCTCCCCACCAAGGCCGACCTGGAAACCATGATGTCCAGAATCGAAAAAACCTTCAAAAAAGACCTGGAAGTTGTCCAACAGAATGTGGCGGCGGTCGAGGATCGGGTCACCACCTTGGAGAACACAAGAGCATCGACGGAGGACCGTCTTGCCCATCTGGAACAGACCAGTGAGCTTCAAGCAACTCAAATCTCTCTTCTGAAGATCCAAAACGACGACTTAGAAAACCGCAGTAGACGGAACAATCTCCGTATACGGGGTCTCCCTGAGTTGCCGCAGTATGCAGACCTGGAATCGATTGTCCTCGCTGTCTTTAATCAGTTGCTGGGTAACCCTCCGAATGCTGCCATCAAACTGGATAGGATACACAGGGTGGCAGGTCGGCCGCCGGGCGCCCCGGAGGCCCCTCGTGACATTCTCTGCAGGGTCCATCACTTCAGAATTAAAGAGGAGATATTGAGGAAGGCGTGGGAGGCGGGCCGGATCGTCCACGACTCCAAACCATTAACCATCTTGCCGGACTTGGCCCGTTCCACACTCTGGATGAGAAGACAGCTGAAACCTCTTCTTCAGAAAATAAAAGACAGCGGAGCAGCCTACCGTTGGGGATACCCCTTCCATCTCATCGTCCGCAAGAACGGGGGGGTCTTTCACTCTCCGAACACCCGGGGATCTTGATGGCCTGTTCGTTTTCCTGGACGCCGCTCCACTGGAGGTTCCCAACTGGCTGGACTTCCCATCATTTCAACCTTTACCGCAGAGGATCAGGCGTAGGAGGGCCCCGCCTAGACGGGGGGCGCCGCCGCGCAGGGGGGATCAGCCTCCTCCTCTAGAAGAGTAATCTCCAATTTTGTCCTGTGCCTCGGGTCCTTTGCTGCTTGCTGTCCTGCGCCCCTTCCTGCAGCTTCCAGCGATGTCCTGTGCCTCGGGCCCTCTGCTGCTTGCTAGCCGGCCCCACGGCCTACTGTAGGTCGGGTGGCGCCGGGACCTCCGTCGTGGTGACGCCGGTCCTGGCCGATGTCATGCCCTCGGACGGGGACCTCCTATGTGGCCGTGCCTTGGCCTCTGGACTGCTCCGTACAGAAGTGGACTGGACCGTTAGACGTGATGTACCCCCCCTCCCCCCCCGGGCCGACGTTTGGCTTCGTCTCTGGACCGCACCGGGGGCCGTCGGCAGGGCCTCGGCGCTGGCTGCTACTACTGCTGGAGGCTCTGAGCCCCTCCTTGATGGCTGGCCGCGCAATCCCCGACCGGTGGGGCGGTGGCGCTGGGGGCCCCGTACCGGGCGGCTCTTCGGGTCCGGTTGAAGATGTTGTGGCCGGGCTTCGTGCGGGCCTCTGTCCGATGACTCTGCCTACGTGACATGTGGTGGTGTTGGGGGAGTCCCCCCTGGGGCCGAAATTTATTACCGCCTCCCCCACGGGTCGCGCCTGGGATGGGGTCGCTGGGTCTGTCCTTGGTCCCCGGGCCATGTCGGTCCCTGTCCCTGACTCTTCGGGTTGGCGGATTCCCGAGCCTCATTGTGGGTCTCGCTCTGGGCCTGGGGTGGGCTGCCCGGGGACCCGGGATGGGTGACGGGGTTGCTCCCGGGGGCCTTCCCTCCTCGGCTCCTCCCCCCCCCGGTGCCTCCGCGGTGCCGGGTCGGGCCCCCGACTCTAGACGGTCCCCACTGGCTTTCGGACCTGAGTTTCGGCCATGGGCCGGGTCTGGTTGGAGGTTGGCCGGGTCGTGGCTTCGGCCTTGATCCTCGTGGGGCGGGGCGCGGGCCGTAGCCTTGGGGGGGACGGGGGGCCCCTCCTCTTGGTGGGACGGGCCGTCTTTGGTGCTGCCCTCTCCCTCCGTAGGGGGGCGACTGGGGCCGGGCTGGGGATGTGCTTCCGGGGTCCGGCCCGGGACTGGGGTGCCTCTCCCCTTGCCGCGTGCCCCCCTCCCCCGGTTCGGCTCTACTGCTTGGTTCCGGGCCGGGCCCTGGTGGGGGGGCGCTGCGGGGGGTTTCCTTTTGGGGTCTCCTGGGGCCTGGGGTGGACTCCTTGGGGGGGTGGGGGAGCGGTGGCGGTGGTCATGTACGTGGCTCTCTGGTCAGGAGGGGGTGGCGTGGCCTGTGGTGGTGAGCCGGGCTGCCTCGGACGTGCCCCCCCCCCGGGGTCGGGCCCTGGTGGGGGAGCGATTTGTCCCCACATAGGCCAGCTCGTCTAGGTCCAAGCGACCTGTCTAGACGGGTGTTTTCTCTTGATCCCCTCTACGCTTACGTTCTTCCCTTCTCCCTTTGTCAATCTCTCTCCTTTTCCCTACTTATCCCTTCTCCCTTGCCCTCCCTCCCGGTGTACTACCCCTGATTTGCGGGGGGTGGTGGGGGTTGCTGTCCCCTGTTGCCCTCCCCCCCGGGCTGGCCCGCGCTCCCTCCCTGTCTCCCTTTGGGGCCCTCCCTCCGGTTGGGTGTGTAGCCTCGGTCTTGTTCCGCCTCATCGTCGTGTGTCCGAAGTGCCGTGCGCACGATGGACCTGCAAATTGTATCTTTCAACGCTAAGGGCCTTAACATCCCTGAGAAGAGGAGAATGTGCCTGTCACAAAAAGAAAGTAAAAACAAGGAGACTCCAAGTTAATTCGTCACAAGCACTGCCATTACAAATGTATGGCATCCCTTTAACCAATTTAACCAATATCTAAGTACACTAACCCACACGGTTACTTAAGGGCACTGGCTTGATACATCCAAGTAGAGATTTAAGCTACAAAGCAGTATATGTTACAAAAAACTCGTTTATTGAAAAATATTGCACTCACAAAACAGCACACACAGAAAAATAGGATGTACTAAAAAAATCACAACGTTGTGATATTAAAAATAGGGGGCCCCCCATGCCCATGCATGAACACCTCACACATGCATCCACAAACACACCACCACTATCCACCTAAAGCCAAACACCTAATGTGTTCAAATAAATTTGCTAAAGCTTCAACGTTGGGCGCCAGGATTAGAAATGATGCTCCTCAAATGATGTATAATGTTCAGCATACAGACCCCCAGGTCATAAGATGGACGGCCTGAGACAATGTCCAGGGGCATTCAGGGGTTAACACTTTTGCATCCAGGCAGATGTTTTCAATATCACCCGTGTCAACTGATGCACTGCCCCTATCATGAATGCATCACTTATTAGTCCCTCTGGTTATACATCATAGCATCACCGGCCATTTGTCTCCTCCTGGTGAACATTCCATAGGTATATCCTTCATGTACTTTTCACAGGCATAGGGCAGGCAAGACAACACTAAGTATATGTACTGCAGGTTATACAGACGCCACGCAGAAGCGCATCATATTCATATGCCACAAAGTCCGCAGGGCCAGCATAGACAGGCACACACAATGCGCAGGCTGTATAATAATACCTCACGCTGCCGTCACCAGCATTGTAGCTCCCGCTCAGTCACTCCACTGCTTCCGGAGGAACACTTCTTTGCGCATGCGTCCTACCTTAAACGTCCGTGCTCTCGCCGCCACATATTGCCTTCCGATGATGCTTGCCACACGTTAGTGTGTGATAGCTAATGGGAGCGAACATCCACACAACAATCGGGCACTCCTACATACGCGAGCCCAGGCCCAGCAGACCGGCAGAGGGTGGTGGAGGGACACGTGGTGAGGTGGGGGCACCCTCGTCCGACGCGCGTTTCGCCCCGCCCACGGGGCTTCGTCAGGGTGACGTATGGCCAATAGGCTGCCGCTTTTCTTCAGCTAGGCTCCGCCCATCTCAACGTCATAACATCATCTCGGATTGGCGGATATAGGGCCTCCTTGGTTAACAGCCGCATCTGCGCAGCCGCCACTACCAAGACCTGATGTTAACATCAAAGTCCCACCCACCTTACCAATAAATAGTATTCACTCCGAGCTTCATTCATTCCTTACTGACAAGCCATTCAGCAGCACAGCCAGGGCCCAATTAACTCATATTAGATTATGGCCAAGAGAATATCTGCATTAGCGTTTACAGACCAAAAGCTCTATTATTCAGACAGCCCATGATGTGGACGTCAATTAAACGGCTCTCACTGCATGCATTTTACATAGTATCCCAGAGGGTACTTGAACTTAAGTTTAGATTTACAGTTAAAGGGGAACACCGGAGGATACCACATAATGATGGTAATGCTGGATATAACCATTGGGCATATTTTCACCACAAACAGAGGAAGGGGCAGCACTAGACAGGAGAAGGAAAAGAAAAAGAAAAAGAAAACAGGACAACCTAGTGGCACAGCCAAGGAAGGACAGGGGACAAAGACCTTTTTCAGCTACCTAGCCTCATAGGAACGCACTCAGGCCAGTGTCAGTATTCAACCCCCTAGGGGCCATAGTCTGTAATTCGTATATTAAGCGGGACTCCTGCTGTAATAGCTGTTGATCTTCACATCCCCTTCTCCCATGTTTTTTCAGGACAAAGATACCACATACCTGAAGTCCCTTTGGGTCCCCTTGGTGCCATATTTTAAAGTGCTCAGCCACTGGGCTTTTTTCACTGCTGTTCCTATTTTTGATGTCACGTACATGCTCACCTACCCGTGTCCTCAACTCACGTTTAGTTTTTCCAACATATTTTTTTCTACACGGGCAGGTGAGCATGTAAATGACCATGGTCGTTGCACAGTTAATGAACCCCTTGATTTGTCTAGACGGATGACCGTCCATTCCCTCAAAAGTTGTTGTCTTCCTCATAAATTTACAAATACTGCAATGACCACATTTGAACGAACCATTCAGTTTTTCAACCGAACGGTTGCCATCACTCCTCTTAGGATGGTACTCACTGTGTACCAGCATGTCCCGTATGTTTCTAGCTCTCCGGGCAGTAAGTAGGGGGCGAGGCCCTGCTGCTCTTGCCACTACTGGGTCTAATGCTAGTACATGCCAGTGTGTCTCCAGGATCCCCCGAAAACGTTCCCAGTGTGCACCATACTGGGTGATCAGCCCAACAGGTTGTACATTCTCTTTGTGGGCATTAATGGGGGACTTTGTCCTTAATAAGTCAGGTCGCATGGAATCAAGGGCCTTTTTAAAACAAGTTCGCAAAAGCCGATGAGGATACCCTCTTGCCCTAAATCTTGCTATAAGTAGACGTGCCTCTTTCTTATAGTCCACTTCCGAACTACAATTCCTACGTATCCGAAGGAATTGCCGAAGTGGGATTCCCCTCCGTAATGGCATGGGGTGATGACTGTTAAAGTGCAACAAAGTATTGCCCGCAGTGGGCTTCCGAAACGTGGTTGTCCTAAGCTCCCTACCTTCCTGTCGAATCATTAAGTCCAAAAACTCTACCTCATGGGGTCCAATTTTATAGGTCAACCCAATGTTCCTTTTATTTTGATTCAAGGAGGCCACAAACTGTTCAAACTCCAAGGGGGTACCTTTCCACACTACCAACACATCGTCAATGTAACGAAGCCAGAGGGCGACCCGTGCCCCAAAGTCTGCCCGCCCAAACACCTCCAGGCTCTCCCACCGCCCGAGGTGGAGGCAGGCATACGATGGGGCACAGGCCGCCCCCATGGCCGTCCCACGAACCTGATGATAATACTGCCCATTAAAACTGAAATAGTTGTTCCTCAAAACAAAATCCAGCAGTTCCACGACGAACTCATTATAAGCTGCCTCACAGGGGCCCAATTCCTCCAAGAACCAGGTGACCGCCTCCAGGCCAACCGCGTGGGGGATGGAGGTATATAAGCTCTCCACGTCGATGCTTGCCAGGAGCCAGCCATCATCCATGCTGAACGCCGACAGCTTACGTAAGACGTCGCTGCTGTCCAGCACGAACGATGGCAGGATCCTGACAAGCGGTTTGAGATTTTCATCTATAAAGCGTGCTGCCCCCTCAAGGGGGCCCCCACACCCAGACACAATTGGCCTTCCTGGCGGAGTCACCGGGTTCTTGTGAATCTTCGGGATGGTGTACAGTACGGGAATCCTGTAATCCTTGATCTTCAAGAAGTCCAACACTTTTGGAGTGAGAAGCCTCTCCTCTCCTGCCCAATCCAATTTATCATTCAGTGTCCTTACCACATTTGGGAACGGGTTCGAGGATATCCTCACATAGGTGTCCTCATTTGAAAGCTGTCCCTCAATCTCCTCCACATAATACTTCTCATCTAAAATCACCACATTACCACCTTTATCACTTGGGCGGATTATGATACTAGGTGCTTTCTGCAGCTCCTGTAGAGCTATTTTTTCTCTGTAAGAGAGATTGTCCATATTTCCCACCGATGTCCAATCCGTCGTATGTAAGTCACGCTGGACTAATTGGAAAAAGAGAGAAATTTGGCGATTCAGAGATAGCGGAGGAAATCTCTTAGATTTAACACTAAATTTACTTGGATACATTGTCCTAAATAGTAACTTACGTAGGAATAGAGCCGTATCTTTAAATAACGTGAACTCGTCGCCCCCCGTCACTGGTGAGAAGGACAAACCCTTTGATAAAACTGAAATATGGCCTTCATCCAGCTCAAAGCCTGACAAGTTGATTACATTCAATGAGCCTGATTGTCCCTCAGCTTCTCCCAATATCTCTACGTCGGCCATCTCTTGCCCAATTTTCTGATGCCCCTGAGTGTTTTCACTCTGGTTGCGACGCTTATATACCTCCATCCCCCATGCGGTTGGCCTGGAGGCGGTCGCCTGGTTCTTGGAGGAATTGGGCCCCTGTGAGGCAGCTTATAATGAGTTAGTCGTGGAACTGCTGGATTTTGTTTTGAGGAACAACTATTTCAGTTTTAATGGGCAGTATTATCATCAGGTTCGTGGGACGGCCATGGGGGCGGCCTGTGCCCCATCGTATGCCTGCCTCCACCTCGGGCGGTGGGAGAGCCTGGAGGTGTTTGGGCGGGCAGACTTTGGGGCACGGGTCGCCCTCTGGCTTCGTTACATCGACGATGTGTTGGTAGTGTGGAAAGGTACCCCCTTGGAGTTTGAACAGTTTGTGGCCTCCTTGAATCAAAATAAAAGGAACATTGGGTTGACCTATAAAATTGGACCCCATGAGGTAGAGTTTTTGGACTTAATGATTCGACAGGAAGGTAGGGAGCTTAGGACAACCACGTTTCGGAAGCCCACTGCGGGCAATACTTTGTTGCACTTTAACAGTCATCACCCCATGCCATTACGGAGGGGAATCCCACTTCGGCAATTCCTTCGGATACATAGGAATTGTAGTTCGGAAGTGGACTATAAGAAAGAGGCACGTCTACTTATAGCAAGATTTAGGGCAAGAGGGTATCCTCATCGGCTTTTGCGAACTTGTTTTAAAAAGGCCCTTGATTCCATGCGACCTGACTTATTAAGGACAAAGTCCCCCATTAATGCCCACAAAGAGAATGTACAACCTGTTGGGCTGATCACCCAGTATGGTGCACACTGGGAACGTTTTCGGGGGATCCTGGAGACACACTGGCATGTACTAGCATTAGACCCAGTAGTGGCAAGAGCAGCAGGGCCTCGCCCCCTACTTACTGCCCGGAGAGCTAGAAACATACGGGACATGCTGGTACACAGTGAGTACCATCCTAAGAGGAGTGATGGCAACCGTTCGGTTGAAAAACTGAATGGTTCGTTCAAATGTGGTCATTGCAGTATTTGTAAATTTATGAGGAAGACAACAACTTTTGAGGGAATGGACGGTCATCCGTCTAGACAAATCAAGGGGTTCATTAACTGTGCAACGACCATGGTCATTTACATGCTCACCTGCCCGTGTAGAAAAAAATATGTTGGAAAAACTAAACGTGAGTTGAGGACACGGGTAGGTGAGCATGTACGTGACATCAAAAATAGGAACAGCAGTGAAAAAAGCCCAGTGGCTGAGCACTTTAAAATATGGCACCAAGGGGACCCAAAGGGACTTCAGGTATGTGGTATCTTTGTCCTGAAAAAACATGGGAGAAGGGGATGTGAAGATCAACAGCTATTACAGCAGGAGTCCCGCTTAATATACGAATTACAGACTATGGCCCCTAGGGGGTTGAATACTGACACTGGCCTGAGTGCGTTCCTATGAGGCTAGGTAGCTGAAAAAGGTCTTTGTCCCCTGTCCTTCCTTGGCTGTGCCACTAGGTTGTCCTGTTTTCTTTTTCTTTTTCTTTTCCTTCTCCTGTCTAGTGCTGCCCCTTCCTCTGTTTGTGGTGAAAATATGCCCAATGGTTATATCCAGCATTACCATCATTATGTGGTATCCTCCGGTGTTCCCCTTTAACTGTAAATCTAAACTTAAGTTCAAGTACCCTCTGGGATACTATGTAAAATGCATGCAGTGAGAGCCGTTTAATTGACGTCCACATCATGGGCTGTCTGAATAATAGAGCTTTTGGTCTGTAAACGCTAATGCAGATATTCTCTTGGCCATAATCTAATATGAGTTAATTGGGCCCTGGCTGTGCTGCTGAATGGCTTGTCAGTAAGGAATGAATGAAGCTCGGAGTGAATACTATTTATTGGTAAGGTGGGTGGGACTTTGATGTTAACATCAGGTCTTGGTAGTGGCGGCTGCGCAGATGCGGCTGTGAACCAAGGAGGCCCTATATCCGCCAATCCGAGATGATGTTATGACGTTGAGATGGGCGGAGCCTAGCTGAAGAAAAGCGGCAGCCTATTGGCCATACGTCACCCTGACGAAGCCCCGTGGGCGGGGCGAAACGCGCGTCGGACGAGGGTGCCCCCACCTCACCACGTGTCCCTCCACCACCCTCTGCCGGTCTGCTGGGCCTGGGCTCGCGTATGTAGGAGCGCCCGATTGTTGTGTGGATGTTCGCTCCCATTAGCTATCACACACTAACGTGTGGCAAGCATCATCGGAAGGCAATATGTGGCGGCGAGAGCACGGACGTTTAAGGTAGGACGCATGCGCAAAGAAATGTTCCTCCGGAAGCAGTGGAGTGACTGAGCGGGAGCTACAATGCTGGTGACGGCAGCGTGAGGTATTATTATACAGCCTGCGCATTGTGTGTGCCTGTCTATGCTGGCCCTGCGGACTGCACAATCTCCTTTGTGGCATATGAATATAATGCGCTTCTGCGTGGCGTCTGTATAACCTGCAGTACATATACTTAGTGTTGTCTTGCCTGCCCTATGCCTGTGAAAAGTACATGAAGGATATACCTATGGAATGTTCACCAGGAGGAGACAAATGGCCGGTGATGCTATGATGTATAACCAGAGGGACTAATAAGTGATGCATTCATGATAGGGGCAGTGCATCAGTTGACACGGGTGATATTGAAAACATCTGCCTGGATGCAAAAGTGTTAACCCCTGAATGCCCCTGGACATTGTCTCAGGCCGTCCATCTTATGACCTGGGGGTCTGTATGCTGAACATTATACATCATTTGAGGAGCATCATTTCTAATCCTGGCGCCCAACGTTGAAGCTTTAGCAAGTTTATTTGAACACATTAGGTGTTTGGCTTTAGGTGGATAGTGGTGGTGTGTTTGTGGATGCATGTGTGAGGTGTTCATGCATGGGCATGGGGGGCCCCCTATTTTTAATATCACAACGTTGTGATTTTTTTAGTACATCCTATTTTTCTGTGTGTGCTGTTTTGTGAGTGCAATATTTTTCAATAAACGAGTTTTTTGTAACATATACTGCTTTGTAGCTTAAATCTCTACTTGGATGTATCAAGCCAGTGCCCTTAAGTAACCGTGTGGGTTAGTGTACTTAGAGAATGTGCCTGTCCCTGTTCTGGAAGAGAAGAGCCCAGGTGGTGTTCATCCAGGAGTCACATTTTCAGAGAGGAAAGGCTCTGAGATTTTTGGACAAGCGCTTTCCTACGGGCTACCACTCATACTCACCCAATGCAAGGTCAAGAGGAGTGGGCATCTTGCTCGCCTCCTCGCTCCCGTGGTCCTTAGTGGATAGCAGGTCAGATGAGGAGGGAAGGTTTATCTTCCTTAAGGGGAGAGTAGGTAACCAAATGTGCACCTTTGCGAACATCTACGCTCCCAACACGGACCAGACACGCTTCTTAGAACAAACTCTTGAGACCCTTCAAACTTTTTCGGAAGGCCTAGTGATCTTTGGGGGCGACCTCAATGTAGCGTTAGACCCCTTGTTAGATGTGTCACGGAAAGCCTCCCACCTCTCATTCTCAGCTCTTAAAAAACTTAAAACAGCACTCAGGCTGACACAGCTGGTAGACCCTTGGCATTTACAAAACCCCCGTGGGAGAGATTACACCTTCTACTCGGCTCCCCACGATTCCTATTCCAGGATCGACTACCTTTTCATAGAGCACAGATACCTCCAGCTCGTGCAGAAGGCCACAATAGATCCCATTACGATCTCGGACCACGCCTTGATCTTACTGTCGGTGAGGATACCTGAGTGGCCCGCCAGACCAAGCTCGTGGATTCTTAACGAGTCCTTGTTGCAGGACCCTCTGGTAAAAGAGGAGGTCAGGAGAGAGCTTAGATTCTACTTCGAATTGAACGACAGACCAGAAACGAGCCCCATCAACCTGTGGGCGGCCCACAAATGTTATATCAGGGGCATATTATTAAAGATAGCGTCCAGACGAAAGAAGGAAAGAGAGAAAACCATTAGCGACTTATTGGGGAAGATCGGTAGATTGGAGGCCGAACATAAAAGGCAACAGGCAGTGAAAGTCGGACAGGAATTGGCGCTGGCCCGAGAAAACCTGAGAGACATATTGATTGTCAAGGCCAAAGCTTCCCTCCTAAGAGTTCGTCGCTCCTTTTACGAGTACGGAAATAAGTGCGGCCGCTCCCTGGCGAGAGCAATCCGCGAACAGAGGGCAAAGAACTACGTCCCACAGATCCTTGGGGCGGGCGGACGGGTATGCTCCGGACCAGATGACATTGCTGAGTCGTTCAGGGAATTCTACAGTAGGCTATACAGCCTGCCGGGTATGGGGAGTAACCGGGCTCACCTAGTGCACGACGCAAGAGGCTATGTGGCTGCTTCAGGCCTTCCTACACTAAGCCCCGAGATAGTGGAGACCCTAGAGGAGCCTATCTCCGAATCAGAGTGGGCACAGGCAATTAAACTCTCGCAGACAGGCAAGTCGCCGGGCCCGGACGGGTTTACCCTGCCCTACTACAAAGAGCTGGGAGACATCCTGACCCCACGTGCAGTGACCGCCTTCAACTCAATCTCGGCTGAACAGGCAGTGCCCAGCGATATGCTAAGGGCCCAAGTGGCAGTCATACCGAAACAGGGAAAGGACCCACTTCTCTGCGCGAACTATAGGCCACTATCGCTACTAAATGTGGACTTGAAATTGTTCGCGAAAATTCTGGCAAACCGATTGGTAGCGCACCTAAGTGACCTAATAGATCTTGACCAGGCGGGCTTTACACCGAAAAGAGAGGCGAGAGACAATGTGACAAGAGTCCTCAACCTTATTCATCTGATTCACAAGGAGAAAATCCCAGCTATGTTGCTTTCCACGGATGCGGAGAAAGCATTCGATAGGGTCCACTGGGGTTTTATCCGAGCCACATTAGAACATCTGGGCCTCCGAGAGAATATGAGGACTTGGATACTGTCACTATACTCTTCCCCGTCGGCGTGTGTTAAGGTCAATGGCATTCTCTCAAAGCCATTCAAGATCACAAATGGCACAAGACAGGGCTGCCCACTTTCACCGATTATATTTATTCTGACGCTGGAGTCTTTCCTCTGTCGTGTGAGAGCGAACACGGACATAAAAGGAGTGATGAGAGGCGGATCTGAGCACAAAGTCGCCGCCTTCGCGGATGACTTGCTTTTTTGTGTCACCCAACCGGCAACCTCGCTTCCCAACTTGCTAAGAGAATTTAAGGAGTACACCGAGCTCTCAAACTTTAAGATAAACCTACAAAAGTCGGAGGCGTTAAACGTCTCCCTGTCACCGAGACTCCTGAGGACCATTGAGTCTAGCTTCGCTTTTCGTTGGGCACCAGAATCAATCTCCTACCTGGGAGTACAGATCACACCCTCCTTGCAAGACTTGTTCGCTAAAAACTTTCCGCCATTGTTGACAGCAATTAGGAAGGACCTCGGCAGCTGGAAGGACAGGATATTGGCCTGGTTTGGCAGATGTAATGTTCTCAAAATGAACGTCCTGCCACGCCTACTTTACCCTATCCAGGTGTTACCTATCCACCTGGCAGCTTCCTTCTTGAAAACCGTTCGTGCGGAATTCATAAAGTTCGTGTGGAGTGGAAGGAGCCCGCGAGTCTCACAGAAATTGCTTACTCTACCTAAGACAAGGGGGGGAGTGGGACTCCCTGACATTAAAATGTATTATACGGCGGCACACTTAAGTAGAATCGTAGACTAGAACCTTCATGGGAAACACAAGCGTTGGGTCCAGATCGAACAGACATGGTCCCCGGTCCCATTGGCGAGTTTACCTTGGTCCCCCGGCCCGGTTCCAAGTGCACTCCGGTCACACCCAACTATAGGCCCTACCCTGCGGGTTTGGACCAGACAAGCAGCGAGTGAGAACCTGGCCCCCTCGCCCTCTCCACTCAGACCGGTCTTAGGGGCTCTAGACTTTGTCCCGGGACAACTAGATGCAGGATTTCGGAGATGGAAGATGCCCGGTAGGGGTGCTGCTCGTGACTTTCTATGCGGTTCCAGATGGAAGACCCACCAGGAGATCATGTCATGGGGGGACCCTCCACACTTGTCGCACTGGAGAGCATTACAAATCTCTCACTTTCTGGACAACCTGCCCCCACCAGAGGAGTTCGGAAGGGCGCTATCACCTTTCGAGCGGTTATGCTTGTCACCGGAACCTGTTAGAGGGGCGCTATCCAAAGTGTACCAGCTGTTGCTGGATCCTTCTCTTCTTTTGTGCCTGGCTTCATAAGAGCGTGGGAGAGGGACTTCGGAACCACCTTCCCACCTAATCAGGTTAAGAAAATCGTGGAGCTGGCGCAGCGGGCGTCAGCAACTCCTACCAAGAGGCGGGTTATAAAATCCTCTGCCGTTGGTACAGGACTCCTCAGACGCTGCATCGCTTCTACCCATCTGTCTCACCATTGTGCTGGAGGTGCGAGAGGGCTCAGGGCACCATTCTGCACATTTTCTGGGAGTGCGAGAAAATTCAGGGCTTCTGGAGGAACGTGGTGGACCTGATCCGTAGGGTAACGGGCGATGATATTCCGCTTTCTCCGGAAACTCTTTTGCTCCATTCCGTCGGAGGAACGACCAGCAACTACAGAAGGTCGCTGACTATCCATCTGGTGAACGCGGCCAGGGCGTGTATACCGGCCCAGTGGAAGAGCGCAGCTACACCTCTCATATGCTCCTGGATCCACAGGGTGGAGGACATTAGGCGCATGGAGGACATGACTGCCCTACTTAAGGGCTCTGAGGAAAAACATAGGCACCGGTGGTTGCCATGGGACATGTTCATGGACTCGGTCGGCCGAAGGCAAGAACCTGCGGATTAAGATATGACCCCTTGCTGTGGCGGACAGAGGCGGACGGCGGGGTGGGGCGTCTGACTGGAGGGTGTGGCATGTGTCGGGGTGGGGCGCGGGGCGGCCTCGGGGGGGTGGGCGGCCGGGGGTGCTTCCCCCCCCTCCTCCTCAGTCCTCTCCTTCCCTCCCCCTTCCCTTTTCTCCCTCCCCTTTCACACTTCCTACCCTCCTTCTTTTTCCTCCTTATCCCCAATTCCCTCTTTACCATTTAAAAGGAAAATCAGGTGGACTGGTATGGCGAGGCTCCACTCGGAGCTAGGAGGGGATAGCTGAGGGAGCGAAGGTCACAGAGGTCGAGTAAGGTTATGTAGGTCATAGACAGGATTGTGGCTTTAAATGCTGTATATGATGGACCTTCCTACTGTATGAAACTGTTTGGTTTTCCTTTTTTTTTTCTCTGTGGAGTGCTTTGCTATCCTTTCTACCTCAATAAAGATTTATTGTTATAAAAAAAGAATGATTGAGAATAATTGAGATAATTATAAAAAATTACTATAAAAAATTGTTGAAATATAAAAATCATTAATAGTAATTTTCTAGAGATGTGATGGCAAATAGAAAGGTGCATGCCGGGTGGGCTGTTTGTAGAATAATTGTTCTTTATTTGTTATCAAGAAAACAGTTTAAATCTATTTCTACATTCAAACCATTAGGGTAAAGGGAGTCCAGCTCATAAATCCAATATGTCTCTCGTTGTGAAAGTGTCTTCAGCAGATTAGTGCCTCTCCAATTTTATGCTACTTGTTCAATACAACAAAATTCAGACCTATCAGGTTTTTATTATGTTTATCCAAAAAGTGGGAGGACAGATTGTGTGATTTTAAACCTTTTGAGATATTGCCTTCTGCTAATCTAACTTTAAATTGCCTTATGGTCTGACCCACATATAGCAAGTTATAAGGACACTGGATACAGTATACTACCCCTTTAGAATTGCACGATGTTGCTCCCAGAATTTTAAATTCTTTCAAATTTAACGGATTCATAAAATTTGTTTGGTTATTAACCCAGTTCTGGGAATGTTTGATAGCTAATTTGCACGCCTTACAGTCTCGACATTTGGTAAATTTATTTTCCACGCTTATTGTCTTGATTGGGGGGTTTGTAAAGCTCTTGATCAGGTGTTGAGACAGAGTTTGAGGTTTTCGATAGATAAAACTTGGTTGTTTATTAATAACCAGACTTAAAATGGGGTCCGTGTGGAGTATACCCCAATGTTTCTTAATTATTGCCTCAATACGTTTGTGATATACTGAATTTAGTGATAAACGGTATTCCTAGTTCTTTATCTTTTTCTTTCTTCTTGATTTCGGGTTGAATGGAATTTTTTATCTTCTCAGGGTTTTCATTAATACTCCTAATAGTTTGTTCAATGTATTGTTTTTCATATCCTTTCTCAACAAATTTGGTCTCCAAAGTTTTTGCTTGCTCTAAGAAGGTGGTGTTTTCAGTGCAATTATGTTTTATTCTTGTGAATTGTGAATATTCTTAAGCCAATTCAGACGTTGGCAATTGTCAACATGTATAAAACTATTTCTATCGGTTTCTTTAACCCTTCTAGTACCAGCTACATGTGTCTCACGTAGCAGCCTCTACTCCACTTAAGTGCCAGCTACGTGAGACTCATGTAGCTGATTTAAACCCCCACAGTAAAAAAAATATAAAAGTAAAAAACTCACTTGACCCCTCGTTGGATCCAGCCGGGTCTCCTCTTTAATTTGGTGCCATCCAATCCCTGGTGGGGGATCGGATGGCTCCAGGAGAGCCCCAGAATAGCCCCCACCGCTTTGGCAGCAGGCGCTGCTAACTGTAAAACAAAAAAAACAAAAAATGACATTTACTTACCTGTAGTCGTGCTGTCTCCCCATGGGTCTCCTCTTCACTGGGGGGGGGGGGGCTCTGATCGTCCCCCCAGGCTGCTTAGTCTTCAGGAGAGGGCTCAAAATGCCCTCTCCCCCTGCCTTCCGATGGGCGCGCCATCTTGATGACTTGTCCCGCCCCCAAGGGCGGGGCTTATGACACTCCCGGGTGTTGTCCCGGCTTTCCTTGGCTCAGCTGTCAGATGCCCTGGCGATCGCTGGGCAGAGCAGTGGAGGGCCAAGGGATGCTCTGATCCCCTGCCCCCCCTCCTCTGGCCAGTGATCACCAGGGCATCTGACAGCTGATCAAAACAAGAGCTGACAATCGGGTGAGGTGAGTAAAGAAAAAAAAACTATTTTTTTTTTATAAATGACATTTTTGTGTGTGTGGTTTTTTTTTTACTGTTAACCCTTTGTGAACTGGTAAGGGGTCCATGAGACCCCCATACCAGTTCACAAGACTGGGGGCTGACAAGTCACCTGCAGCTAGCTGGTGACTTGCCATTAACCCTTGCACCCCCAATTACCTGCCTCCCCAAAGCCCAGGGAGCCCGGGCCCACATAGGGTATGTGGGCTTGTAGGCGGCAGGGTGGGGGGCCACAAAAGCTGGCCCCTCCACTCTGTTCCTACAGGCCCCCATAGCTGGTCCTGGGCTGGTTATGACGGGTAAAGGGGACCCTACGTCATTTTTGGGGGGATTTTTAAGGGTTAGGGTTAGCCTAACCCTAACCCTTAAAATTCCCCAAAAATATGGGATCCCCCCCTGGGAGCGGGGTCCCTATGTCGTTTTTTTTTTTAAATTAACCCCTTATGCTCTGTCACCCAGCAGCTATAAAAGGCTTCCAGCAGCAGCAGGAGAGCAGAAGCCAGAGTGTTTAGCATGGGACACAGTGCCCAGGGATGGATGGGAGGTAAGTATAAAAAAAAAAAAAAACAAATAAAATATTTTTTTTCTTATTTGTGTCTGTGTGTTATTTTACATTTTACCCCTTGTGAACTGGTAAGGAGTTGATGAGCCACCTATACCAGTTCACAAGGCTGGGGGGGGGGGCTGGCAAGTCACCTGCGGTTAGCGGGTGACTTGCCATTAACCCCCGGCACCCCCAATTACCTGCCTCCCCAAAGCAAACCTGGGCCCACAGAGGGTATGTGGGCTTGTAGGCTGCAGGGTGGGGAGGGCGCAAAAGCTGGCCCCTCCACTCTGTTCCTACAAGCCCCCATAACTGGTCCCCGGCTGGTTATGACGGGTAGGGGGGACCCTACGTCATTTTTTTTTATTTTTAAGGTTTAGGGTAAGCCTAACCCTAGCCCTTAAAATTCCCCCCAAAAATGAGGTCCCCTATAGGAATCCTATGTAATTTTTTCTTTTAAATAAACCCCCTTATGTTTATAGTTGTATTTTATTTGTAAATGTTATAAAGTGCTCTTTTCAGTTTGGGGGGTCTCCAGGGCAAGAATTGGGGGGCTACCGATACACATGTGGTACCGTTGTAATCGGGAGAAATGGGGCTATCACACGCAATATGGTTTTCATTAATAAAGCAAATGTTTTATTTAAAATAAAGGAGACAATTGTCTAAAAAATATTATTTTATTTATTTTCTTGTTTTTTTTACGCAAAAATATTCAAAAAAACAGTAGAAAAATTACAAACAAGCAAAAAATATGTATATAATTTTCCTGGAAGTTCCAGCAAAAATCACGGTTAAACATGGCGCAAAATGGGGAAAAATGACCTGTCAGCAGAGGGTGACAAAACTTCAAATAGGCTGGCAATTAAAAGGGTTAATTGTACCTATGCATGTTGGGTATTGTTCTGCTCGAGGGACCTTGTGCTTTTAGATTTAGCTTGTTTTTTCTTGTTTGCATATTGATTTTTTAGGAAAACATGGTTTTTATTCTGCTTTTTTATAATTTTTTTTAGGGAAACCCTGTGCAACCTAAGAATTCTTCAATGGATTACTTCCAGAAAGATGATCCCACTACAACAAGCTCATAACGCGTAGAAAGCTTAACATGTGTACTTTCAGGGAATACATGGTGTATGGGGGATATTCCAAATGTAAAGGGTTGTTTTGGTTGAAAAATTGCAAGGTGCGCACTTTGTCAGCAGAGCTGAAAATTTCAAGTAAAATTACCGTTATGTGCATGCTTTACTTTGGGGTGTTTGGCAACTCTTCCCTTGACACTACCTATGCATGTTGGGTACCGTTCTGTTTGGGGGATGTTTCTTTTTCAGATTTTACTTGCTTTTTCTTGTTTGCATATAGTTTTTTTTAGGAAAATGTGGCTTTGATTCTTCTATTTTATTCTTTTTTAGGCAAACCCTGTGCAACCAAACAATTGATTGAGGGATTACTTCCAGAAAATTGTGCCCATGTCAACAAGCCTGGTACGCCTAGAAAGCTTGAGGTGGGTACTTCCAGAAAATATATAGTTTGAGGGGGGTATTTCAAATGTAAAGGGTTGTTTTTCTGGAAAAACTGCAAGGTGCATTTAGCGAGTAGCATACTTGTATAATATCTGAAAATCTCCTAAAGCCCTGTTTCAGTTTGGGGGAGTCTTCTGGGCAGGAAAGGGTGTCTACCAATACATATGAGGTAACGCTGTGACCGGAAGAAATTGGGGCTTCACACGCAATAAGATTATTTTTTTGCACATATTTTACCCAAAAGTATTAAGAATACACTAAAAAAAGGACAAACAAGACATTGCATGTTGAAGCTCAGACTGAAAAAAAACAATATATAATTTTCCTGGAAAATCCCTGGAAATCCCTTCAAAAATCAAGGTTGAACATATGTAGCGCAAAATAGTGGGCAAAATAAAGGGTGACAAAAATTCGAGTAGGGCTGGCACTTAAAGGGTTAAAAAATGTTTTAGCTTTTATTTGGTGATTTTCTTTGTAAATCGTAATATCCAAAAAGTTGATGTGGGATTCACTAACTTCGCTTGTGAACAATATGTTCCAGTCATTGTTGTTGAGTGAAGTGAAAATGGATTGTAGTTGTTCCTTCGGGCCGTTCCACAAAAAAATACAGTCATCAATATATCTTTTCAGGCTAGGGGCAAATTTGCCCCCGTGGCAACACCAGCTTTCTGCAGATAAAAATCCCCTCTGAAATGTATGACCTTTATGATACTTATGATATTTGACATACACGGTACCTATAATTTTGATCTGCATAGCTGTTTATAGAAGGTTACAACCGATAAACCTTTAATATACCAGCTTATATCAACTTACTTATCCATCAGAGGTGTTTTAAGTTTCCAGCTATATACTTTATACCTGGCTATATATACCTCTAACATCTCCCCTAAAGCGCACCTAAACCGGATCTACTGTCATTCAGGTGGTTTTTATCTAATACACCGGATAACAGTAACCACTCCATCCCTTTCGTTGATATTAAGTGTAAGGAGTGACCCCTTACTTAATAGGCTGCAGCTACATTCTATCTTTCCAGTGCACCTTGCAACACATTCCTTCTATTTGGGTCACAGCTAAGGATCAGCAGGAAAATGGACATCTCCCAACTAAGAAGGGAATTTAATAAATCTAATTTGATAATTGAGGAAGAAGATGATATGCAAGAGATATCTGAGAGCTTTGACAATCTTTTTAAGACAGTTAACAATCTTCTTCATAAAGAAATGGCATACCAATACTCTAGAAGTGTATATACAGAAAAAAAGAGAAAATTGGAACATGTAGTGACAAAAATAGAGAAATTTCAATCCAGTTTACTACCCTGTAAAGAGATGAGTGAATACCGAGAACATGTAAGCATTATAAAAGAACTAAGAAGGTTTGAAAAAAAACACAAAAAAAAGGAAATTTACTAGGGATTTAACAGACCATAAAAATAACACTGTTTACAAATGGCAGAAAAATACCAAGAGGGATAATGACAATAATGTTAGTGACTATGATACAACTGAAGCCCACTACTTTGGGAACTCAGGAAGAAAGAAAAGGTATCACTCAAATTTTAGGCAAACAACCCATCACCAATTGACACATACATTTCATCAATATAAGACACCTGGTTATAGATTTGCAAGACATTAAACACGAGACATGAGAAGTAGATGGGATAACAAACAACAAAAAAACACTTATGGAAGAATGGAAAATAACCATAATAATTATATAACAATCGTTCATCTGACAGAAGAAATTCCACATTGGATCACGTAGGAAGAAGTCCCCACACACCATAGATCATCAGCAGGAAATTGAGAACAAGTTCTACTCATAATCTAGAATCACCACTAAATAAAACATATAGACACTAAAGGAAAGATAAATATTCTAAGAATAATAGACATTTTGACCTCCCAAGCCGGCACCCTAAAGGAGACCAAAAACATCCAGGTCCTACACAATCAAAACATATCAGTTACCCTTTAGGAAATTTTTTAGACATGGACCTGTTCCACACCCCGCAAAGAAAAGACCTAGACAGAGAGGAAGAAGAGCAGGTACTAGAATTCAATACAAAAAGGCGAAAAGATCAAGAGAAGTAATAAAAACACCAAAAATCGATGACATTTTTAATATGAGTACAACACTTAATAAAAATGAAACTAATCTTCTCAACAAGGGTCTCAAATATGCACCCACTGTTGGCCTCAACAAATTTGCCACATATATTGACATTTTAAAATTCACTAGGAAATGAAATATAAAAACGTTTTTTGCAACACAAGATGCAAATACAAGTACCCCTCAAATTGAACCGATTGGAACCATTGTACAAGAAGGGGAACCATTAACAAGGGATCAACATACCAAACAGACTCAATTTATACACAGTGAACTGAGAAACAACTCTATATTTAACCCACAAAATCAAAATGGTGCTGTAAAAGTTTTTAAAGAAGCTGTAATCCGGGATCTGAAACAATTAGAACTAAGATCTAATCATAAGATCAAATTGAAAGAACAAGAAGACCTATAAACGATCAAAAGTATTAAAAACAAAAAGGAAATTATTGTAAAACCAGCAGACAAGGGGGGCGGTATAGTGGTAGTGGATAAAATAAAATATTTACAAGAAACAGACAAATTGCTCAGTGATCAGAACACCTATTAAAAACTGAAGGGTGATCCAACTACAACCTTCCATTTGAAGTTAAAGAATTTATTAGACAAAGGAAGAAGAGAAGGCATTCTATCAAATAAAGAATTTAATTACCTGAACCTGAGTACACCAAGAATACCAACCCTATACCACCTCCCTAAGATACTCAAAGATCGAAATAACCCACCGGGAAAACCTATCGCAAGTGGTATAGGATCAATAATGAGCAGACTCGGTGAATACATCGGCCCCTAAAACTTACCCAAACCACTTCCCGGTTAGGTTCTTCTTCCATTTTAGGCCCCTAAAATTTACCCAAACCTCTCCATTTCTAAATATTTATTTTAGCCTTCGTTTGGTGTTAATGTATTTGTGTAAAGAAATGACAATGAAACTTTTATTTCTTTTTTTTTTTTTTTTACTAGAAGTGCATTTTTTAAAATGTTTTGTTTTTACAATTTTTTTAAAAACTTTTTTTATAAAAAACTTTAAAATGTTTAAAAATGAAAAAAATGAAAAACTATTTACATAAAAAACACACAGTGACAGGACCCAGAACACTATTCTTCTTCTGTTGTCCCCAACAAGTCAACCAGCTGCTGCATATCGGCCACCAACTCAAGGACCCTTCTATTAATTTCTTCTGGTCCCTGTATAAAATAAAAAAAAAACAAAACATTATTTTGCGACAAATACATGTTTCTCACCTGTGGATGCCATGTTTGTTAGTTGCCAACCTAAATAATAATGACATATGTCAGTCTGCTAAGTCATTAATCTAAGGAAGTGGTCAGAGGTCATTCTACTCAGTCATTAATCTAAGGAAGTGGTCAGAGATCATTCTGCTCAGTCATTAATCTAAGGAAGTGGGCAGAGGTCATTCTGCTCAGTCATTAATCTAAAGAAGTGGGCAGAGGTCATTCTGCTCAGTCATTAATCTAAAGAAGTGGGCAGAGGTCATTTTGCTCAGTCATTAATCTAAGGAAGTGGGCAGAGGTCATTCTGCTCAGTCATTAATCTAAGGAAGTGGGCAGAGGTCATTCTGCTAAGTCATTAATCTAAGAAAGTGGGTAGAGGTCATTCTGCTAATGCCATTGACTATGGCTTGATGTATCTGGGTGATCATGTCAATTACCACATACTACAAAGAATGACATTACAACTTACTTGGTTGGTGGCCGATGGACGCCTCGTTGGGGACAACCCTACGTCCTGGGCCCTGCCACTGCTGTGAAGTAGAGGCTGTAGAGACATGGCAAATAGGTTCACTTATAATGTCTTAGTCAACAGTGATCTAATGTCTATTTCAATGTGTGTGTCACATCACTCACCTTCTCCCTGTGCTCCTGGGCGAGATCTGCTGCAGACTGCACATCTTCACCCGCTCCAGAAGCATCTAGAAAAACAGATTAAGAGAATTAGCTTTGTAGTAAATAGCATGTATATGTGTTTGCGGTTACATGAAGAGTCACATACCAGAGGCTTCCGCCTGCGTCGCTGGGTACGACTCCCTGCCCACACCGTGCTGGCCCTCCTCTGTGGAAAGGTCCAGGGGCTGATCGGAGGACCCAACAGAGGAGGGGTAGGACCGTCGCCCTGGAGAAACATCACTTTCACTTCCAGCTGCAGATTTATGCAGCACTGGTCAGCCTGTGCACATCCGGGAGCGGCGGATTCGGTACTCCATTTCCAACACTAAAAAAGAAAAGCAATTATAACTAAAGGCCTACCTTCTGTATTACTTACATCTAGCATGCAATCACTATGTACTTACTAGGAAAATGGAGTCCGAAAAACCGCCGCACCCGGGGCATGTGCAGCCGTTTCAGGTCAGACCAATGCTGCATAATCTGAGTGTGGGTGAAGGTGGTGTCCGTCTCATGTTGAATTCTAGAAACTATCTCCAGGACAACGGTCCGCTTCTCAAATGAGTTGGGCAAATGAGGTAGTCGTACCTGCGCTCCAGCATCGTCTACAAAACAAAAAATAAACATAGGATTTACATCAAACTGCATACAAATATCTCTCACAAATCGATCATTTGACTAAATGACATTAACAGACCCATTTCTAGCCTAATACAATCCTTGTAGCTGCCATAAGTCTTTCTTTGCACGTGTGGGCCCTAACTTCTGATTTGCACAAAGTTCAAGACTCTTATAAAACAAACCGTTTATTCCTGCGCTTCCTTAAGGGCTAGGCATGCATTTAGATGGCAAATCAAAGGCATTAAATGACACTTACAAGCATGATGATCTCTTCTTGTTGGTGGGTGAAGATTGTGGACCATCTTGCCTCTTGTCTGCAGCAGATAAGTAATGCCCCAGCGGTTTCCGGGTACCGCGCAGCCGTACGAACGGCCGTACATTCACTTTCAGAGTATCAACATTATGGCACCCAAAAAAGCCACCGCTGAGGCCAAAAAAGCAAAGGAAGCCAGCAGCAAAAAGGCAGAGAAGTGTGAAGAGGCTTCTGCAGGCCCCACCACTCGCTCAAAAATGCCAAAGGCTAAGCTGCGGGAAACCCGCAGTGGGCAGGCCAAGGCGACCACAAAGGCACCCACAAGCACCAAAACAAAGGAGCCAGCGCCAAAGAAGAAGGCCCAGCAAGCACACAGGTACGCCCCCTAAAAAGCACACCAAGAGGGTGAGAAGCCCCAGCCCCCAAAGGTCAGCATCACCCCACCCACGTGGGAAAAGCTCCCATGCCAAGAGGCCAACCCACCGGGCCCGGAGCCCCAGCAGCCAGAGCTCACCATCACCCCACCCACGTGGGAAAAGCTACCATGGCAAAAGGCCAACCCACCGGGGGCGAAGCCCCAGCAGCCAGAGCTCACTATCACCCCACCCACGTGGGAAAAGCTACCATGGCAAGAGGCCAAACCACCGGGCCCGAAGCCCCAGCAGCCAGAGCTCACTATCACCCCACCCATGTGGGAAAAGCTACCATGGCAAGAGGCCAACCCACTGGGGGCGAAGCCCCAGCAGCCAGAGCTCACCATCACCCCACCCACATGCAACAACCTCCCAGGGACATGAAAGTGTGAAGGGGCCACAGAGGCACAGGCCAAGAAGCCCAACATCATCCACCACACCCTCTCCTCCGTGCCCACATTTGGCACCAGCACAGGTGGCAAGGCACTCTCCCTATGCCACAGCTACGCCTGCTAGTTCAGTGGCCACCCAGCCAAGAACCCCAAGTCCAAATCCAAGTCCAGTTCACTTCAATCTGAAGCCAGCCACCTGTCCTACATTTCTCCCCAACACAGCCAGGCCAGAATGTCCCCCGATTTGCCTGCAACCACTGATGAGCCAGTACGTCTAGCAACAGGGCGCACATTACACCGAGGCCACTTGAGTGGCAGGTTTGGGGAGGCCCAAACTCTGGCATTGGCTAGTGGGCTCACCTTGTATTATGATGATCTGTATGGGCGCAGACCCAAAGCTACCAGCAAACAGCGCAAAGCAGAAATTTTGGAGGAGCTCATCAGACAGGTCAATGCAGCGGGGGAAGAGCTAAAAGATGTGGAGCAGATTCAAAGGAAAATATCAGACCTCAAGTATGCAGCACGGAAGAAAGAAAATAAACGGCGTCATTACAGGTACATATATACTTTGTGCATTGCTCTTCTTGTATTGGCACCATTTTGCTAAATGTGTACAACTATCTTTTGCAGCTTACAAACTGGAGGAGGATTCCCCTCTAAACTGCAATTCACCCGAGCTGAGGAGATGTGGCCTTAGAGGGACACTCGGCCCGACAGGACACGGACATTCCGACTATTCCTGCAGGTTAGTAATGATAGTGTGTATGTGAAATGTGAGCTATGTGTAAAATGATGCTCCAAGCCATATATTAACACATGCCCCTAGGGTGTGCCTTGTAGTGGAGGTAACAATCTAAACAGGGTGTGTTATGTGTGTGGACTCATCATTTGCTAATTTGCTTGCCCATACATGAGCTTTGAGAGTCTTTAGGAACACTATTGAGATTAGCAAAGGACTGCCTGTTATGTATTTAGAGTCAATTACATCCAACACTTCCATCTTTATCTGTAGGCCACTTGAGTTGGAGCTGTGCTTTGGTCTGAAAGACTTGATCTGGGGTGAGTGAAAGGTTGACCTAGAAAGAATGGCAACCAGCATAATCTGATGCCAAATGCTATTTGCAAGCTGACTGCGGTCCCCTAATGGGCTTTTGGGGATGTGTGAAGCCTCAGAACAGCCAGGACATGCATGTTTAGTTGTGTTAAGGTGACCAATGTGTATGTACTTGTTGAATAATACATCTAACAGATAATGGCATTCATAGTCAACGTCAACTTGGTCCATTGGGGGAGTTGCCATTCATGCTTGACCACGTGTTTTAGTGAAGCATATGTTTTATTACACATCAGCAATGCATAGTTGTGTGTTTACATGCCTTTTTTTCTACAATGCAGCCCAGCATCATCCCTCAGCTAGTGGGGAAGCCTCAGCTAGTTTGAGCATGCCGTCAACTTCCGTGCTGCCTCAGACCCAGGATCCAATATATACGGTAAGTGTCTTTTTGTGATTTTGCTTATGCATGTGACTTGGCATGTTTCTTTTTGCGGAATTACATATGTATTGCCCAAACTGAACCTTTTTTATTTACATGTCCCAACAGACCCACACACTGATGGAGGAAATCCAGGAGCTGGAGGAGGATGGAATCTTCATGGGACCTTCTGTACAGCCCCCCCAGGACAGAATCTGCAACTGTCCCAACATGTTTCTACACCAAATCCTCAGCAGCAGAGTGAAGCTGGCTGCATGCTGCCAGCCCATCGTAGGCAGCATGCAGAGACTGAGCCTACAGTCCCCAGTGTTAGCTCTGCTGCTGAGGATTTGCCAAGCAGACCGTCAACTTCCGTGCTGCCTCAGACCCAGGATCCAATATATACGGTAAGTGTCTTTTTGTGATTTTGCTTATGCATGTGACATGGCATGTTTCTTTTTGCGGAATTACATATGTATTGCCCAAACTGAACCTTTTTTATTTACATGTCCCAACAGACCCACACACTGATGGAGGAAATCCAGGAGCTGGAGGAGGATGGAATCTTCATGGGACCTTCTGTACAGCCCCCCCAGGACAGAATCTGCAACTGTCCCAACATGTTTCTACACCAAATCCTCAGCAGCAGAGTGAAGCTGGCTGCATGCTGCCAGCCCATCGTAGGCAGCATGCAGAGACTGAGCCTACAGTCCCCAGTGTTAGCTCTGCTGCTGAGGATTTGCCAAGCAGACCTGTGGCTGTTGGTGGACCTAGAGGCCCATCTGCACGCCCCACAACCCGGGGAATTGGGAGGCGTAGTCAGCTACGTCGGCCAGTTTCCCAGGGGAGGGGCGCGTCGATGATGGAGTCAGCATGGCACCATGAGAGGCGGTTATTTCGCCGACAAAATCAAAGAAACCACGAACATCTTCATGGCCAATTAGAGACATTAACCTTAAACTCCATGCTGACGGAATTTAGGTCCATCAACAGCCACATGGCCACCTTATCGAATTATTACAGTGCCATGCTTGAGGAAGTTAGAAATAGCAATAGCCACATGGCCACCTTATCTAACAATCTCAGTGCCATGATGGCTGAATTTTGAACTTCCAATAGAAACATGTTGGAACAGTTGTAGATTCTGAATGCCACACAGGCCCAGGTGAGGGCCCACCTCCAAGGGGGGTTTTATGGGCATCCCCCATTTTAAGGCCTATTTGGCCTGTATCTGCTCCACATCTTTGCTCTACATCCCCACTGTATTGACCTGTCTGGTGAGCCCTACCAATATACCCTTTTGGTATGGCTTTGCTTGTATGCTTTGGATTTGCGCCCATATAGCTCATTAGAGTGCTGAGGTAGCCCACTAGCCAATGCCAGAGGTCAAGCCTCAATGAACCTGCCACTCAAGCTGTTGCGCTGCAGGCTTGGCCCTAATTACATTAGTTCTGGCTCCTCCTGTTTGTAGGCATGATTGGGGGACATTCTGGGCTTGAAAACTACTACCTTGACCCCTGGCTGAGATTGAACAGGACTTGGATTGGGACTGGGGGTTCTGTTTGGGTGGGCCACTGAGTAACAGGTGTAGATGTGGCATAGGTATGGCTGCTTTACACCTGTGCCTGTGGCAAATGTGGCCAAGCAGGAGAGGGTGTGTCTGTGGGCATATTTGTTTTCCTAAATATCTGGACATGCCAATGCTTGTCACATATGTTTTTGTATTGTAAATTTGTATTAATCTTTGGCCTGGAGTGCCTTACTTTGAAACTCCTGCCTGTGGCCAATTGCTATGTGGCATGATTTGCCAAAAATGACATTTGTTGTTTGACCATGTATTTACTTTAACTATGGGAGTGACCATCAACTCCAATGTTTGCTTTTCAAATAAACCCCTAAAATTTTTAATTACCAGTAGTTGACTAAGTTGATGCCTTTAGGTTTTTTGGGAATAAAGATTACTTAAAGTTTGCACAACCTGGGCACAAAAAAAGACATGAGTTTCAAATCAGGTGTGAGGTTTTTAGTAATTAATTCCTTACTCGTTACTGTACATAAAAAAAAAAAAAAAAAACAACACAAAGGGGAAAAAAAAAATTAACAATCAATAAAGTGACAAAATAAACAAAGGGACAACAAATTTGGAAAAATGTGTGGCTATCAAATTTGACCGCACGGCTTGGCCAGACGCACTAGGTGGCCCACGGTAGTCCTCCTCTGGATCATCGGTAGGTGGAGAGGGGGCAAATACACAGACACGCTGCAATATGGCAAAATTATACAACACTGCACACGCCATGATAATATCTATGACCTTTTTGGGATCATACTGAAGGGCTCCCCCGGTATGGTCCAAGCATCTGAAGCGGGTCTTTAATAGGCCAAACGCCCTCTCCACCACGGCCCTGGTCTTCCGGTGTGCCCTATTATATGCATCCTGGGCGGCATTCTGGGGCCGGAGGACAGGCGTCAGCAGCCACGGAAGGAGTGGATAGCCGGAATCACCTGAAAATATTGTAAGCAAAACACATAAATTACACATTACTCCCTAAATTGAATACCAAAAACGGGCCATCAACATGACTAAGAGCCTAGGTCACATTTGCTAAACAGCATGAGCATACATATTGCACAGGCAAAAAAAAAAGCCTAAAAACATCTAATAAATGTGGGAACAATTTAAACATCAAAGATGCCGGATGAGGGCCAATCAGCCAGACTGCTAACAGGTATTGGTTTAGGACTGTGCTGCTCAGCATTCTTGGATGTCTTAACTTTTCAGGACCCCGTAGCTGCTTTGTCTGAAGCAAAAACAGCTCAAACACGGCCCCTGCACTTTATCCCGCTCTCCTCTACTCAGTAAGTGTAATGCATCTAAGTTAAGATGGCGCGAACCCTATCATAAAGTCAAGAACATAATTTCAGCCGAGTGTGGGGAAGAGTAATGATCAATTTACTATAAAGTCGGCAATCAGCTCTCTGAATGAGACGCAAGCCCATAGCAATAACGTAAGTTATCTGAACGAACGAACAATATCAGATTTTGTTGGGAAAATGATCCGAACTAACGCAAATTATCCGATTTGCTTTCGTTTTTTGCCCGAACGTTCGTACGAATGAAAATTGGACGAAAAAAAACAAAAAAATTACAAACACAGCTACGGAAGTCCAGACAAATGTGCCTCTGAATCGAGCCTAATGTCTAGGTGTCCTCTCCCCCCACCGTCTTCGAGGAGAACAAACCTGAATACAAAGTCAATACGATTTAAGGAGAATCACTCACCTCATCCTTAATCCACTGGTGTTCTTGGGCAGCTAAGCGCACCGGCTTGAGTGACGCTGAACGCTTCCTCCTCTTTCCACATCCCCGGCTGCTTGACTTATGTGTGAGTGCGTACATGAGAAGTTTATGCCCTCCAGTGGCCCTGCAGGCAATGTAGCTGCCAGAGACTAGTTTAAACAGGCCAATGAGCCCTAAGGTTGTTAATTGCCCCTATTACAGTGGACCAATGAGCCTAGCCAGCCTATTCCCTTACACCTTCCCCTATAAAGGTGCCTTGGCCCCTGTCATTAGGGCCTGTGATAGCAAGTGCTTTGGATGTTAGTGCTGGGTTCTGTTTCTTGTGTTAGCCCTTCTTAACCCCCTTTTTTGACCTTGGTATTCCTAACCTTGTCTCTGCCTGCTCCCTTGATAGCGTGATCCTTCTTTGGTGATCTTCAGCCTGACCTCTGACCTTGTCTCCAGTTGTCCTTTCTTCCTTGAAACTCATTGGACTGATCTCCTGTGTATGCCCTTGCTTTGTCTGACCTCCCATGCACTCCAGTATATGCTCACCTACCTGCAGGCCCAGTCCTCAGCCGATAAAATTTGCGCTATTAAATCCTGAGGGCAACTGTGTCCTGCTTGCAGACTGGGAAATAGGGGCTTGTCCATAGGTGATGCTAGCGGGGAGATTGTTCATTATATACTAACCTGGACCTGATGTGCCTTACAGTAACTTTATACTACTATGCAAAGAAATGCATCAGAAATCAAACTTTTGTTAGTTACTGAACATAATCTATTCTACAGTAAATGTTCTTGCATTCTTAATTGCTCTCTTTTTTTATAACTATATAATTGTAAAATCGTACCCTTTTTTTATGAATCAGGTTACATTGTACAATTTGAAGAAAATCGTTTTCAACCTGGGACATGGCATCACCTTGTTTCTGTGCCTGGTAATGTGAATTCTGCTTTGCTTCGTCTCTCACCATATGTAAACTACCAGTTTCGAGTATTGGCAATAAATGATCTTGGAAGCAGCATGCCTAGCCCAGCTTCTGAACGATATCAGACAAATGGAGCACGTAAGTTACCAAATCATGTTAATTTTATAAGATAAAATAAAGAGGTGTAAAATAGAGAGGTGTATATAGATTGCGGAAGTCAATTCATCTCTTTCTGGTCATATGGCGTATGTGTGGCCACTGGTCCAATCAGTGGACTTGGAGGCTTCGTCTAAGGCCAGCGGCTCTGAGTGTGCTGGCAGCCGCATCCCCCACTACCCTCTAACAGCGAGCGTGCCTGCACCAGCCATTCCCAAATGCCCGGCATGGGCATGCGCCCTGCTAGAGGGATAGCGGGGATGCGACCACGGCTCACGCATGCACAGTTTAACCGAGATACAAGGTAAGTGTATGGGGCAACCTGGGGGTGAGGGGATCGATTGGCCTAGGAATTCCATTCTGATGACCAGAATGGGAAGTTATTCCAGTAATATCGGTGTTTGCAATTAAATTACATTAAAAAAAAATTTCAAGGGCCAATATAAAGATCAGTGGTAACAAGTGGCAACCCTGGCTTGTTCCATTAGTAATAGAGAACACCCCTGACAGGGTGCCATTTACTTAAACTGCTGCATAAAGGCACGTACCATATATAGCTTCCAATTAAGTATTTTAACTGGAAGGCCAATGTACATCAAGATTTTCCTCATAAAATGCCAACTGATGTGATCTAATGCCTTCTTAGCATCGGCGAAGAGACAAAGCAAAGAAATAGTGTCTGATTTTGTAAATTAGGTTGATCACTTTTGTAGTGTTGTTCCAAGCCTCTCTAGTGGGCATAAATCCAACCTGGTCCATGTGTAATAAGTTGCTTAGGTAGGGAGTCAATCAGTTTCCCACCATTTTTGCACATTTAAGATATTAAACAGGGATATGGGGAGATACCTTGTGCGGTGTAGAGGATACTTCTCTTCTTTTGCTATGATTGAAATATGATCCCTAAGTGCATCTGTTGGAAGAGGGTTGTTCGAGCTAAGGGAGTTGCAAGCCAATAGAAATTTGAAGCCCAGTATGGACAGAAGGTTTTGTAGTAGGGGATAGTAAGGCTATCTAATTTATGACCTAGTAAAGAAGGCAGACCTGAATTGGCTTGATAGTCTTTCATATGACTCATATAAAACCATATGGTGATAAATTGTAAAGTGTTCAAATGAAGGAACAGAAAGGGGCAGCAATATCTTCTGATTTATGAATGAGCATGCTTTGTGCATTGGTGATTTTAAAAATATATGTCCTGGCCTGTTTGACCCTCCCTGTTTGAGCTTCCCACATGTGTCACCATACCTGTACAAAGATCTCTGGCATTTTATTAGGTGGGCTTTGGCCTTACCCAGAAAAAGGCCATTCTTTTCCCTAGGATTGCTTAGTTGAGCCTCCAATGTTTTCATGTGCACAGAGGCTATAGCCTTCTACTCTAATAAGGTGAAGATTTTTAGAGAATTCTCCTTTTTGATGAGCGCACCATGTTTGATCAATATTCCCCTACTGTAACACTTGTAAGCTTCCTATTTACTGCAGGGGTATGGGTTTTGTATTAGGCTCTCATTAAGTCTCCAAGAGAATGAAGGTTTCTGAGCCTCAGAAATATACATACCAATGAAGAAATTGGGGTGTGATTCGAGAGATGAATATCACTAGCCGCAGAGCCGCAGATCCCTAGGTAGAATAGAAAAAGATCTATTCTGGAGTATGTTATGTCGGGTGCAAAAACAAAGGTATAGTCTCTAGTCTGAGGGTTGCGAAAAAAACACATATCTAGGAGCTGGAAGTCGCGAAAAAGGCAATGGATGTACATTCCAAAGAGCCTTATTGGACATGTGAGAGGCCCCCCCTGGAAACTTCAAGCAGTGGGTCTTGTGCAAATGCACATTTGGATAGGGTCTTGGATAGGGCTTTCTAAAAAGGCTTTTTATTGTGGATATATGAGTTTGCCAGGGTAATGATCCAACAGTGGATCCAGCCTTTAATAAAAAGCAATCTTCCCTCCTCATCACAACGAGTGTTCCCATGAGACATTGCTTCTGTATACTGTTCCCCTGTGACCTGAAGTCTGGTGACAGGTTATGATAAACATATGGCAACATGATAAACATGTGGGAATCCTCGATCAGCAAGAGTAGACAACAATTTTTTGGGTATGTTTAGCCCCTTAACATTCAGAGCCAGAAACACTAATATATATACTGAGACAAGCGCCCTGACCCGGGCATGCCCCCCCCCCCGCAGCAGAGAATTGGGTAGAGGTGATGGGGTCTGCTAAATGGCTTTAGATGAGATCTACTGCTCATTCTGGTCAGCTCTAGCCCATACCAAAGCCAGTGTCTCCCATATCACGAAAAGACAAAAGGGTTAATGAACAGAAAGAGAAATAAACCATCACAAAAAAGATCAAACCACATACAGAACTTCAAAACTAAATGGGTGGCAAAGGGTCAGCTCAGTTAATGAGAAACAGACGGCAAGAATAGGGTTTTTTTTTAAAGATTCAGCACCCCCAGGGGCGGTTACGGGGTTTCTTGGACCCCTGATGCTGTGAGAAGGGGGGATAAGATGAATCCAGGGTGAACTGAAGCCAGTCTGGAATGTGAATAGAGGAAAAAAGGAAATCCCCACCTGTAAGACGAACCAGACGAGCAGATCATCTCTAAGAGAGGTTTTAGGAGATGCCACATCTGTGATTTGTGCCTGGAAATGTCCTGCAGGATCTAGACCTGGTCCCATCAAAATCAGTTGTGCTGGCATACCGGGCTTTCTGCATGATTTTCTCCTTAATAGCGGACCTGAACACAGACTTCAGCCAGAAAGGCAATGAAAGTGAATTACCACTTTAAACTTGAAAACAAGACTTTTTTTTAACAAAATGCAAAAGGTAAGTAGACAGGTACTCTTAAAAGATAAGTGGTAGCACTCAGAATGCCCCCCGGTGAAAGGCAATAACTGCTGTAAACTTGAAAATTAGCCCTTTTTTTACAACATTCAAAAGATAATTAGACAGGTACTCTAAAAAGATAAGTGGTAGCACTCTGAATGCCCCCCGGTGAAAGTGAATTATTGATTTAAACTTGAAAATGAGACTTCTTTTACAAAAGGCAAAAGGTAAGTAGCCAGGTACTCTTAAAAGATAAGTGATAGCACTCAGAATGCCCCCCGGTGAAAGGCAATGGCTTCTGTAAACTTGAAAATGCTAATTTTTTACAAAATGCAAACAGGTAAGTAGACAGATGCTCTTAAAAGATAAGTGGTGGCACTCAGAATGCCCCCTGGGGAAAGGCAATGGCTGCTGTAAACTTGAAAATTAGACCTTTTTTTACAACATGCAAAAGATAATTCGACAGGAACTCTTAAAAGATAAGTGGTAGCACTCAGAATGCCCCCCGGTGAAAGTAATTTACTGCTTTAAACTTGAAAATGAGCCTTTTTTTTACAAAAGGCAAAAGGTAAGTAGCCAGGTACTCTAAAAAGATAAGTGATAGCACTCAGAATGCCTCCCGGTGAAAGAAAGGCAATGGCTGCTGTAAACTTGAAAATTATACTTTTTTTTACAAAATGAAAAAGGTAAGTAGCCAGGTACTCTTAAAAGATAAGTGGTAGCACTCAGAATGCCCCCCCCCCCAACCCCGGTGAAAGTGAATTACCACTTTAAACATGAAAACAAGACTTTTTTAACAAAATGCAAAAGGTAAGCTGACAGGTACTCTTAAAAGATAAGTGGTAGCATTCGGAATGCCCCCCGGTGAAAGGCAATGGCTGTTGTTAACTTGAAAACAAACCTTTTTTTTTTTTTACGAAATGCAAAAGGTAAGTAGACAGATACTCTTAAAAGATAAGAGGTAGCACTAGGAATGGCCCCCGGTGAAAGGCAATGGCTGCTGTAAACTTGAAAATGAAACCAATTTTTACAACATGCAAAAGATTATTAGACAGGAACTCTTAAAAGATAAGTGGTAGCACTCGGAATGCCCCCCGGTGAAAGTGGATTACTGCTTTAACCTTGAAAATGAGACTATTTTTTACAAAAAGCAAACGGTAAGTAGCCAGGTACTCTTAAAAGATAAGTGGTAGCACTCAGAATGCCCAACGGTGAAAGGCAATGGCTTCTGTAAACTTGAAAATGAGACTTTATTTTTAGAAAATGCAAAAGGTACTCTTAAAAGATAAGTGGTAGCAATCGGAATGCCCCACGGTGAAAGTGAATTACTGAATTAAACTTGAAAATTAGACTTTTTTTTACAAAAGGCAAAAGGTGAGTAAAAAGGTACTCTTAAAAGATAAGTGGTAGCACTCGGAATGCCCCCTGATATAACGCAATGGCTGCTGTTAACTTGAAAATGAGACTTTTTTTTACAAAATGCAAAAGGTAAGTAGACAGGTACTCTTAAAAGATAAGTGGTAGGGGGGCGTGGCTTGGCTATGGTGGCGTGAGGACGCAAAAGAAGGAGCTCTGCACTATCACATCAAATCTAACAAAATACCGCAATAAAAGACCCACCTTATAGGATGGCCAGGAGGAAGAACGGGCGGGCGGCATCCAGAGGTGAGCCATCGGGTGGAAGTGGCAAGATTAGCCGCTTTTTCGCCGCGGAGAGGAAGGAGGAGGACGGCGCGTCCGGCAGCAAGATGGCGGAAGTGGCGGGATCGGCGGAGGAGCAGCAGATGAGGGGTGACCGGAGCCCTCTACATGGCGGGGAAGAAACCCCAGCTTGGACTGACTCTCAGCCATGGAGTCCACAGCGCGCAGATGGCTCAATGCCAGGTGAGAGGAGACAGGCGGGGCTGTCAACCGGGGCCAGAGGGGAGAGGGGAGGCGGCATGGCGCGCACGTGCTGCGTCCTTACCCGGCACTGACTGTGCAGAGGAGCTACCCTGGAACACGGACGGAGGGGGGGGACTGGGCCCCCTGCTGCTCGTGATAGCGCTCGGCCCGCAGAAAGCAAGACAGAGGCTGGGGGAATCACACAGTGCAGCCTCTTGCAGGACAGCAAGGGTGTGGGAGCCGGACTGGGAAAACTGAGACGGGGAACCCAGTGCATTTGAGCTGCTGGATGGGGGCAAAAGGAGGACCTCAGGAGGCCAAATACAGGAGTGTCAAGACCCTGAACAGGGGGGATCCCAGACACTGGGAGAAGCTCGATCCCTCGGCAATCTAAAAGCAGCACACCGCAGCAGGTCCTGCCCCGGTGCACGCAGAATAAGGCACCTCTCCGGGCCAGATAATCAAAATGTTCGCCGGGGGGAAATTGGATGGAGTGCAGGGGCCTCCGGACTGGGGCTCCGCATAACAACAGCCGCAGAAGTGCATGCCCCACTCGGAGACAGCCTAGCTGAGCCCAATAGTAATGGGGGGCTCCCGGGGGAGGCACCCCATTGGGGATGGCGCCAGAGTGGTCCATGGGTACATCCCAGAAGATGAGGGGCTCGTTCCCAGATCTGCTAGAACAACCGCCTGGGGGACGCCCACGGGGGGCCCAGTTCCGACTAGCCCTGGAGGGCATTTGATTTCTCTGAGACCCGACCAACGGGGGCGATGAGCCCAGCCTTCTCTGAGGGGCCCAGCAGCAGTACATCGCTGAGATCTCCCATCCGGTCCCGGGCGACAGTGGACTCCCCAGAGCACGTAGACCACAGATCTCAATTTAGAGAACAATACAATCTCGACATACTATGGAAATTTCTCCCATCCCGAAAGGATTTTGAGAATTACAGCAATAGGATGGAATCCCTGCTGAGAAGAGAGCTTGAGGAGGTTACTGGAGCAGTTTCTGAGGTCACTAACAGGGTGAGCTCCCTGGAACAACAGCAAACAACCACGGATCAGCGCCTGGGAGCATTGGAGAGAGCACAAGCAGCGGCACAGCAGGCTATAGCAGATTCTAACCAACAAACCACTAAAGTCTTGATGCACTTGGATGACTTGGAGAATCGAAGCCGCAGGAATAACATCCGGATCCGTGGGCTGCCAGAGGGGCCCGACACCAGTGACCTCAGGGATGTAGTCACCAAGATATTCAACAGCGTCTTGGGCAAACCCATGGAAGAACACATTGAGATTGATAGGGTCCACAGGGCCTTGGGCCCACGCTCCATTGATCCTGCAAGACCAAGAGATGTGGTGTGCCGGGTGCATTTTTTTAGAGTTAAAGAGGACATAATGAGGAAAGCGTGGGAGAAGCGGCCAATTATCTACAAAGGGTCGCAGGTCATCCTCCTCCCCGACTTGGCCAGACGCACCCTTCAAATGCGCCGCGTGATGAAACCACTACTGGAGGCTATCAAATCCACTGGGGTAACGTACAGGTGGGGCCACCCTTTTCACTTAGTGATCACGAGGAGAGGCCGATCATTTATGCTGCAATCCCATGCACAGCTCCCGGAACTCTTTCGCTTTCTGGAAATACCAGGTATGCAGTTGGAGGACTGGCTGTCTCCCTCGCTTGGGGATAACAGGGAGCCGGGCCCGCGGCTGGGTCGTGGGGAGCCACGTGGCCCGCGCCCGGGAGAACCGCGGCCACAGAGAGACAGGAACAGAGGAGGAGCGTGACGTCAAGTTGTTTAGCCCCTCTGGGAGGCAACCTGGAGGGGCGGCCCCACGGCTCCCCCTCTACTGACTTTTGAGGATAAAGCGGAGTTAGAGAGCCTCTACCTTTCGCCTTTGATATTGCCTTCTTCTTGTTGCTTTCTGCACGACCGATGAGGGTCTGTGGGGAGCTTTTCTCTGTATTTCTGGATGCCCTGCCTGCCCGCCTGGTGCCTGGCTACCCCCGCCTGAGGGCTGCCCGGCCATGGGCTGATTTTGTGAGTTTGCGGCCCGGGCACCTGTCCTGCGTGGCGGCCGGACTTGGACTATGTGAAAGGAAGAACTAACGGACTCCTCCTTATGCAATACGAGGACTCCTGGCTGGCGGCCAAGCTGACGGTCGGGCGGCCCGGGGCGCCGGCGGGGTTGGCGCCTGGGGGCGGACCGACGTGATTTGATTGGTCGGCTCGCTTCGGGCGTCGGCCGCCTTTGGCCCTGGTTGGCCGCCATGGGGGGAGGTTTGACGGGGTACTTGAGAGCGGATCTCTGGCCGAATGGAGATGAGTCTGAAGAGCCCGGGCTCAATTGAGGTGATAGAGGACGGGAGTGCCTGATCGGGATACCTCACTAGCCCTGTTTTGGCCGGCACCGAAGTTCGGGTCGGGGCATTATGTACCGGCTTGGGGGCGTATGGGCTGGGGGGGACGCGCCCCGGGATCCGACATGACTTTGGTATGGTCGGCCGGCGGTGCGGTCCCCCCTCTGGCCCTCCGCCGGGCAGGTGGTGAAGGCGATGGGAATGGTGGGGCGCCGGGGGCTCGCCGCTGCCCCTCCCCGCTGCGGGTGGGGGTGGGTGGCGGGGGGACCTATCGGGAGCAGGTGGGGTCGTTGCTTTTGTTTTAGTTATAAGTTCTGGCTGTGATTTTGGATTGGTTCATGGGCGACTATGTTACAGACAGGCGGTTACATTAAGTTTACATATAAGAGAGTGCATCTCCTGGCCTACGTTCGTAGTCTTCCACATCCCCCCAATAGGCCAGTTCGCTTACTCCATATTGGAGGAAACTAGTGAACACAAGCACAAGCACTCTGGTGTTTTTTCCGTGTTTTCCCAGCCAATCCTTATTTTGTTGGTAGATTCCGATTTCTTTTTTTCTCTTTCTTTTCTTTATTCTTTCTCTACTATCTTAAAAACTTTCCTAGGACTTCCTTCCCCTTCTCTCCCTTTCTGTCTAACCCCCCCTTCAATCAGCCTACCACCCTTACCCCTACCGTCGGTCCCTTACCTCTACTGTCTGTGCTGGGGGTGGGAGCACGTGGGCAATGGCAGAGATAATTATAGGCTCCTTAAATGTCAGGGGATTGAACATACCAGAGAAACGATCACAGGTATTGTATGGTATGCATAAGCAAAGGGTGGCCGTTCTACTCCTTCAAGAAACGCATTTCAAAAAGGGACATATACCCGCCATTAAAAGCCGGTACTACCCCTCTTGGCATCATGCCCCTAACCCCAACATCAAGGCAACTGGGGTCTCAATTGCCATTCATAAATCCCTCCCCCACAAGGTGCTAGATCTAAAAGTGGATCCGAATGGGCGATTCATCTTTCTTAAAATAGAGCTGTTGACAAGGGTATATACCATAGCTAATATCTATGATGTATGAAGGTGTTGAGGTCATTAGCAGAATTTTCAGAAGGCACACTCTTGGTGGGGGGAGATTTCAATATTCCTTTGCAGCCTGAGCTGGATACTTCCTCGGGTGGGTCGGCTGTGTCCCTGAGCAAGAGGAATAGATTGCGGAGGCTACTCTCTGACATGCAGCTGGTGGACTCGTGGCGGGCTCTGCATGGGCGAGACAAGGACTTCTCGTTCTTCTCGGCCGCTAGGAATTCATACAGCAGAATCGACTATATCTTCCTAGGCCATCACGCCCTGGAGTGGGCTCCACGAGCGTGGATTGGCCAGATAGTGTGGTCGGACCACGCTCCAATATTTCTATCGGTGGCTCTACCTGGACTCTACTCCAAAAACTGGAGCTGGAGGCTAAATAACAACTTGCTCGGGGACGCAGTGTGCCTGTCGGGGGTAAGAGAGGTTATAGCGGACTTCCTTAGGAATCATAAACAGGATTGTACGCCCCTTCCGTACCAGTGGGAAGCATTGAAGTGCGTGATCAGAGGAGAGCTCATTAAGCACAGAGCAAGATTAAAAAGGGAGCGGGCCTCCGTGATTTCCCAGACCCTACAAAACATCCACGCCTTGGAACAAAATCATAAAAAGAATCCATCCAGCGCTGTACTTCTAGACCTAATGAAAGCTAGAGATAAGCTACAGGGCTTATATAATCAGGCATACTTAAGATTTAGAGAGCGGCAGAAGGTGCTTTATTATAACTCATCAGACAAATGCGGGCGACTTCTCGCCAGGGCTCTGCATCCTAGGCCCGCAACGACATATATTCCTACTATCAAAGGGGCACAGGGCCAATCTGCAGTAATACCTTCCCAAATTGTAGACCATTTTAGGGAATATTATCAATCTTTGTACAACTTGAGACAAGATAATGGCACGTCGGCTGGAACGGAGCTGTCAGAAAAGGTGGTGGGGTATGTGCATAACACTTCCCTCCCTCAAATACCTGGGGAAGAGGCAGAGGCCATGGAGGAGCCTTTCTCGGAACAAGAGGTGGCCAAGGCGATTAAGGAAACACCGCAGGGCAAGAGCCCGGGGGCGGACGGCTTCACCCCTAAATTCTATAAGCAATTTGGGCCTGAGTTGGCTCCCTTTATGACCAAGGTTTTCAACTCCATAGGACCAGAGTGCGGGTTCCCTAGACAATCTTTAGAAGCAATAATTTCGGTTCTTCCTAAACCAGGAAAGGATCCATCATTATGCAGCAGTTACAGGCCGATCTCTTTGATAAATGTTGACATCAAATTATATGCTAAGATTTTGTCCTCTAGACTCAAGCCACTTCTCCCAGATTTGATAGGCCGGGATCAGACCGGTTTTGTGCCTGGGCGGGAGGCACGGGACAACACCAATAAGCTCTTCGATTTAATAGAGCATACCACAGTGGAGAGAGCCCAGGCATGCCTTCTCTCGTGTGATGCGGAGAAGGCGTTCGATAGAGTGGACTGGATGTTCCTTAAGGCGTCTCTGCTGCAGGTTGGTGTTGGCCCGGTACTCCTGTCCAGGATCATGGCACTGTACTCTGAGCCTACTGCAAGGGTGAGGGTAAATGGCCTTCTTTCCACCCCGTTTAGGATTAGTAACGGCACACGGCAAGGTTGTCCGCTGTCACCATTGTTATATGTCATCACCATGGAGCATCTGGCCGTGGCTATAAGGCAGAACCCAGATATTAAAGGCATTAAGGCTGGGGATCAGGAATACAAGGCCTCACTATATGCTGATGACCTGCTCTTGCACCTGACTGCCCCACTGACATCCTTCCCGGCGGCTCTCAGGGAATTCGAGGCATTTGGCCGGGTTAGCAATTTTAAGGTCAATTACACTAAATCGGAAGCCCTTAATATTTCCCTTCCCAAGCAGATTGTGGAACAACTTAAAGCAAACTTTAACTTCAAGTGGCAACCTCACTCTGTACAATACCTCGGGGTGCAAATCCCCTCGGACCTATCGCGCCTATACGAGCTTAACTATTCCCCGCTGCTCACGAGGACAGTGACTGAGTTGACCACTTACGAGAAGCGGCACTTTACATGGTTTGGAAGAATTAATATATTAAAAATGGATATTCTACCCAAATTTCTTTACATTTTCCAAACAATACCCATTCACTTGCCCAGCGGTTTCTTTAAGAAATTGCGGTCTGCCTTTCTGAGATTTGTGTGGGGCGTGGGGAAACCCCGGATAAGATTCAGCACTTTGGCCAGGCTTAAGTCAGACGGGGGGACTGGCCTTCCAGATCTAAAGACCTATCACTCAGCAATCATATCGCGTCGTTTACTGGATTGGAATCAGGCGGGGGAAGGAAAACAATGGGTCAAACTGGAGAGAGCAATTTCCCCCGTGAGTCTCAACTCACTGCCTTGGGGGGGAGCGCTACCTAGGCGTGTGAAGGAATCGCTCCCATTTCTGGTTGGGCAATTCCCAGACAATATGCTGTAATTAGCAGGCCAGGTCCGTTGACCCCTCTATTTGATAACTACTCATTTGCGCCGGGAGTGGGGGTTAGAAGCTTTTTAGCATGGGAGGCGTCGTCTAACATTACAATGGGAAGTATCTTGGCATCGGGTGGGCTCCCCACGCTGGATGATATAAGGCAAAGGGCCCTGGGGCAGTACACATCCTGGTTTCTGTATAGGCAGTTGAGTGCGTTTGTCATGACTCAAAATATGGTGGAGCGAGGTAGGAAACCCTTGACACAATTGGAACGGGTACTTACGCAGGCACCCCCTAGCGGACACACAGTCTCTGTCTAATATCGGGTTCTCTTGGCGGCCATACATGATTCACCACCGGGATACATCAGGAGATGGGAGGAGGAGCTGGGAGTATCTATCTCTAGGGAGGACCTCACCAAAGTATATCTCTTCACCCACAAGTTAGCAGTCCCGAGCATAGCACAAGAAAGGAATTATAAGGTGTTATCAAGATGGTATAGGTGCCCGGCGGACCAGAGTAGGTTTGATGCCTCGTGCTCCGACAGGTGCTGGAGATGTCTGGTGGAGCGGGGGAGTATGGAGCATATATGGTGGAGCTGTCCACCAATCAAGGCCCTTTGGGCGAAGGTATTAAATATTTACAACAACATCACGGGAGAACAGATACAGAACTCTCCACGGGTGGCCTTGCTGTCCTTGCTCCCGGGCTCCATCTCTAGTGGTAAAAAATGGGTTTTGCGGCATTTCCTGACTGCGCTGAGGACAGTCATTCCCAGGCGGTGGAGGACTACAACCTCGCCATCACTTGTTGAGTGGGCACAAGAGGTGGAGGTCATCCGCCGCATGGAGGAACTGAACTCAGAAACAGAGGGCACACATGAAAAGTACATGAGGACGTGGGCAACCTGGTTGGACTATAGGGACAACCGTCTGCCAATGGAGGCTTAATAGAGAGGCCGGGCTTGTACGCTCCTTCTCCTACTATACCATAACCCTTGCCCGTGGTCCCATACCCACATCTATCCCCGTTTATACCCCTGACCTTTCCTACCCCTACCTCTCCTCTACTTACCCTTTGTTTTCTTCTTATATCTCAGCATTCTCCTTATACGTGCTCCTTATGTCTTGGGGCTTTCGGGCTCCCCTCCCTCCTCTCCCGTCCTGGGCGGTTGTGTGTTTATCTCATGCGGGGGCACCTCGCGGTGCTCTGTGGCCTCCGGCTGCCTTCGGCCGGCCCTGGCCCGGGGTACCATGAGACGGCAATAATTACATCACAATAAATGGCGGTGAGGCTCTCTGGCTGGTGTCCTGGGTCGGGGTGGGCTGGGTGGGCATCGTGGGACCTCTTACTCATTTACAGGGAGTGCGGCTGTGGTGGTGGGCGCGCGGAGGGGGGGCGGGAGCACTTTGGAATGTTGCAATTAAGCGAATATATTGGGGCAGGGAGATTGATACCCTGTTTCTATCCTTTCTACCTATGTACAATGTTGAACTGTTCTTTATTTGATGCAAAACTTCAATAAAAAGATATTGAACTAAAAGATAAGTGGTAGCACTCGGTATTCCCCCCGGTGAAAGTGAATTACTGCTTTAAACTTGGAAACAAGACTTTGTTTTACAAAATGCAAAAGGTAAGTAGACAGGTACTCTTAAAAGATAAGTGGTAGCACTCGGAATGCCCCCCCCCCCCCCCCCCGGTAAAAGTAATTTACTGCTTTAAACCTGAAAATGACTTTTTTTTTACAAATGGCAAAATATAAGTAGCCAGGTACTCTTAAAATATAAGTGGTAGCACTCGGAATGCCCCCCGGTAAAAGTAAATTGCTGCTTTAAACTTGAAAACAAGAATTTTTTTAAAAAAGCAAAAGGTAAGTAGCCAGGTACTCTTAAAGGATAAGTGGTAGCACTCGGTATGCCCCCCGGTGAAAGTGAATTATTGCTTCAAACTTGAAAACGAGACTTTGTTTTACAAAATGCACAAGGTAAGTAGACAGGAACTCTTAAAAGATAAGTGGTAGCACTCGGAATGCCCCCCCGGCGAAAGGCAATGGCTGCTGCAAACTTGAAAATGAGACTTTTTTTTACAAAATGCAAAAGGTAAGTAGACAGGGACTCTTAAAAGATAAGTGGTAGCACTCAGAATGCCCCCGGTGAAAGGCAATGGCTGCTGTAAACTTGAAAATTAGACTTTTTTTTGACAAAATGCAAAAAGTAAGTAAAAAGGTATTCTTAAAAGATAAGTGGTAGCACTCGGAATGCACCCCGGAAAAAGTTAATTACTGCTTTAAACTTGAAAACAAGACTTTTTTAATAAAGGCAAAAGGTAAGTAGTCAGGTGCTCTTGAAAGATAACTAGAAGCACTCAGAATGCCCCCGGTGAAAGGCAATGGCTGCTGTAAACTTGAAAATGCAATTTTTTTTAACAAAATGCAAAAGGTAAGTAGACAGGTACTCTTAAAAGATAAGTGGTAGCATTCGGAATGCCCCCCGGTGAAAGGCAATGGCTGCTGTAAACTTGAAAACAAGATTTTTTTCAAAATGCAAAAGGTAAGTAGACAGGCACCCTTAAAAGAAAAGTGGTAGCACTCGGAATGCCCCCCCCCCCCGTTGAAAGTGAATTATTGCTTTAAACTTGAAAACAAGACTTTCTTTTACAAAAGGCAAAAGGTAAGTAGCCAGGTACTCTTAAAAGATAAGTGGTAGCACTCGGAATTCCCCCCCCCCCCGGCCAAAGGCAATGGCTGCTGTAAACTTGAAGATGAGACTTTTTTTTACAAAATGCAAAAGGTAAGTAGACAGGGACTCTTAAAAGATAACTGGTAGCACTCAGAATGCCCCCCGGTGAAAGGCAATGGCTGCTGTAAACTTGAAAATGAGCCTTTTTATTTTACAAAATGCAAAAGGTAAGTAAACAGGTACTCTTAAAAGATAAGTGGTAGCACTCGGAATGTCCCCTGGTAAAAGTAAATTACTGCTTTAAAGTGGACCAACACCCAGGATTTTGATTATCCTGGGTTTTGGTCCACTTCGGCGTGAAACCCCCCAGAAACCCCAATAAACTCACCTCTCCCCGCTCCCACGTGACTGCCCGGTCCAATCCCCGCCAACGTCCAGGCGGGGAACAGGAACGTCCAAGCGGCTTCCGCCGCCGCCGCCTCCCTCGCGTCACTTTCGGCGCGCGCGTGCCCCCGCCGGCCATTCACAGACGGCCGGCGCGGGGGCGCGCACGCCTAGAGGGGCGCGAGGGAGGTGGTGGCGGCGGAAGATAAGGTAGGTGATTTGGGGTGTTTGGGGGGTTTCACCCCGCGGGACATCCCGATCTCAGATGTCCCGCGGGGTAGGAGGTGATCGGCCCGGGAATCTTATAGATTTCCGGGCCGATCACCTCTCGGTGTTGGTCCACTTTAAACTTAAAGACAAGACTTTTTTTAAAAAATGCAAAAGGTAAATAGTCAGGTGCTCTTAAAGTATAACTGGAAACACTCAGAATGCCCCCCGGTGAAAGGCAATGGCTTTTGTAAACTTGAAAATTTGACTTTTTTTTACAAAATGCAAATGGTAAGTAGACAGGTACTCTTAAAATATAAGTGGTAGCCGCCCGGTAAAAGTAAATTGCTGCTTTAAACTTGAAAACAAGATTTTTTTTAAAAAAGCAAAAGGTAAGTAGCCAGGTACTCTTAAAGGATAAGTGGTAGCACTCGGTATGCCCCCCGGTGAAAGTGAATTACTGCTTCGAACTTGAAAACTAGACTTTGTTTTACAAAATGCACAAGGTAAGTAGACAGGAACTCTTAAAAGATAAGTGGTAGCACTCGGAATGCCCCCCCGGCGAAAGGCAATGGCTGCTGTAAGCTTGAAAATGAGACTTTTTTTTACAAAATGCAAAAGGTAAGTAAAAAGGTATTCTTAAAAGATAAGTGGTAGCACTCGGAATGCACCCCGGTAAAAGTTAGTTACTGCTTTAAACTTGAAAACAAGACTTTTTTTAATAAAGGCAAAAGGTAAGTAGTCAGGTGCTCTTGAAAGATAACTAGAAGCACTCAGAATGCCCCCGGTGAAAGGCAATGGCTGCTGTAAACTTGAAAATGTGATTTTTTTTTAACAAAATGCAAAAGGTAAGTAGACAGGTACTCTTAAAAGATAAGTGGTAGCACTTGGAATGCCCCCCCCCCATTGAAAGTGAATCATTGCTTTAAACTTGAAAACAAGACTTTCTTTTACAAAAGGCAAAAGGTAAGTAGACAGGTACTCTTAAAAGATAAGTGGTAGCACTCGGAATGCCCCCCCCCCCCCGGTAAAAGTAATTTACTGCTTTAGACTTGAAAATGTTTTTTTTTTACAAAAGGCAAAAGGTAAGTAGCCAGGTACTCTTAAAAGATAAGTGGTAGCACTCGGAATTCCCCCCCCCCCGGCGAAAGGCAATGGCTGCTGTAAACTTCAAAATGAGACTTTTTTTTACAAAATGCAAAAGGTAAGTAGACAGGGACTCTTAAAAGATAACTGGTAGCACTCAGAATGCCCCCCGGTGAAAGGCAATGGCTGCTGTAAACTTGAAAATGAGCCTTTTTATTTTACAAAATGCAAAAGGTAAGTAGACAGGTACTTTTAAAAGATAAGTGGTAGCACTCGGAATGCCCCCCCTCCCCCCGTTGAAAGTGAATAATTGCTTTAAACTTGAAAACAAGACTTTCTTTTACAAAAGGCAAAAGGTAAGTAGACAGGTACTCTTAAAAGATAAGTGGTAGCACTCGGAATGCCCCCCCCCCCCCCGGTAAAAGTAATTTACTGCTTTAGACTTGAAAATGATTTTTTTTTTACAAAAGGCAAAAGGTAAGTAGCCAGGTACTCTTAAAAGATAAGTGGTAGCACTCGGAATTCCCCCCCGGCGAAAGGCAATGGCTGCTGTAAATTTGAAAATGAGACTTTTTTTTACAAAATGCAAAAGGTAAGTAGACAGGGACTCTTAAAAGATAACTGGTAGCACTCAGAATGCCCCCCGGTGAAAGGCAATGGCTGCTGTAAACTTGAAAATGAGCCTTTTTATTTTACAAAATGCAAAAGGTAAGTAAACAGGTACTCTTAAAAGATAAGTGGTAGCACTCTGAATGCCCCCTGGTAAATGTAAATTACTGCTTTAAACTTGAAGACAAGACTTTTTTAAAAAATGCAAAAGGTAAGTAGTCAGGTGCTCTTAAAATATAACTGGAAACACTCAGAATGCCCCCCGGTGAAAGGCAATGGCTTTTGTAAACTTGAAAATTCGACTTTTTTTTACAAAATGCAAATGGTAAGTAGACAGGTACTCTTAAAATATAAGTGGTAGCACTCGGAATGCCCCCCCGGCGAAAGGCAATGGCTGCTGTAAGCTTGAAAATGAGACTTTTTTTTACAAAATGCAAAAGGTAAGTAGACAGGGACTCTTAAAAGATAAGTGGTAGCACTCAGAATGCCCCCGGTGAAAGGCAATGGCTGCTGTAAACTTGAAAATTAGACTTTTTTTTGACAAAATGCAAAAAGTAAGTAAAAAGGTATTCTTAAAAGATAAGTGGTAGCACTTGGAATTCACCCCGGTAAAAGTTAATTACTGCTTTAAACTTGAAAACAAGACTTTTTTAATAAAGGCAAAAGGTAAGTAGTCAGGTGCTCTTGAAAGATAACTAGAAGCACTCAGAATGCCCTCGGTGAAAGGCAATGGCTGCTGTAAACTTGAAAATGCGATTTTTTTTAACAAAATGCAAAAGGTAAGTAGACAGGTACTCTTAAAAGATAAGTGGTAGCATTCGGAATGCCCCCCGGTGAAAGGCAATGGCTGCTGTAAACTTGAAAACAAGATTTTTTTCAAAATGCAAAAGGTAAGTAGACAGGCACCCTTAAAAGATAAGTGGTAGCACTCGGAATGCCCCCCCCCCCTGTTAAAAGTGAATCATTGCTTTAAACTTGAAAACAAGACTTACGCTTTACCTTTTGTAAAAGAAAGTAGACAGGTACTCTTAAAAGATAAGTGGTAGCACTCCGAATTCCCCCCCCCCCCCCCCGGTAAAAGTAATGTACTGCTTTAGACTTGAAAACGATTTTTTTTTACAAAAGGCAAAAGGTAAGTAGCCAGGTACTCTTAAAAGATAAGTGGTAGCACTCGGAATTCCCCCCCGGCGAAATGCAATGGCTGCTGTAAACTTGAAAATGAGCCTTTTTATTTTACAAAATGCAAATGGTAAGTAGACAGGTACTCTTAAAAGATAAGTGGTAGCACTCGGAATGCCCCCCGGTAAAAGTAAATTACTGCTTTAAACTTGAAGACAAGACTTTTTTTAAAAGTGCAAAAGGTAAGTTGTCAGGTGCTCTTAAAATATAACTGGAAACACTCAGAATGCCCCCCGGTGAAAGGCAATGGCTTCTGTAAACTTGAAAATTAGACTTTTTTTTTACAAAAGGCAAAAGGTAAGTAGCCAGGTACTCTTAAAAGATAAGTGGTAGCACTCGGAATGCCCCCCCGGTGAAAGGCAATGGCTGCTGTAAACTTGAAATTGAGACTTTTTTTTAAGAAAAGGTAAATAGTCAGGCACTCTTAAAAGATAAGTGGTAGCACTCGGAATGTCCCCCGGTAAAAGTGAATTACTGCTTTAAACTTGAAAAAAAGACTTTTTTTAAAAAGGCAAAAGGTAAATAGCCAGGTGCTCTTAAAAGATAACTGGTAGCACTCGGAAAGCCCCCCGGTGAAGGGCAATGGCTGCTGTAAACTTGAAAATTAGACTTTTTTTTACAAAATGCAAAAGGTAAGTAGACAGATACTCTTAAAAGATAAGTGTAGCACTCGGAATGCCCCCCGGTAAAGGAGAATTACTGCTTTAAACTTGAAAACAAGACTTTTTTTTACAAAAGGCAAAAGGTAAGTAGACAGGTACTCTTAAAAGATAAGTGGTAGCCCTCGGAATGCCCCCTGGTGAAAGTCAATGGCTGCTGTAAACTTGAAAATGAGACCTTTTCTTACAACATGCAAAAGATAATTAGATATGCGCTCTTAAATATAAGTGGTAGCACTCGGAATGCCCCCGGCGAAAGGCAATGGCTGCTGTAAACTTGAAAATTAGACCTTTTTTACAAAATGCAAAAGGTAAGTAGACAGGGACTCTTAAAGGATAACTGGAAGCACTCGGAATGCCCCCCAGGTGAAAGGCAATGTATTCTGTAAACTTGAAAACGAGACTTTTTTTATCAAAATGCAAAAGGTAAGTAGACAGGTACTCTTAAGAGATAAGTGGTAGCACTCGGAATGCCCCCCGGTGAAAAGCAATGGCTGCTGTAAACTTGAAAATTAGACTTTTTTTTACAAAATGAAAAAGGTAAGTAGACAGGTACTCTTAAAAGATAAGTGGTAGCACTCGGAATGCCCCCCACTAAAAGTGAATTACTGCTTTAAACTTGAAGACAAGACTTTTTTAAAAAAGGCAAAAGGTAAGTTGTCAGGTGCTCTTAAAATATAACTGGAAACACTCAGAATGCCCCCCGGTGAAAGGCAATGGCTTCTGTAAACTTGAAAATTAGACTTTTTTTACAAAAGGCAAAAAGTAAGTAGCCATGTACTTTTAAAAGATAACTGGTAGCACTCGGAATGCCCCCCGGTGAAAGGCAATGGCTGCTGTAAACTTGAAAATGAGACTTTTTTTTTCAAAAGGCAAAACGTAAGTAGCCAGGTACTCTTAAAAGATAAGTGGTAGCACTCGAAATGCCCCCTCGGTGAAAGGCAATGGCTGCTGTAAACTTGAAATTGAGACTTTTTTTAACAAAGGGAAAAGGTAAATAGCCAGGCACTCTTAAAAGATAAGTGGTAGCACTCGGAATGCCCCCCGGTAAAAGAAATTTACTGCTTTAAACTTGAAAATGACTTTTTTTTACAAAAGGAAAAAGGTAAGTTGCCAGGTACTCTTAAAAGATAAGTGGTAGCACTCAGAGTGCCCCCCGGCGAAGGGCAATGGCTGCTGTAAACTTGAAAATTAGACTTTTTTTACAAAATGCAAAAGGTAAGTAGACAGGTACTCTTAAAAGATAAGTGGGAGCACTCGGAATGCCCCCGGCGAAAGGCAATGGCTGCTGTAAACTTGAAAATGAGACCTTTTTTTACAACATGCAAAAGATAATTAGACATGCGCTCTTAAATATAAGTGGTAGCACTCGGAATTTCCCCCCCGGTAAAAGTAATTTACTGCTTTAAACTTGAAATTGACTTTTTTTTACAAAGGCAAAAGGTAAGTAGCCAGGTACTCTTAAAAGATAAGTGGTGGCACTCAGAATGCCCCCCGGCGAAAAGCAATGGCTGCTGTAAACTTGAAAATTAGACTTTTTTTTACAAAATGCAAAAGATAAGTAGACAGATACTCTTAAAAGATAAGTGGTAGCACTCGGAATGCCCCCGGCGAAAGGCAATGGCTGCTGTAAACTTGAAAATGAGACTTTTTTTTTCAAAAGGCAAAAGGTAAGTAGACAGGTACTCTTAAAAGATAAGTGGTAGCACTCGGAATGCCCCCCACTAAAAGTGAATTACTGCTTTAAACTTGAAGACAAGACTTTTTTAAAAAATGCAAAAGGTAAGTTGTCAGGTGCTCTTAAAATATAACTGGAAACACTCAGAATGCCCCCCGGTGAAAGGCAATGGCTTCTGTAAACTTGAAAATTAGACTTTTTTTTTACAAAAGGCAAAAGGTAAGTAGCCAGGTACTTTTAAAAGATAACTGGTAGCACTCGGAATGCCCCCCGGTGAAAGGCAATGGCTTCTGTAAACTTGAAAATGCTAGTTTTTTTACAAAATGCAAAAGGTAAGTAGACAGGTACTCTTAAAAGATAAGTGGTAGCACTCGGAATGCCCCCCCCCCCCCCCCGGTGAAAGTGAATCACTTCTTTAAACTTGAAAACGAGACTTTCTTTTGCAAAAGGCAAAAGGTAAGTAGACAGGTACTCTTAAAGGATAAGTGTAGCACTCGGAATGCCCCCCGGTAAAGGAGAATTACTGCTTTAAACTTGAAAACAAGACTTTTTTTTACAAAAGGCAAAAGGTAAGTTGCCAGGTGCTATTAAAAGATAAGTGGTAGCACTCGAAATGCCCCCCCGGTGGAAGGCAATGGCTTCTGTAAACTTGAAAATGAGCCTTTTTTTTTACAAAATGCAAAAGGTAAGTAGACAGGTACTCTTAAAAGATAAGTGGTAGCCCTCGGAATGCCCCCTGGTGAAAGTCAATGGCTGCTGTGAACTTGAAAATGAGACCTTTTTTTACAACATGCAAAAGATAATTAGACATGCGCTCTTAGTGGTAGCACTCGGAATTTCCCCCCCGGTAAAAGTAATTTACTGCTTTAAACTTGAAATTGACTTTTTTTTACAAAGGCAAAAGGTAAGTAGACAGGTACTCTTAAAAGATAAGTGGTAGCACTCGGAATGCCCCCCACTAAAAGTGAATTACTGCTTTAAACTTGAAGACAAGACTTTTTTAAAAAATGCAAAAGGTAAGTTGTCAGGTGCTCTTAAAATATAACTGGAAACACTCAGAATGCCCCCGGTGAAAGGCAATGGCTTCTGTAAACTTGAAATTTAGACTTTTTTTACAAAAGGCAAAAGGTAAGTAGCCAGGTACTTTTAAAAGATAACTGGTAGCACTCGGAATGCCCCCCGGTGAAAGGCAATGGCTGCTGTAAACTTGAAAATGAGACTTTTTTTTCAAAAGGCAAAAGGTAAGTAGCCAGGTACTCTTAAAAAATAAGTGGTAGTACTCGGAATGCCCCCCCGGTGAAAGGCAATGGCTGCTGTAAACTTGAAATTTAGACTTTTTTTAACAAAAGGCAAAAGGTAAATAGCCAGGCACTCTTAAAAGATAAGTGGTAGCACTCGGAATGTCCCCCCGGTAAAAGTGAATTACTGCTTTAAACTTGAAAACAAGACTTTTTTTAAAAAAAGGTAAATAGCCAGGTGCTCTTAAAAGATAACTGGTAGCACTCAGAATGCCCCCCGGTGAAAGGCAATGGCTTCTGTAAACTTGAAAATGCTAGTTTTTTTACAAAATGCAAAAGGTAAGTAGACAGGTACTCTTAAAAGATAAGTGGTAGCACTCGGAATGCCCCCCCCCCCCGGTGAAAGTGAATCACTTCTTTAAACTTGAAAACAAGACTTTCTTTTGCAAAAGGCAAAAGGTAAGTAGACAGGTACTCTTAAAAGATAAGTGGTAGCACTCGGAATGCCCCCCGGTAAAAGAAATTTACTGCTTTAAACTTGAAAATGACTTTTTTTTACAAAAGGAAAAAGGTAAGTTGCCAGGTACTCTTAAAAGATAAGTGGTAGCACTCAGAGTGCCCCCCGGCGAAGGGCAATGGCTGCTGTAAACTTGAAAATTAGACTTTTTTTACAAAATGCAAAAGGTAAGTAGACAGGTACTCTTAAAAGATAAGTGGGAGCACTCAGAATGCCCCACGGTGAAAGGCAATGGCTCCTGTAAACTTGAAAATTAGACTTTTTTTTGTTACAAAAGGCAAAAGGTAAGTAGAGAGGTACTTTTAAAGGATAAGTGTAGCACTCGGAATGCCCCCCGGTAAAGGAGAATTACTGCTTTAAACTTGAAAACAAGACTTTTTTTTACAAAAGGCAAAAGGTGAGTAGCCAGGTACTCTTAAAAGATAAGTGTAGCACTCGGAATGCGCCCCTGTAAAAGTGAATTACTGCTTTAAACTTGAAAATGAGACTTTTTTTTACAAAAGGCAAAAAGGTAAGTAGCCAGGTGCTCTTAAAAGATAACTGGTAGCATTCAGAATGCCCCCCGGTGAAAGGCAGTGGCTGCTTTAAACTTGAAAATGAGACTTTTTTTTACAACATGCAAAAGGGAAGTAGACAGTTACTCTTAAAAGATAAGTGGTAGCACTCGGAATGGCCCCCGGTGAAAGGCAATGGCTGCTGTAAACTTGAAAACGAAACTTTTTTTTACAAAATGCAAAAGGAAAGTAGACAGGTACTCTTAAAAGATAAGTGTAGCACTCGGAATGCGCCCCTGTAAAAGTGAATTACTGCTTTAAACTTGAAAATGAGACTTTTTTTTACAAAAGGCAAAAAGGTAAGTAGCCAGGTGCTCTTAAAAGATAACTGGTAGCATTCAGAATGCCCCCCCGGTGAAAGGCAGTGGCTGCTTTAAACTTGAAAATGAAACTTTTTTTTACAACATGCAAAAGGGAAGTAGACAGTTACTCTTAAAAGATAAGTGGTAGCACTCGGAATGGCCCCCGGTGAAAGGCAATGTCTGCTGTAAACTTGAAAATGAGACTTTTTTTTTCAAAAGGCAAAAGGTAAGTAGCCAGGTACTCTTAAAAGATAAGTGGTAGCACTCGGAATGCCCCCCCCGGTGAAAGGCAATGGCTGCTGTAAACTTGAAAATGAGACTTTTTTTTTAACAAAAGGCAAAAGGTAAATAGCCAGGCACTCTTAAAAAATAAGTGGTAGCACTCGGAATGTCCCCCCGGTAAAAGTGAATTACTGCTTTAAACTTGAAAACAATACTTTTTTAAAAAAGGCAAAAGGTAAATAGCCAGGTGCTCTTAAAAGATAACTGGTAGCACTCGGAATGCCCCCCGGTGAAAGGCAATGGCTTCTGTAAACTTGAAAATTCTAGTTTTTTTACAAAATGCTAAAGGTAAGTAGACAGGTACTCTTAAAAGATAAGTGGTAGCACTCGGAATGGCCCCCGGTGAAAGGCAATGGCTGCTGTTAACTTGAAAATGCGAATTTTTTTTACAAAATGCAAATGGTAAGTAGACAGGTACTTTTAAAAGATAAGTGGTAGCATTCGGAATGCCCCCCGGTGAAAGGCAATGGCTGCTGTAAACTTGAAAACAAGTTCTTTTTTCAAAATGCAAAAGGTAAGTAGACAGGTAGACTTAAAAGATAAGTGGTAGCACTCGGAATGCCCCCCTCCCCCCCCCCCCCCATTGAAAGTGAATCACTGCTTTAAACTTGAAAACAAGACTTTTTTTCAAAATGCAAAAGGTAAGTAGACAGGCACCCTTAAAAGATAAGTGGTAGCACTCGGAATTCCCCCCCCCCCCCCCCGGCGAAAAGGCAATGGCTGCTGTAAACTTGAAAATGAGACTTTTATTTACAAAATGCAAAAGGTAAGTAGACAGGGACTCTTAAAAGATAACTGGTAGCACTCAGAATGCCCCCCGGTGAAAGGCAATGGCTGCTGTAAACTTGAAAATGAGACTTTTTTTTTTACAAAATGCAAAATGTAAGTAAACAGATACTCTTAAAAGATAAGTGGTAGCACTCGGAATGCCCCCCGGTAAAAGTGAATTACTGCTTTAAACTTGAAAACAAGACTCTTTTAAAAAAGTCAAAAGGTATGTAGCCCGGTACTCTTAAAAAATAACTGGTAGCACTCGGTATGACCCCCGGTGAAAGTGAATTACTGCTTTAAACTTGAAAACAAGACTTTTTTAACAAAGGCAAAAGGTAAGTAGGCAGGTACTCTTAAAAGATAAGTGGTAGCACTCGGAATGCCCCCCGGTGAAAGGCAATGGCTGCTGTAAACTTGAAAATGAGACTTTTTTTTACAAAATGCAAAAGGAAAGTAGACAGGTACTCTTAAAAGATAAGTGTAGCACTCGGAATGCGCCCCTGTAAAAGTGAATTACTGCTTTAAACTTGAAAATGAGACTTTTTTTTACAAAAGGCAAAAAGGTAAGTAGCCAGGTGCTCTTAAAAGATAACTGGTAGCATTCAGAATGCCCCCCGGTGAAAGGCAGTGGCTGCTTTAAACTTGAAAATGAGACTTTTTTTTACAACATGCAAAAGGGAAGTAGACAGTTACTCTTAAAAGATAAGTGGTAGCACTCGGAATGGCCCCCGGTGAAAGGCAATGGCTGCTGTAAACTTGAAAATGAGACTTTTTTTTTTCAAAAGGCAAAAGGTAAGTAGCCAGGTACTCTTAAAAGATATCTGGTAGCACTCGGAATGCCTCCCGGTGAATTACTGCTTTAAACTTGAAAACAAGACACTTTTAAAAAAGGCAAAAAGTAAGTAGACAGGTGCTCTTAAGAGATAAGTGGTAGCACTTGGAATGCCCCCTGGTGAAAGGCAATGGCTTCTGTAAACTTGAAAATGAGACTTTTTTTTACAAAATGAAAAAGGTAAGTAGACAGGTACTCTTAAAAGATAAGGGGTAGCACTCGGAATGACCCCCAGTGAAAGGCAATGGCTGCTGTAAACTTGAAAACAAGACTTTTTTTTTAAAATGCAAAAGGTAAGTAGACAGGTACTCTTAATAGATAAGTGGTAGCACTCGGAATGCCCCCCGGTAAAAGTAGTTTACTGCTTTAAACTTGAAATAGCCAGGTACTCTTAAAACATAAGTGGTAGAACTCAGAATGCCCCCCGGCGGAAGGCAATGGCTGCTGTAAACTTGAAAATGAGACTTTTTTTTACAAAATGCAAAAGGTAAGTAGACAGGTACTCTTAAAAGATAAGTGGTAGCACTCGGAATGCCCCCCGGCGAAAGGCAATGGCTGCTGTAAACTTGAAAATTAGACTTTTTTTTACAAAATGCAAAAGGTAAGTAGACAGGGACTCTTAAAAGATAAGTGGTAGCACTCGGAATGCCCCCGGCGAAAGGCAATGGCTGCTGTAAACTTGAAAATTAGACTTTTTTTTACAAAATGCAAAAGGTAAGTAGACAGATACTCTTAAAAGATAACTGGTAGCACTCAGAATGCCCCCCGGTGAAAGGCAATGGCTGCTGTTAACTTGAAAATGAGACTTTTTTTTACAAAATGCAAAAGGTAAGTAGACAGGTACTCTTAAAAGATAAGTGGTAGCACTCGGAACTCCCCCTGGTAAAAGTGAATTACTGCTTTAAAATTGAAAACAAGACTATTCCTAGTATGTCACACCCCCCACTTCCCAATATTAATCACACTTGGGAACCCGGCCTGTAGAGGGCGATCTTGCAGAGATGACATGGAAAAAAGGAGCCCCTCCCGATCCACAAGTACTGGGTTCCTCCCACTATTCCTCAGGTCTTTTCGTCTCTGCAGTCGGTGAAGCATTCAGAAGATGACTCTCCTTCAAGCTGCAGGTAGCCGGGTTTGCTCCCGGCCCTTTTTTTCTCTATTTCTGTCTGAAACTCTTTAAACCTGTTTGGTTATATTGTATGCCTCCCAGCCCTGGCTGTGTGGTTCAGGCAAAGGTAGATACATACACCTTCTGGTTTATACAGGAGTATTATTCCTCCGTGAGACCCAAATGTGGGTAGGCGGCTTCCGGGTTGGTGATCCCGGCATGGGATGCCCCTGTCCCTTTATAATCCCCTTGTGCCTTATGGGTACATTTCTATCCTCTCCCCTTAGTCTCCTTTAACCCTGCTGGGTAAAAAGGAGGGGGGAAGGGGGGCGTTATCTGGGCTTATTTGTCACCATGCACACAAAAAAAAAAAAAAAAAAAAAGATATATAAACTAAGTCTTTATTTCTTATTTTTATTATGTATGTTTTACTATACTATTTAATAGGAAATGTTTTATTTTTCCTATCTCTGTCTAGGCAGCATTTTTTGCTTACCTATTAAAGCTCTTTGTTTTCTGGCTATGTTCAGATTTGAATTTTCCCTCCATTTTTGGCCATGTGATCCTAGAAGTGGGCGGGGCTTAGGCATGCTTTTATTCAGAGAGCACCTGTATGCTCTGTTTGACTTCCTGTTTCCTGCTTCCATGTGGCCTTACCTCATGATGTGAGCTTATTGCATGGTCTGTGAGTACCCTTCAGCTTGGCTGAAGGGAGTTTTTTTCTGTCATTTACTTATATTGTGGGCATTTGGTGACTGTTTTTTTGTTTTCTCTGTAGGTAGAAACTCCTTATTTAAAAAGGGGTTTCTCCTGGTCCTTATATATAAAAAAAAAAAAAAAAAAAAGCACTTAAGCCTTATTTGGGGGTCCATTTGTGTTTCAATCCTCCCACTTGGGACTATTTAAAGGGGCATCCCGGGTAGCAATTGCGTAAATCCCATATATACTTGGCGAATATAATCAATTATAGTATAATACTAAACACCATATGGAGGCATCCCAGGATAACGGACATGCAATTCCCTCTGCACAGACTCGGCAATGTTTTGGATGTGGGGCATCCTTTGTTGGGGATAACGCAATTCTTTGCGTCCCTTGTGCACATTTAACTATTATGCAGCAAACTGAGGCCCAGGCTTCAGGCCTGCGGCTAATGCCTCATCTCCTACTCCGCCATGTCTTGTCCGTACCCCCAATGATATTGTCATGGGTGGTGAGTCGCATGCTGATTTATGTGCCAGATTGGCTCATCTTGAAAGATTAATGTCTACCTCTGTGCCTAAGAAGGCCTCAGCTAAAAGAAAGCACTTGACTCATGCCGCTCCGGCAAGGGAGTCAGACAATTGTGAATTGCTTGATTGGTCTGATCCTTCTCAGTTTGAAGAAGGAGAATTATTATGAGTAGAGATGAGCGAACTTCTTGAAAGTTTGATTCGGGCGATTCGCCGAATTTCCCCAAGAAATTTGGGTTCGCCCGAATCGAACTTTCACGAATCGCCCATCTGAAAAAAAAAAATGCGGGCATGGTGGGAGCGGGCAGGCCGGCTACGCCGGCATGGTGGCAGCTGGCAGGCCGGCTACGCTGTCAGCGGGCCGGCGGAGGCCCGCTGACAGCGCAGCCGGCCTGCCCGCTCCCACCATGCCGGCATTTTTTTTTTTATTTCAGGGAAAATTCGATCGGCACGAACCAAAAAAAATTCGGGTTCGTGCCGAATCGAATTTTCCCTGAAATTCGGAGTGAATTCCGGTTCATCCCTAATTATGAGGAATCAGATGTTTCTGACGAACAGCAATTTGTTGGTACTGAGATTGAGCAGGGTGAAGCAAGTGTTGTGGATACCCCAAAAGCTCTTGCTCAGTTATTTGAGGTTTTGGTTATTACTCCTCCTGAAGTAGTCCCTCCTCAAAAAGAGGAATTCTGTGGAGACTCTAAACCTTGTTTAGAATTTCCAAATCAAAAGCATTTTGATGAAATCATTCTTAAAGAATGGGAGAAGCCTGCGTGGCTTCCTGGCATTCCCTTGGGCTGGGACAAGAAATATCCCTTCCCAGCTGATACTGTTAAGTGTTGGTCATCACCACCTGTGCCCACCGCTCTGGGCATGTGTACACTGCACGGGTGGGTTAAATGCGGCGGACAAATTCCTATGTGTGCGCAAGCATACAATGGCCATCTATGCATTAATATTTCATTAATTTATAGAGAGACTGGATTTTTAAAAGATACTCTGCTCATGGATGGATGCCCCTGTGCTTAATTTATCCGATTCTTCTGTGTTGCATTCTTCTGACTCCACTACACTTAAAGATGGAGAGGATAAGCGTATTGATCAAATGGCGTGCCACGCTTTTTCCAGTGTGCTCGGCCTTGCTGCCTGTTGGTGCTTCGGCACTCATGACAGTGGCTATTAGGTCTGTTGTGAGAGACCTAATGAATTACTCAGGGCTTGATCCGGCCTCTGATGAGTACGCCGCTTTTAAGCGATGTCAGATGTTTGCATCTTTTGTACTTTCTGCCTTAGATGATACTCTGCTCATGTGCAGCAGAACCTCTGCCTTGTTAGTCGCCATCCGTCGGTCAATATGGTTGCGGCAGTGGGCAGCTGATATTGTAGCTAAGAAATTGCTTACAGCGCTCCCTTTTGTGGGATTGTGCCTCTTTGGAGAAAGAATTGGATTCTGTCACTAAAGGAGGTAAATTACCTCAGCGTAAGAAACAATGTCGTTCCTTTCGTGGAATAGAGGAAAGGGACGTGGCCGTCCAAGTCAGAATTGGGGGTCCAAAACCAAATCTGCCACTAAGCCTGCTCAACAATGAGGGGACACCCTCACCCTTACGGGTGGGGGGACAGCTGCGGTTCTTCTTCCAGGTCTGGGTTCAGGAGGTATCAGACAATTGGGTTCTGGAAGTAGTCTCTTCCGGTTACTAACTGGAATTCGAGTCCCGGCCTCCTCCAAGATTTTTCATGTCCCGGATGCCGTCAGATCCGGCAATTGTGTACGGACTGCGGGCAGTAGTAGCGAATCTGTTAAACATGGCTGTTATCGACCTAGTGCCTCCAGCGGAAAGGGGTTTTACTCCAACCTATTCACAGTACCCAAAAAGGACGGCTCTGTTCGGCCTATCCAAGACCTAAGGAGACTCAATCAATTTATCCATTTCGGAAAATTCCGCATGGAGTCTCTGCAATCAACGATCGATGCTCTCCGTTAGGGGGACTTCATGACATCCATAGACATCAAGGATGCTTATTTGCACATTCCTATTTTCCGGGTCACCAGAGATTTCTCAGGTTCTCGATAGAAGACCAGCATTATCAATTTGTGGCCCTGCCATTCGGACTTACCTCGGCCCCAAGAGTCTTTACCAAGATGCTGGCAGGAGTGATGGCTATATTCAGGGTCCAGGGCATCCGCATTGTGCCTTTTCTGGATGATCTTCTTATCGCGGCCTCCTCCCTCGAACAATCAGAGTTGGACACCAGGATGGTGGTCTCTACGCTAGAGAGGTTCGGATGGGTAATAAGTTACCCCAAATCCTCTCTCTGTCCGTCCAGGGAAATTCCCTTCCTGGGCCTGATTCTGGATACATTTCAGGCCAGGGTTTTTCTTCCTCAGTCCAAAATGGTTCTGATTCAGGACTTGATTTGTCTATTCTTGTCCAACCCTCGTCAGTCTATCCGTCTAGGGATAAGACTAGTGGGATTGATGGTAGCTGCATTCGAGGCAGTCCCGTTTGCCCAGTTTCACATAAGGACGCTTCAGCTCTTCCTCTTGGCAAAGTGGGACAGGTGCCCACTATCATTAAATCAGACTTGTCTATTGTCTTCCCACGTTTTGCAGTCCCTTCAGTGGTGGTTAATATCACACAACCTCCAGAAGGGCAAGTCATTTCTGAATCCGTGTTGGGAACTGGTTACCATGGATACCAGCCTGGTAGGCTGGGGGGGCTTCTGGAAGAAGCATCAGTTCCAAGGATTGTGGGGGCCTCAGGAGGCTCATTCTCCAATCTATGTATTAGAGCTTCGGGCCATACGTCTTGTTCTACTTCAACTGACCCATTTCTTACAGGGTCTGCCAGTTTAGATTCGGTCAGACAACCGAACAGCTTTTGCATACATCAATCACCAGGGAGGGACTCGCAGTTGGGGTGCCCTCCGGGAAGTGTCTCTGATCCTTCAGTGGGCAGAGATCAATGTTCCCTGCATATCAGCAGTTTACATTGCGGGGATAGAGAATGTGGAGGCAGACTCCCTGAGCAGGGGATGTTCTCGCCAGGGAGAATGGTCTCTCAATCCAAGGGTCCTACCTAGCTGACTTCTGTAACATGCTTCATACATACCTCACAACTTTTGAAAGCTGTAAAGAGGGAACCGAGAAAACATTTTTAAACATTTAAGCCACGCCCAGCCACACCCCAGTCACTCCCCAGCCACACCCTTAAAGGGAAACACCACCTAAGAATTAAATAAATAATGATTATACTGACCTCCGCAAACACATTACAGCGAAGGGCTGTAGTGAGGGGGGCACCCCTTCATTCCAGCCAGTGAGGGGCATCCCTCCAATACAACCAGTGAGGGGCATCCCTCATTGCAGCCAGTGAAGGGCATCCCTCTTTACAGCCAGTGAAGGGCATCCCTCATTGCAGCCAGTTAGGGGTGACACAGACACACACACACAAACACATAGACACACATACATAGGCACAAATACACACAGACACACACACACACGCAAACACACACACATAGACACACAGATACTGGTCACCTCTTTACCCCCCACATTCTATTGATGCTGGACACCTTCCTAACTCCCCCCTCCCCGTAGCTTCTGGTGGCCCTTTGGGTTTGCATGGACTGGTTCACACACCAGTTGGGTTTGTGGGGCTGGTTCACGTATGAGCAGGGCATGGCTTGTGTAATCCACAAAAAGGGTAGATAGCAGAAATCACCAATAACAAACTTTAATCCAGCTCTTGCAGAGCTGCCAGCTGAGATGTCATTCGGCAGGCGGCTCTCATTATTTACAATGGAGAGTGTGTGCTGTCGCACCCCCTGCATCGTGCGCATGCCCCCATCCATGTGCCATTATGGGGGCCCTGGTGTGAACATTAAATGGGGCCCTTTCAGGACAGTAAAATCTTTTTATGTCTTTCTCTGACGTTTAACTTTTTAATTGGATGCAGCTAGACAACTAACGTCTTAAACAGCAGAGACAAATGGAGCTTCTTTTTCGTTTTTCTGAATAAAGCCAAGTGACCAAATACACACAGACACAAACACATACACAAACGCACACAGACAGACACACACACACAAACTCACACACACAAATACACTTACCAGTGTGGCCATCTCCCCTCCTGTGCAAGGGTCCTTCCTGTAGTCCCACCCACCTGCAGCTCAGTGTCAGGGACAGGCTCCTTCCTGGAGTCCCTCCCCCACCTACTGAATCACCAATTAAATAACAGAGGAGAAAAAAAAAACTGCCTCTCAGACCAGGGCCGGCTCCAGGTTTGTGGGGGCCCTTTGGCAAAACAGTCTTAGTGGGCCCCAAAGTAGTGAGTCACATAATGTCCCCTTTCAGCTCCCCTGTCACAAATCTCATTTCCTACTGCTGATCGCACTCCAGTCCATATAACTTGTCACCTGGTATTTGCCACCTTTTGAGCTTCCATCAATGCAATTGCAATTGACCATCCCCTGTTGCTGAGGCCAGCCTTGAGCAGGTCTGCACACAGCACCCAGTATTTTGTGGTTTGGGTTCACAGTAAAATAACGCCATGGCCAAGTGTGATCCTGAGTGGACCCATGAAGATGTCAGGGACCCTGGCAATTGCCAAGGTTTGCCCTTTGCTGGCGCCGACCATGTCTCAGACTCCCGGCTGCCGCAGCCTCTCGGACGCACGCTGCCACCAGCCCTGAGTGTGCAGCTGAGGGCTTACACTCGGGGCTGGCGGCGGGGGCATCTGAGAGGCCACTGCAACCCCCGGCAATGGCGTGGGACATAGCGGCGAAGGCTTGGGACATAACGGCATGGGACAAGTGCATGCGCCGCAGGACGCGGGACCAAATAATAAAAATCGGGACAGTCCTGGGAAAATCGGGACGGGTGGGGGATATGTATTATACATCAAAGTCTCTAAATTTGATCATTACAAACATGTAAGGTGCCGTTCTAGCGTCACATAAATGAGCAAGGCAAAACAGTCCCATCTGAATTTCAAATCTTGCATACAAAAGGTATCCAACCAAAAGAGACCTGCTCAGTAAGGGTCCAGAAATAAGGCAAGGACAAATGGAGGCAACATGTAGAAGTAAAAGATCCTCCTAATCCTGGGGCATCCCGCATGCATGGATATTGTCCATCTCCAAGAATTAAGAAATTAAACAGACACACTCAGTCACTTTTTCTCTCTTTCTACTCATATTTTCTCTCTTTCTACTCAAGCTGAGACGAGAGTAGGTGGAGGCGACATATGGGATTAGAGAACCTCAAGAGGAGGGGGCATCCCAAATCCATTGATGCTGTCTATCACCTGGACTGAGGAAATCCGACAGGCACGCACAAGGGCTGTCTTCTCTCTCTTCCTCCTGGGATCACGTAGCCCAAGGGTCACAGGTCTTCAAACTGCTGGTCCACCAACACAAGGAGGAGGAGGATAGGCGGAGAGAGGGCAAAATACTGAAGGGCAACAACACTGTAAAAGCGACTTAGCCAGGGGCCGTGGCATCCTGTAGTGAAGTAAAGTGTTTTGCTGATCAATTATCAATTAATATTTACTTTAGTGATTATTCGCTAGCTAATCGTTCAGTGGAAATGGGTCATAAATTTGTTTAGATACAAAGAGCAATCAATTTGGGATGCCCCATAAAAGAGGTAGACCAACATCCCCAATAGTCTTAAGCCTCTTTAAAATGGACCCAAGCCCAGTATTTTGAACATCCCAAGCTTTTGTCCACTTTCCTGGGGCATCCCAATTTGGAATTCAGGTTGTCCCTTATTATGCACAGCTTAACACACTGATTGGATGAGAACCTGCGCATAAGCTGTGAGAACATCGGAAAGGTGAGTTGTGTGGGTGCTCTGAGGGCATTCACACAGTGGGGCATCCCAAATCATCTCAGGAGGCCTTGGAATCTAGGGTCGCCTGATTGCCTTTCCTGGTTTGGTTTCCCGCTTTGTGAAACCCGGCAAATTCCTAGTAAAATGTACCTGATGTCCAATCTAAGAGGGTGTGTGAGGGCTGAATTTGAGATGCCCCATAGAGGTAGACCAACACCCTCAGAGTCTTTTATCGTGGAACGAGACCCTGCACAGTCATTCTTGGAATTTAAAAGATTCCAGAGCTGGCCACTGACCTTCCTCAATGTGTGAAACCCTCCAGATCACCAATATTTAATCACCTCTCCCCAGTCCAGTGGAGTATTTGTGGGCTTTCATCCAATTGGAGCCGTCTGCCATGACTATATCATTTGGCAAACAGCTCTGATTGGGAGTGCAGGCGGGTGCAACTTTGGCCTGCATGTGCACTCCCATCCCAGCCATTCATATAGGTTGGGACGGGAGCACGATGCTGCTGACGGATGTTGATGCTTGCATTCCCATCAATCCCAATCAGAGCTGTTTGCTGAATTACATAATCAAGACAAACTGCTCTGTTTGGACGAGAGCCGTGCATGCAATGTTGGACCAAGCAGAGGTGAGTGAATACTGGCAATCTGGGGGGTTTCAGACAATGGGGCATCCCAAATCAAGATGCCCCTGGGCCAGTGAACTAAACCCAGGATAGTCAAAATCCCTGTTTTTTTTCTGCCTTAAAAAATGTTTTTAATGTTTTTTTGGAAGCAGTTTTCACTCCCTGGCAAGCTATTGCTATTGGCAACTGCTAGCTAGTCTAAGCACCTTGAGAACATCATTTTTGGCACAAAAATGTACACTTTTAAGTGCCCCTGGGGCATCCCGAATCAGGATGCCCAACTGTGTGATCCTTCTGAGCAGGCTCCCACAACACCCTAATAGGCTGTAAGCTCTTCTTACTTATGTATCCTCCCTCATACTCTAATAGAAGGTGTACACAGGCTCATATTCCATGGCCACTGAAACCAGTGGATGGTCTACTTTAAAGAGGAGAACCCCCCTCCAGTCTGCTTCACTGGGGCATCCCATTGTAAGCCCATCTGCACTCTGCTCTTGTCCAATCAGCACTGTATGCTGTGAACATTAACAAATTGAAAAGCTTCTCTGAAGGTCAAAGCTTTCCCCTAAACACCAGAAAAAAACAAATGGGCAGGCTGATTCATTATTAGCGGCAGGTAGCGACAGATGAGCGTCTGTAGCAGGCATTTTCAGAGCGCCCGCTAGTCGTCACTGTGCTCGGCCGTGGGTCGCTACTTCATAGCGACTCAGTCGGTGTTCAGTAATGTTGAATACATTGTGAGGAGTCGCTATTTCACCAGTACAGCGCTGTATGGGAGCGCATGGTAGCAACTGCTCATAGCGACCAGCTCACACAATAGGCTCGATTCAGAGGCACATTCGTCTGGACTTTCGTAGCTGTCCGTGTATGTTTTTGTGGGTGTTAGTCTTTTTTTGCGGGGGGTTTTCGTTCATTTTCTACTCGCACGAATGTTTGTACTAATGCGTATATGCGCTTTCGATGAACGAAAGCAAATCTGAACATTAGCGTTACTTCGGATCATTTTCCCATCAAAATCAGATATTTTGCTTCCCTTCAGATAACTTACATTATTAGTATGGGCTTGCATCTCATTCAGATAGCTGCTTGCCGAGGGACCACCACCCTATAAAACCGTTTCCTTTGCGATCCCCTTACGGGACCATTTTGACCTCGAGACTAGCAGCTATGGACGACTCTAGTGCATTTGAGGAGCATGAGGATCTGCAGCTCATAGGCATAGAAATTGTCCGTAGGGCTGAGGCCAGATTGCACCGACGACGCATGCACATCGATGGCATGCATGACGTTGAGCTGTTCGAGCTCACCAGACTTAAAGTGGACCCTGAATAAGAGTCTATCTTATATGTTTCCCACACCGTGTACATACAGATTGGCCACATTAAAAATCATCCTACCTGCATCTACTGCATGTTATGAGCCTGTAAACATCCAAGATGGCGGCTTATGGAAGCCGCCATCTTATCAGGCAGCCTGCAAACAGGAAGTGCCTCCTGACTGTGCTGCTCTGCATTCTGGGACTGCTGACCTTTACCTGACCCCAGCTCTGCTCTGTCCAAGCAAAGCACAGCTATAACCCGCCCCCCTGTACCTTATCCCACTCTCCTCTCCTTAGTAAGTGTGATGCTTCTGAGTCAAGATGGCGGCGCCCGTATCCTAAATTCCTGAACAGAGTTGCAGCCCAGTGGGGGAAGTTAGTGACTAAAAACGTAAAATATAATAATTTTAGATACTGGGGAACCGTTTAAGAGTTTGGGCTTTTCATTAAATCACGCTGAAGGTCCGGTTTAATCGCGCTTCCCTCCATAAGTTGTATAGTGAGCTGCGGCCATGGTTAGCCCGCACCACAAGGAAGGGGCAAGAAATTTCAGGTATGACCAAGATGCTTGGCTGCCTGCAATTTTTGGCGAACTGCTCGTTACAGAGGTTGGGTGTCCTCTCCGTGGGGATCTCCCAGCCTACGCTGAACCGCGCGCTATCCAAGTTTTTGGAAGACATGGCTACCATTAGTCAGAAATGTATTTGTTTTCCTGACGACATGGTAACCAGGAACGCGATTAAGCTGGCATTTTATAACATCGCCAACATGCCCAATGTCATGGGTGCCATTGACTGCACCCACATTGCCCTGGTGCCTCCGGCAGCTGACGAGTACATCTACAGGCAAGTACAATCTGTCATTTTTTAATGTAGTTTACCTAAATTTCTCCTTGTAAAATCCCTCCTTATAAATAGTCCCTGTGAAATAGTTGACATTGTATATCTGTTAATCCCTCCTGGTAAAATCCCTCCTTGTAAGTAGTCCCTGTGAAATAGTCGACATTGTATATCTGGTAATCCCTCCTTGTAAAATCCCTCCTTGTAAATAGTCCCTGTGTAACAATGGACCGTATTTAGCTTCACCAATGTTTTTCATGTTGGCCAAAGGGAAACATTTTAATGTGAACCTTAAATAGGCACTTTAAAGTTAATCTTTACTTGATAACATACATATCCTTTTTTTTTAATAAAAAAATACTTATGTACTTGGTTAGTGTTATTTGTATTGGCCCACAGGTTTTTTGTAGGGTGTTATTAGTTAGTGTTTCACTAGTTTACCTTGCCTTGCTAATGTTTCTTTTATCCCAGGAACTGCAAAATGGGACACTCACTGAATGTCCAAGCAGTGGTGGCCCCGAACATGCGGTTCCTTAGTGTGCTCGCCGGGTTTCCAGGCTCATCCCATGATGCCTATATTCTGAGATCTGGATTGTACCGTCGATTTGAGTCTGGAGAATTCTCCGGTGGATGACTCCTTGGTAAGTTGACACCAATAACGTCATTGACTTTTCAATGTATGCCTATGAATATAGTTTTTGACCCATGTATGAAACTATGTCTATTTTTCCCCGTTGATTACATGTGAAACACGACCTTAACCATTAGATTTATCAAACAACAAACCCTTGTCAAATGTTTGTCCAGCATTTACAAATAAGAAATTTCTATTTTATAGTAAATTAATTTTTATTCTTCCCTACACTCGCTGCAATTATGTTCTGGACTATATGATAGGGTCTGCGCCATCTTTGCTCACATTACTTGCATTACACTTACTGAGTAGAGGAGAGCGGGATAAAGTGCAGGGGCCGGGTTAGAGCTGTTTTTGCCTCAGACAAATCAGATACGGGGTCCTGAAAAGTTAGGACATCCCAGAATGCTGAGCAGCACAGTCCTAAACCAATACTTGTTAGCAGTCTGCCTGATTTGCCATCATCCTCCATCTTTGATGTTTAAATTGTGCCAACGTCCATTACATGTAGTTAGATTTTTTTGGCTGCGCAATCTGTATGCTCAGGGTGTTGCTCAAATGTTACATTGCCTCTTAGTCTTGGTGATGGACCGTTTCTTGGATTCAATTTAGGGAGTAATGTGTAATTTATGATATTTTTTCACATTTTTTCAGGTGATTCTGGCTATCCACTCCTTCCCTGGCTGCTGACGCCTGTCCTTCGGCCCCAGAATGCCGCATAGGATGCCTACAATCGGGCACACCGGAAGACTAGGGCCATGGTGGAGAGGGCGTTTGGCCTATTAAAAACCCGCTGTCGCTTGGACCATACCGGGGGGGCACTACAGTATGACCCCAAGAAGGTCATCGATATCATTCTTGCGTGTGCTGTATTACATAATTATCTTGCAGCAGGTCCCCCGGTATGTGGATCTGCCCCCCTCCCTAGTGCCTCTGGGCAAGCAGTGCGTGCTAATTTGATTTCAACACATTTTTCTTAATTTGTTGTGTCTGTTTGTTTTGTCCCTGTATTGATTGTTCTTTAATATAATTTTGCTTTGTTTTTGTATTCTTGTTTGGTACTGTCCAAAATAGTAATGATGTAATTACTAAAAAATGTACACCTGATTTGAGACTCATGGCTTTTTTTGTGCCCAATTTGTTAGTAAAAACTTTAAGTAATGAAAAAAAAAACCAATACCTTAAGGAATCAACTTAGTCAACCACAGGTCAACTCACATTTGTTTTTATAAAATTTTATAAGTTAAAATTGGAGTTGATGTAAATACATGTTAAAACAACAAATGTCATTAGTGACAAATCATGGCACATAGCAATTGGCCACAGGCAGCAGTTTTAAAGTAATGCACTCCAGGCCGAAGTTTAAAACAAATATAAAATACACACACATATGGGACAAGCATTGGCATGTCAATATTTTTGATAAAAGAAATAGGGCCACATACACACCCTCTCCCGCTTGCCACAGGCACAGGTGGAAAGCAGCCATACCTATGCCACATCTACTCCTGTTAGTCAATGGCCCACCCAAACAAGAAGCCCCAGTCCAAATCCAAGTCCAGTTCAATCTCTGCCAGGATTCAAGGTAGTAGTTTGCCAGGCAAGAATGTCCCCCAATCATGCCGACAAACAGGATGAGCCAGAAGCAATGTAATTAGGCCAAAGCCTGCAGCACAAAAGCTTGAGGGGCAGGTTCAGTGAGGCTTGAGCTCAGGCTTTGGCTAGTGGGCTACCTGAGCACTCTAATGAGCTATATGGGAGCAAATCCAAAGCATACAAGCAAAGCCATACCCTAAGGGTATATTTGTAGGGCTCACCAGACAGGTCAATACAGTGGTGATGTAGAGCAAAGATGTTGAGCAGATACAGTCAAAATAGGCCTTAAAATGGGGGATGCCCATAAAATCCTGGTGGTGGGCCTTGGAGGTGGCCCATCACCTGGGCATGTGTGCCATTCATAATCTGCAACTGTTCCAACATGTTTCTATTGGTAGCTCGAAATTCAGCCAGCATGGCACTGAAATTGGTAGTTAAGGTGGCCATGTGGCTGTTGCTATTTCGAACTTCCTCAAGCATGGCACTGAAATTATTAGATAAGGTGGCCATGTGGCTGTTGGTCGACCTAAATTCTGTCAGCAGGCTGTTTAAGGTATTATTTAATGTCTCTAATTGGGCATGATGCTGTTCGTTGTTTGTTTGATTTTGTTGGCGAAATAAACGCCTCTCATGGTGCCATGCTGACTCCATGATCGGCACGCACCTCCCCTGGTAAACTGGGCGACGTAGCTGACTACGGCTCCCAATTCCCCGGGTTGGGGAGCGTGCTGATGATGTTCCTCTAGTTCGACCAACAGCCACAGATCTGCTTGCCAAATCCTCTGCAGCAAAGCTAACACTGGGGACTGTAGGCTCAGTCTCTGCATGCTGCCCATGATGGGCTGGCAGCATGCAGCCAGCTTCACTCTGCTGCTGAGGATTTGGTGGAGAAACATGTTGGGACAGTTGCAGATTATGTTCCAGGGGGGGCTGTAGTGAAGGTCCCATCAAGGTGCCATCCTCCTCCAGCTCCTGGATTTCCTCCATCAGTGTGTGGGTCTGTTGGGACATGTTAAAAAAATGTTCAGTTTGTTCACTACATATGTAATTCCGCCCAAAAAAAAAAAAACATGGCAAGTCACATGCATCAGCAAAATCAGAAAAAGACACTTACTGTATATATCGTATCCTGGGTCCTAGGCAGCATGGAAGTTGACGGCATGGACAAACTGGCTGAGGCTTCCATACTAGCTGAGGGATGAGGCTGGGCTGCATTGTTTAAAAAAAGGCATGTAAACACACAACTATGCATTGTTTATGTGTATTAATACATATGCTTCACTAAAACACGTGGGCAAGCAGGAATGGCAAATCCCCCAACGGTCCAAGTTGACCTTCACTATGAATGCCATTATCTGTTATATGTATTACTCAACAAGTACATACACATTGGGCACCTAAACCAAACAAAACATGCATGTACTGGCTGTTATGACTGAGGCTTCACGCATCCATAAAGGGCCATTAGGGGCCCACACTCATCTTGCAAATAGCATTTCGCTTAAGATTATGGTGGTTGCCATTCTTCCTTGGTAAACCTTTCAATCACCTTAGATCAAGTTTTTCTGACCAAAGCACAGCTCAAACCCAAGTGGCCTAAAGTTAAAGATCGAAGTGTTGGATCAGATTGACTAGAAGAACATAACAGGCAGTCCTTTGCTAATCTAAATACTTTAATAGTGTCCATAAATACTCTCAAAGGTCATGTATGGCCAAGCAAATTAGAAAATTAACATTCAACAGACATGACACACCCTGGTAAAATTGTTACCTCCACTACAAGGCACTCCCTAGGGGCATTTGTTAATATATGCCTTGGAGCCTCATTTTACATGTAGAAAACACATACACATACACACTAACATTACTAACCTGCAGGAATAGCAGGGATGTCCAGGTACCGTCGCCCAGAGTGTCCCTCTAAGGCCACGGGATGTAGCAGGCCCAGCACATCTCCTCAGCTTGGGTAAATTGAAGTTTAGTGGGGAAGCCTCCTCCAGTTTTTAAGCTGCAAAAGATAGTTTTTCAAAAGTTGCAAAATGTTGACAATACAAAGTAGATATGTACCTGTAATTATGACGTTTATTTTCTTTCTTCTGTGCTGCATAGGTCCAATATTTTGCGTTGAATCTGCTCCACATCTTTTAGCTCTTCCCCCCGCTGCATTGACCTGTCTGGTAAGCTCCTCTAAAATGTTGGCTTTGCGCTGTTTGCTGGTTGATTTTGATCTGCGCCCATATAGTTCATCATAGTACAAGGTGAGCCCACTAGCCAATGCCACTTGGGCCTCCCCAAACCTGTCACTCATGTGGCCTCTGCGCAATGTTCGCCCTGTTGTTTGCGGTTCTGGCTCCTCAGTGTTTGCAGGCAAATTGGGGGACATTCTGGGCTGGCTGTGTTGGAGTGAAATGTATGACTGCTGGCTGGCTGGAGATTGACTTGGACTTGGATAGGGACTGGGTGTTCGTAGCCTCTGGTATGTGACTCTTCATGTAACCGCACACACATACATGCTAGTCCCAACAAAGCTGATTCCCTTATTATCTATTTTTTAGATGTTTCTGGAGCGGGTGAAGATGTGGAGGATGCAGCAGATCTCGCCCAGGAGGCACAGGGAGAAGGTGAGTGATGTGACACACACATTGAAACTGACATTTGCTTACTGTTGACTAAGACATTATAAGTGACCCTATTTGCCATGTCTCTACAGCCTCTACTTCACACCAGTGGCAGGGCCCAGGACGTAGGGTTGTCCCCAAAGAGGCAGGCGTCGGCCACCAACCAAGTAAGTTGTAATGTCATTCTTTGGAGTGTGTGGTAATTGACATGATCACCCAGAAACATCAAGCCATAGTCAATGGCATTAGCATAATGACATCTGGCCACTTCCTTAGATTAATGACTTAGCATAATGACATATGGCCACTTCCTTAGATTAATGACTTAGCATAATGACATCTGGCCACTTCCTTAGATTAATGACTTAGCATAATGACATCTGGCCACTTCCCTAGATTAATGACTTAGCATAATGACATATGGCCACTTCCTTAGATTAATGACTTAGCATAATGACATTCTGCCCACTTCCTTAGATTAATGACTTAGCATAATGACATATGGCCACTTCCTTAGATGAATGATTTAGCATAATGACATCTGCCCACTTCCTTAGATTAATGACTTAGCAGAATGACATATGTCGTCATGAGTTGCAAACTAACAAACATTCCATCCCCAGGTGACAAACATGTATTTGTCTCTAAATAATGTATATAATTTAATTTTATACAGGGACCACACTTGCAAGAGTGGAAGAAATGAATAGAAGGGTCCTTGAGTTGGTGGCCGACATGCAGCAGCTGCGTGACTCGTTGGGGACAACAGAAGAAGAATAGTGTTCTGGGTCCTGCCATTGTGTTGGCTATATTTTAATTTGTAAATAGTTGTGAAATATTATTTATTTATTTTAAAATTGTTAAAGTTTTTAACAAACAAAAAAAAGTTTGTGACATGTTATAAAAAAAATGTAAAAAAGCCTAAAAAAATGGCCTTGTTGGATAACAAAAAAATAAATAAATAAATGTTTCAGTGTAATTTTTTCACAAAAAAAAAACAAAAAAACAAAACAAAGGGTGAAAAAAATATTTAGAGATGAAGATTCCGATGACCGCGAAGTGGTTTGGGTAAGTTTTAGGGTGCTAAAATGGAAGAAGAACCTAACCAGGAAGGGGTTTGGGTAAGTTTTAGGGGGCTAAAATGGAAGAAGAACCTAACCGCGAAGTGGTTTGGGTAAGTTTTAGGGGCCTAAAACGGAAGAAGAACCTAACCGGGAAGTGGTTTGGGTAAGTTTTAGGGGGCTAAAATGGAAGAAGAACCTAACCGGAAAGTGGTTTGGGTAAGTTTTAGGGGGCTAAAATGGAAGAAGAACCTAACCGCGAAGTGGTTTGGGTGAGTTTTAGGGGTGAAACATGGAAGATGTAGGAAAGTGCAAAGTGGTTTGGGTGAGTTTTAGGGGTAAAACATGGAAGATGTAGGAAAGCGCAAAGTGGTTTAGCTAAGCATTGTATTAGAAGTGAGTGACCCAAATATGTAGGCGAGCACTTTAATAAGTTAAGTTTGTAGTGCGCAGGCGCAAGATAGTAAGGATTTACGTCTGGACGATTATTTTTTTAAAAAGGAAAACAGAATCTAACGGGAAACGTAAAGGATTCGTGGAAGGAGACGATGGAAAAAGGGCAAAAACGAAAGCCGACGTTGTAACATGAGAAAATGAAACGGAAAAGTCAACCTGGAAAATGACATCCTCGTACTCGCACTCTGCCATACGAACTGACGAATACTTTACAGAAGGATTGCAATGCATGCATAGAATTGCTCGCACGCTCATACGACAGTGGGAAAATTTCAAAAGAAAAAACAGATCGGCACAAAAAGGAAAGTCTTTTTTTGTTTCTCTGAATCAACTCTAATATTCAGGAAAAGAACAGCCTCAAAAAAACTCTGGCGCAGAAACATGCTTGTTTTAATCCCAGAGCGCAGGAGGCGGTGTGTTTAAAGTCTGTTTTTCTCCATCTAGCCACTAGTAACAAAGCAAAAACATATAGAATTACATTGTTGCAACATTGTAACATGAACACTTTAATGGCAGACCTGTAATGTAATTTTTGAAGAAATATATATAAAATGGCAAAAAAATGCTTTTTCAATGCCAGAAGAGGTCACAGAATAATTTGTGATTTTTTGAATAAAAAAAAACAAAAACCAGTTTAAAGAGAAGAAAAGTATCGTCCATTGAAATGTATGGGAGAGAGTCATGTAGCGAGAGGTAATAACTGGCGCTGTGCAAGGCTGAACACTGGCGCTGTTCGCTGAGGCTGTAAAAATGATGATCATACGCTACATGTCGCTATCCCAGTCGCTAAACAGATTCTGGTTGATAAATGTGTAATTGTGTGCCATGTCCGGTGTTCACCAGTCGCTATCTGTTGCTACCTCTCTTTAACCAGCCACTACCTAACGCTATCCTTTCTTAAATAAGGGCCAGAGTGTCCTATGAATGACCTGTGGGTGGCCCACATAATGCGCCATGAAATATTCCTTTAATGTATTTTCCAGTTTACTGCATATCTCTGGTCTGCTTAGCAGGGACTTATTGTACCTTAATTACCTATAATGAGAGCTTGTGCAGAAGGTACTCAGATGTAGGGCCACTAGGGGATGGTCCAAGTCCAATATTCAGCATATAGCATTTGAGGGATCATAGAGGCGGCCGTCCAGAAATGGTCTAGTCGAAAAATAAGTAGTGAACTGATGAATAAATGGTTTCGTTTTGTATTCTGGTTAGCTTCACTCCAACAATGTCTTACTGCAGGCTAGGAGTATACAGCCAGAAGAATATGTAGGTCAAGCGTAGCCACACCTTTTTTCTTTACTGCCTTTGGCCGGTGTTGACCGATCAGTATCAAAATGCAATGGCCAGGAATAAAAGCAATGAGAAATCAATTCTCTAGGTAAGAATTCACACAACTGTTTTTTTCCCTCTGTTAGGCATAACTGTCTTCTAGTGTTTGAAGGTTTTTTTTTTTTGCCTCCCCATGGATCAAAAGGTATAGGGCTATATTCACACCTATCCGCTTGTGCTGTCGTGGGCAACAGAGGGCCTTATTCATCAAGGGATAGCGACAGGTAGTGGTTGTTAAGCGACAGGTAGCGGCAGGTATCAGCATGAGAACGCCGGCCACAGCTAACAACATGTAGCGTACAATTCATCATTATCCCAGCCTCAGTGTACAGCCCCCGCGTTCAACCTTGCAGAGCTTACCTGTCGCTACCTTGCTCTCTCCCATGCATTTCAATGGAAGATCCTTAAATCCCTTTGCTTGTCTTTTTTTTTTTATTTATTTGTTAAGCAAACTTTCAGACATTCATTCTGGCCCAAAAAATCATGTCTGTATTTGTCAGTAACTGAAGTGGTAATGTCACACCTCACCAACAATGTTAATCCATGGGTTTTCGCTTGATTAATGCTTTTCCCATGTCTAAAAATTAACTTTAATCACACAGAGTCTGGTGCTATGTCCTCCAGCCACACAATCAAGAAGGTCTGCATTCACTCACTGTCAATTTTTGATAAATACGGTTGGATTCGCTGATTCGCACTGAGAAGTCGCTGTCGTTCACAGCATGCAGCGCTCTACAGTTGTTAAATATGGTATTGGCGTGTGTGCCTATAGGGCCGAATATTGTTATGCATACGCAGTTTCATAGTGGGATATTTGGTATTTCTTTGCGTTTTTATTTTGCGAGGAGGGTCAAAGGTTTTGCTTTCACTTTTGAAACCATGTGGCCCAGGAGACCTGCCAGATGCCTCCCCAGCTCCTCCTCAGATTCCGATACCCCCCCACCAGCCCCCCTGCCCCCCTGACTCCCCAAAGAAGACAAGGAAGAGGGTGGATCCTCGGGTCAATGGGCAAAGTGTACAGACACGAAGTCCAGTCCAAAGTAGTCCAAAAAGCAAACAGAAGTGAACCCAATGGTTCACAAGGAAGTTCAGGATTCAGGGTTCAGAAATCAGATTCAGGATTCAGGAGCTTTGCTTGAGCGTTCAGGTTCCAGATGACAGAGTAAAATGCTGAGCCCTGACTACATGCCAAACTCAGCATATAAAGGCCAGCAGCTAATTAGCCCAGGTGCTGGCTGATCTCCAGGAGCTCTGCAGGACAGCACCACCTGGTGGTTAAGCTGCATACTACAGAGAAACAGGCGAAGGCTAAGGAGGAACTCCAGGCATGACAGTATCCTCCCCCCGACCAGGCGGGCACCGAACGCCTTTAAATAACTGCTCCGCAGGATGGGGATAAAGTCTAAAGCAGGCGAAGACTTGGCGGACATCGAAGTCCCCCCAGGATCAAAGTCCACGAAATAATTGCGCGGGCGATCAAACTCGGCTGGCGGGCGATCAAACTCGGCCGGCGGGCGATCAAACTCGGCCGGCGGGCGATCAAACTCGGCCGGCGGGCGATCAAACTCGGCCGGCGGGCGATCAAACTCGGCCGGCGGGCGATCAAACTCGGCACAGAGGTCACTTTCAGCAGGGCGATCAAACCCGGCAGGGTGATCAAACTAGGCAGACGGGTCATTTTGGATAGGGCGATCAAACCCGGCAGACTCAGCAGGCGGGCGATCAAACCCGGCAGACTCGGTAGGCGGGCAATCAAACCCGGCAGGACAGTCAGATTGGACAGACTGTACAGACAGGTCAGATTGGACAGACAGGTCAGACTGGACAGATTGGACAGGCAGGTCAGACTGGACAGATTGGACAGACAGGTCAGACTGGACAGATTGGACAGACAGGTCAGACTGGACAGATTGGACAGACAGGTCAGACTGGACAGATTGGACAGACAGGTCAGACTGGCCAGATTGGACAGACAGGTCAGACTGGCCAGATTGGACAGACAGGTCAGACTGGACAGATTGGACAGACAGGTCAGACTGGACAGATTGGACAGACAGGTCAGACTGGACAGATTGGACAGACAGGTCAGACTGGACAGATTGGACAGACAGGTCAGACTGGACAGACAGGACAGACTGGACAGACAGGACAGACTGGACAGACAGGACAGACAGGACAGACTGGACAGACAGGACAGACTGGACAGATTGGACAGATTGGACAGACAGGTCAGACTGGACAGACTGGACAGACAGGTCAGACTGGACAGATTGGACAGACAGGCCAGACTGGACAGACTGCACCAACAGGTCAGATTGGGCTGGAATTTTTTATTTCTGGGCTGAAAAAACTGTAGTCAGGTCATGGCCAGCAAACACTGTCTCAGGAATATTCAAGTAGGAAGTATCTATGAATAGCAGGAATTCAACCACATTTTCACTGAGATGTTTGCTATGATTTAACCAGGCTTCAGCCCAGAAAAATAGGTCATCCTCAAACAGGAAGTAAGCCACCTGACGACTCAAGGTTGTCATGGGAGGCTGCCAAGTATAAGGCTCCAGCAGTAACTTTGCGACAGCCTGGAGGAACTGGGGGTAAGTGGCCAGGGTGAGCTTTTAAAGCGAGGTGGAGGCACAAATATATATCCGTCTGTGGGAACCGTGGGTCAGTCAGAGTCCATAGCAACAAATGCCCTTTTGGACATCTTGGGGGCTAAAGCTGACTACACACGCAAACAGACAGACAACCCGCCTGCGCCACCAGGGAGGCAAACTGCCGATTACCCAGAAGCGTAGGGTACCTGGAACTCGAGGAGCCCGTAATCCACCTACTTCTTCAGCAGAGCTTCTGAAGGTGAAGATGCACAGGCCCTGGGTAATCCCGTGGTGGTCGCAGACTTGGGAAAGGGGAACACAGGAGAGACAAATACTAGACAGACAAGAACTGGGTCCCAAACTACTAAAGAAGGTTGGGCCCCAATACAGACTATGGCAAACTAAAGCTAGGAGGCAAATGCAGACTCAAAGTAAAATCTAAGGCTGGCACTAGGACCCTGCATATCCTCAGTACACCAAAGCCAGCTCAGCCTTACAGTCTCTTATGGTGGGCTCAGCATTCTGTCACGGATATCTCAAGGGAGATATCCATTAATAAAGATTGACCAATAATTAGAGTACTGCAAGGCAGAGAGACTGGAATTGTGCAGTAAACACAATGTGTTTATTGTGAGAAACATGCAAACAAACACTCTGATTGCTATACATACAGTGCAATGAGGAAAAACATACAGACACGAAGTCCAGTCCAAAGTAGTCCAAAAAGCAAACAGAAGTGAACCCAATGGTTCACAAGGAAGTTCAGGATTCAGGGTTCAGAAATCAGATTCAGGGGTTTTGCTTGAGCATTCAGGTTCCAGATGACAGAGTAAAATGCTGAGCCCTGACTACATGCCAGACTCAGCATATAAAGGCCAGTAGCTAATTAGCCCAGGTGCTGGCTGATCTCCAGGAGCTCTGCAGGACAGCACCACCTGGTGGTCAAGCTGCATACTACAGATACACAGGCAAAGGCTAAGGAGGAACTCCAGGCATGACAGAGGGCGTATACCGGCTCTATGATGCCTATGCATCTGGTAAGTGAAACCTAAATACATTCTTGGATTTTCAATAATGTGTGCAGAGTAATGTATTTGAGTGTCATTTTGTAATTTTGGTCTTTTGTTTCCTCTCCACAGATAAGCGTCCTCCCCTTGGGAAACACAGGAAGGGGATCCTGCAGAGTCTGCGGGGGAGGGTCCCTCTTGTAGATCCCATCTTGAAGACCCAGGTGAGGAAGGGGAGGACGCCCCAGTGGAGCGTGCTGCTGGGGTGAGGGCAGTATGGAGCCTCAGCTCATTACAATCGGACTCAGCTGAGTCCCAAACCCCCTGTGGCCACTCTCAAGTGGGGAATCCCAGTGGGGAAGAGGCAAGGGACTCCTCCACACTCCCTCTAGGATCAGGGAGTGAGAGGGAGGAGGGTGATCCATCGGGTTTGGGATCTGCTGGGCCCATTGTGAGGAGCGGAGGCTCCATGCCCCTACCTCATAGCCCTCCCTGGGATTCCAGCAGCAGCTCATCCCCTGGTGAGTATAATTATTATAGTGGGTTATTATTTATAGTGTTATCTTGTCGTTTTTAAGATTTTCATTTCATACTATGCCTTATTTACAGGGCATCATAGAGCCAGCACCTCCACCAGCTATGCTGCAGATCAGGCACTCGGGCATAGTCGTGGTAAGAGTTGTTTTAAATCTTCCATATATTACATTTTAAATATGTTTATTAACATATATCATTTTTGATTAGACCCAATACCTTATATGGTAGTGATGGGCCCATGTGGCCTATTTCACAGTAGCTCCTCTATTGTTGTACCCCTAAATCATGAACTAATGTGGCTAGAACTTGTGTTAGCCAAAGTTGGCATTTGTAAACAAACACATGGCCAAATATATAGGCAAAAGTATGGTTATCGTAACATTCTAAACAATACTTGTTGATGCCTATTAAAAACATAAAATACATAATACATTGTCCTTATGATCGTTTGTGTTTTGTTTTTTATCCAGGAACCTCCAGCAGCATGGGTAAAGCCACAGCTATGATGGTGAGTCCACCAATTTTCTAAACATTTTTCAAAAAATATGTTTGTGTTCATTAACATGAACTTATGTTAGAGACAGTCTGCTGTTTACTATTAAACATGGAGATGCTATATTTGTAAACATCACTCATAATTGCATGTAAGCATGCTAATTTGATGGCTCTGCTAATGTAACTTGTTTTAAAAATAAATAGGCAGCTGTTGATTAGGTTATGGATTTCTATTAATCCTACTATTTTACCTTCTAAAACGAAAACATAAATAGGTGAGGAATTTTACATTAAAAAGGCTTATTTGTGCACAAGATGAACTACAGTGTTCCGCATCTTAGGTAGCCCTTATTAAATTAGTTAAAGTACATTATAATGTGAGACTAGGGTGGATAATCTAGAATAGTGGATTTTTGATTTGGCCCATATATTATTCAGAAGAACTTGGGTGTTGTTCAAGGGTTCAAAAAGTTTATATTCATATTATTTAACACATTTATCACTTTCATAGGTATGTACCATTTATGGGGTACTGCGGCACTTATATATCTTTTTATTTTCTTACAGCTTGCAGAAAGGAGCATCGCAGACTGTGGCAGTATGTCCGAAGGACAAGACTTATGCTGCTGGGGCAGAAGATGGGGAGGCCGATTCATCAATAGCGCCAGGTAGCGACAGATGAGCGACTGAAGTATGGCGCTATGAGCGCCGCTAGCGTCAGCTGCGGGCCGGTAGCGATTCGCTATAGCAGGCCTCCTCAGTCGCTACCTGGCGTTGTTGGGAACAACGCCTACATTGCTGAATATGATGTTGGACCTCAGCTTTGTAGGCGCTGTCAGTCAGTTTGACGACGCTATTCAACACAGCGCCTGCGCTTTGCTTTGCTGTGGGCTGGGAATCAAGTACCTTCAGAATAAAACACATTGCAACATGTTTCTTTACTTTTTTTAGTTTTTATTTTGTGTTAAAAAGGAAATAAAATTAAAACAGATATTAGAATGTAAAGGAAAATTAAAACAGAATTAAACACATAGCCACATGTATTTTCTTTCGTTTTTTATTTTTTAAAGAAAAAGGAAATACAATTAAACCACCAATGAGAATGAAAAGGAAAATAAAAACAGAAATGAGAAAGAAAAGGAAAATTAAACAAGAAATGAGAAAGAAAAGGAAAATAAAAACAGAAATGAGAAAGAAAAGGAAAATAAAAACAGAAATGAGAAAGAAAAGGAAAATTAAACCAGAAATTAGATTGAAAAGGAAAATTAAACCAGAAATGAGAAAGAAAAGGAAAATTAAAACAGAAATGAGAAAGAAAAGGAAAATTAAACAAGAAATGAGAAAGAAAAGGAAAATAAAAACAGAAATGAGAAAGAAAAGGAAAAGAAAAACAGAAATGAGAATGAAAAGGAAAATTAAACCAGAAATTAGATTGAAAAGGAAAATTAAAACAGAAATGAGAAAGAAAAGGAAAATTAAACCAGAAATGAGAAAGGAAAGGAAAATTAAAACAGGAATTAGAAAGAAAAGGAAAATTAAACCAGAAATGAGAAAGAAAAGGAAAATTAAAACAGGAATTAGAATGAAAAGGAAAATTACAACAGAATTAAACACATAGCCACACATATATATATATATATATATATATATATATATATATATATATATATATATTTTATTTTTACACTAAAAATGAACTAAAATTAAAACAGAAATGAAAATGAAAATGAAAAATCCAACAGAAATTAGAAATCAAAGGAAAGTTCAGTAAAGTTTTGGAAAATGAAATGAGTGATCACGGTGCATCTCGGGGTGCCTGAAAAATTAAAAAAAGTGCAGTTAGTATATATCTTTAAATTTGTGTTTTCGCTGAAAAAAAATATTGCATTAATTGATAACCAACACTTGCGTCTTACACCCCCCTTAGAGTGGTTTGGGTCATCTTACACCCCCCCTTAGAGTGGTTTGGGTCATCTTACACCCCCCTTAGAGTGGTTTGGGTCATCTTACACCCCCCTTAGAGTGGTTTGGGTCATCTTACACCCCCCTTAGAGTGGTTTGGGTCATCTTACACCCCCCTTAGAGTGGTTTGGGTCATCTTACACCCCCCCTTAGAGTGGTTTGGGTCATCTTACACCCCCCTTAGAGTGGTTTGGGTCATCTTACACCCCCCCTTAGAGTGGTTTGGGTCATCTTACACCCCCCCTTAGAGTGGTTTGGGTCATCTTACACCCCCCCCTTAGAGTGGTTTGGGTCATCTTACACCCCCCTTAGAGTGGTTTGGGTCATCTTACACCCCCCCTTAGAGTGGTTTGGGTCATCTTACACCCCCCCCCTTAGAGTGGTTTGGGTCATCTTACACCCCCCCCTTAGAGTGGTTTGGGTCATCTTACACCCCCCTTAGAGTGGTTTGGGTCATCTTACACCCCCCCTTAGAGTGGTTTGGGTCATCTTACACCCCCCTTAGAGTGGTTTGGGTCATCTTACACCCCCCTTAGAGTGGTTTGGGTCATCTTACACCCCCCCTTAGAGTGGTTTGGGTCATCTTACACCCCCCCTTAGAGTGGTTTGTGTCATCTTACACCCCCCCTTAGAGTGGTTTGGGTCATCTTACACCCCCCCTTAGAGTGGTTTGGGTCATCTTACACCCCCCTTAGAGTGGTTTGGGTCATCTTACACCCCCCCTTAGAGTGGTTTGGGTCATCTTACACCCCCCCCTTAGAGTGGTTTGGGTCATCTTACACCCCCCCTTAGAGTGGTTTGGGTCATCTTACACCCCCCTTAGAGTGGTTTGGGTCATCTTACACCCCCCCTTAGAGTGGTTTGGGTCATCTTACACCCCCCTTAGAGTGGTTTGGGTCATCTTACACCCCCCTTAGAGTGGTTTGGGTCATCTTACACCCCCCCTTAGAGTGGTTTGGGTCATCTTACACCCCCCCTTAGAGTTTTTTTTTTCTCATTTTGATGGGAGGTCAAATACATTTACCCAGTAGTGCAGTACTTGGATTAGAGTGAAGGGTAGTTAGCTTACCGCAAAAAAGGAAGTGATCATCCTTTCCCTTAGCTCATCGCCAGTCTGGGTGTCCTCACTTCTTCCTGCGGGCAAGTTGGGGATTTCTGGCACCAGTGCTGTCTCCTCGGGGGCTTGAATTCGGTGACATATGCAAATGTTATGGAGCACACAGCAGGCGAGGATGATCTTGGAGACCTTCTGTGGGCTGTAGAGCATCTCTCCTCCTGGCCGTGCCAAACAGAGAAAGCGTGCTTTCAGCAGGCCGATGGTTCTTTCCACAATGCTTCTGGTCTTGCGATGTGCTTCATTGTAGCGTTCATGGGCAGAGGTCCGTGGGCTCGTGACCGGAGTCATGACCCACGTTCTCTGCCCATATCCCTTATCCGCTGTAGAAAAAACACAAGGAGAGAGACAGCAATTAGTACTAGTACATGTTTTGTTTATCTTTTTTTATAATTTGGCTTACTAGGACACATATTTGAGTCAAAATACTTTGACATGGTTAATTTTTTACCCAGTAGCCAGCCAGCTGGCATTTCGTTGTTCTCAAACTTCCGGCACAGGACTGTCTGCTGCAAGACGTAAGAATCGTGGCATGAGCCGGGGAACCCCGATCTCACCGCCCGCAGCCTCATGTCTGGGTCACAGACAACCATGATGTTAATGGAATAAAATTGCTTTCGGTTTCTGTAATACAGCTCCTGTGCACGGGGAGGGCGGAAAGGGATATGTGTACCATCAACGCACCCTAGCACATTCGGGATCCCTCCCATCAGATAGAAAGCATGTTTTATTTTGGCAACCTCTTCCTCATCCTCAGGAAACTTGATGTAAATTGGGATTAAATCACAAATCGCCAGAACTACCTGGATTAGTATGCGGCTCATAGTAGCCTGGCTTATCCCGCTGAGGAGGGCGGAGGTTGCCTGGAAGGTCCCTCGTGCCAAAATATTCAGCGTGGCACACAGGCGTACTATGCCTGGAATGGATTGAGTGCGTTTGGTGGATGGCTCGATTTTGTGCTTAATCTGATCATATAGGGACTGAAGTGCAGCACGATTCAGACGGAAGCGGCTCCTGATCTGCTCGTCACTTAAGTCCCATACTGAAAGGCGGATTGCAAAGGAGCGGGGTGCCCTAAGCCTCACAACACCCCGCTCCCTTTCCTCCTGCTCTTTCAGCATACACATACATCCATCCACCCAGACACCATACATCACCCTCTTATCCATCACACACACTCAAGAGATATACAAAATCAAAAAAACAAAAACCACAAACACACCACACACACACAATCACACTCCACACACACCCGCTACAATGCAGCTCACCACAAAACCAGAACTATAGTGGTCCAAACCACCAGCCTGCTGAAAAACAGCTTTCTAAGTTAGGCACAACCAAGAGGGGAGTTGCTGCACAGCCCACAAAAGGCCCCAAAATCAAGCCTCACTTGCTGTATGCTCCACAATATTTGCATATGCCACCAAAAACAAGCTCCTAAAGAAACAGCACTGATGTCAGAAATCACCCAACAAGCCACAGAGAGTGAGGACAGAACCCAGACAGAGACTCAAATGAGCTAAGGGAAGCAAGCAAGCACCGCACCACACCACAGCCTTTGCCACAGTGTAAGAATACCAGAAGCTTGCAAATTCCTTCCATTTATACTTCACTTTCAAAAAGGACAGGTCCGCTTTGCCGCCTTTTGCGTTGCTCTGCTATTTCCGGGCGCCAATTAGCCGACCCAGGTGTGCGTGAAACGGAGTGCGCACGTGCACGCTAGTAGCGCTACTAGCGTACGTGAGCCGAAACTTGCGTGCATTAACGGACATGGCCGAAAATTCAGTGGTGGGCCAATGAAAGGTAAGCTGCTGTTTATTTAAATAGCCGTTAGGCTAGCCACATGTCACAAGGGTTTCAGATACATCAGTCCATTGTTGTATTTGGGTGTGTGTTGTTTGGTTAATGAGGTCTGTAATGAGTTAATTGGCTAACACACATGCTTCAGTCAGTGCAGTGGAGGTGTGGCTAGAAGGAACTGGGCTGTATGTGTGAATCAATTAAGTGGACTGGTTTGTGATTGGCTGGTAGAGCACATAAAACCTGCCCAACCCAAAGAGATTGCGATGCCATTCTGTAGTCTGCATGCGTGCTTGTTGGGTGTGTATTTGTGTGTGTGTGCAGCTACAGGATGGAGCCAAATTCAGGACATCTGCCAGCCACAGCAGGCCCAAGTAGGAGTTTGGTGGGTGCTGTGCGCAGACCTCCCTTACAGAAAAGGGCCCAGCCTGAAGGTGGGGCAGCACCCCAGGCTAAGCGCCCAGGTGCCAAGAGGGAGCCTGAATTTAATTTGGCGGAGAATAATCATCTTGTGCGCCTTACACTTGCTAAATGGGAGCTACTCTTTGGCTCCCAAAGCAAGTCCATAGGCAAACAAGAAAGAAGCAAACTGTGGGATGCCATTGGTGTGGAGCTTAGTAGCACTGCTCAACACCCACGTAGTGGCCCATCCTGCAGGAAACGCTTCTACACTTTGAGAGGGGCCCTTATGAAAAAGATGAATCACGATCTTGATGTGGACAGTGGGACCATCCAGGCTCCAAAGAGTACCTACAGGCCGTATGAGGAGATGCTGAAGGCCAAAATTCCACTGGCTCGGCTGCAGGGTGTGGATCCTGGGGATGACACCACAGGTTGGACTGAAGGTACATATTTTCTGCCTTTTTATAAAAGCTACTGTTAATGTATGTGATTAGCATTTTCTCTTTCTGACCAACTAACAGTAGGACCTGTGAAGTAGTACATTAGAGCTCATACATTTTTTACTTTCCTGTCTGTTGCTTTCTGCATAGGTGCACATGCTGCTGTCCGGGATGTGCCTCAGGACACACAAACTCCTGCCCTTCAACCAACCTCAAGCCTAACCCAGTCTGCCATTGAAGGTATTTACCACTAATTTCGGTGCTGGTTGTTTGGGGAACAAATGGGTGTGGGAGCAGCTCCAACAATCGAGTGGGGCACTGTGGAGTATTAATAATATGGACCTGCGGCCTAATTTCACGCCCACTTTAACACTCACAGCAACTAACTAACAAGGCCCTAACATGTGTAGATATGTTGGAAGCCAGAGATGTGTGGCCATATATCTGCATATAAATGTGGAAGCCACACTGGCCTTGATTAGTGAATATTAGTGAATGAGCTGCTCACACACACCTTAATGCATGTTGTATTTTTCCACGCACATTAACAATGGCTCAATGTTTGCTTGATTTTTGCCTAGCTCCCACGCCATTGGCCCCAGCATCTCCTCAGGAGCCAAGCTACTCTTTGGATGTCGGTAAGTGCATGTGTCCACCTTGCTTTATCCACTTTAACCCAAGTGCATGTGTCTCATTCCTCTTTTTTATTGGTAGGCCAAGTGACTGGTTCATCTTTGGACCCCACTTCCGATGTTGCAGGTCAACAGGACCCTGTTGGTGTGTATAGCAATACATAATGTATCCTTTATGCTGTTTCTGTTACACTGGTTCGATTTGGTTAGTCTAATAATCTACATGTTTGCTCTGTCAACTTGAAGATGCCTCTTGGGAGTGCTTATTCCCTCCCCAGGGTCAGTCTAATAGTTCTTGGAGTGATAGCAATGTATTTTGGAGGACATATTTTTGGACAAACATTCACCGTAGTAGTTTGATGAATATTTAGAGCCATTACTTGTGTTTTTTAGTTGACCCGAATATCGGAAGTGGCTGTCCAGAAAGGGCCCCTCAAGTTCAGGCTGCCAGAGATGAGGGTAAGTTGTTTTGCCTTGCTCTAGTCTGTATTTTGGCTCTACTTTTGTGGCACTTGCTTCTGGCAACTTGTGTGTCCACATGTATTTTAAAGGTCCAAGCTCGAGTGAGGGCCCCACTCCAGACATCTGGGATATTGCGGGTATGTGTAATTTAAGCAATGTGTCTGATCTTATTTGCAAAAATTAATGCCTCTTAGTCCTCTAACATACATGTTAACAATCTGAGTTTAACAGATACCTTTGGTCTAGTGTGTAATTTTGCACTTTGTTGAGGTATGGCCTCGATAGCCTAGCCAGGTAACATTTGAGTTTGGTCCACTGACCTACTAACCTGACTTTCCTGTTTAGCATATGCCAACTTGCCGGACATCTCTGATGTTGAATTGCCCCTCTCTGGCAGTGATACCTCGAGCCTACCTGTGGCGGACGACACGCAGGTAACATGGCTGATTTAGACGACCTATAACCACATTGCCATGTTCGTGGGTAGTGGATGAAGCAACATGTCACATTTCCTTTCTTTGTCGTTTTGGCAGGAGGCGGAACCAGAACCCCAAGCTGGGACCTCTTCCCAAGTCCCATGTGGCCAAGCTTCCGAGGCTCAGACAAGGGTAAGTTGTATAGTGACTGTTTGGGCAAATTATTTTGAGGGGCAGACATGCATTGTTTCTGTTTGTCTAAAATGTGGTTTTCTATTTTGTTAGCCTCAAACCCCAGCAAGAGGAGGTGTTGCACCAACCAGTGCCGATTTTTACCAGCTAGGGGTCCGGATGCTGGAGGACTACAGTCGCCAACAGCCGCGTGATGGAACTAATGAGCGCATTGCGGCGTTGGAACAGCAGGTGCTGATGTGTCAGCAACAACATGAGGCCCAGCAGCGCCAGATCGACCTGTTGATGCATAACCTTCAACAAAACCAGCAACTTGGTCGGCTGGCCAATGCAATTGAAGAATCTATACAGCAGCAGCAACGAGCGATACAGCGGCAGGACCAAACTTTGTTGTTGATACAACAGCTCATACAACAGCAGTCTATATTTTTTACTGCACTGTTGTCCTCCAACACCGCCCCTAGCAATGACTCCCAACCTCCCCGGCCACCCAGCCAAGAATATTAATTTTGTTTGTTTTTGTTTCTGTAAATATATTGGCTTAACCCACCTCTAAATTGTGTTTTTCCTAAGACCTAGCTAATAACACAGTCAGGGATGAGTATCTTGATCTAGATATGTCAATGTATTTGTAAATTTAGGCCACACATTTGAGACCATAGCTTACTATGGTTAACACATGAAATGGCTCCAAAGGTATGGCTAAATTGACACACAAATGGGTTTAGAGACAGTTAAACTATGCTTTGCAAGGCACCACACTGTAATGATGTGAATCAAAAAATTTTATTTTAAAACATGGCCAACAGGGCCAACATTGCCCAACAAAGGGCGTCAACAGGCCAGCCTTCCCCCCACCTCTTCTTGGCCAGCAGCATCAGCTTCAGGAGCCTGATCTCCCGCCACAGTCTGCGATGCTGGTTTTCACAAGCTGTAGAGATGTAGAAACAACAATTTATTAATAAATTGAATGTGACCTCAACAGACACAGATGTAGCAATGTAATGTCAGTGTGTCCAATTAGGTGACACTCACATTAACATTGTTGGCCACTGTGCGCTTATTTGTTAACATGATATGAGTACTATTGACTGGCAGGAATGTGAACAACACATCCCAAGCATACATTTACTCTTAAAGTGTACCAACACCCACCGGTGATCGGCCCTGGAATCTATCAGATTCCCGGCCCGATCACCTCCCTCCCCGCGGGACATCCGAGATCGGGATGTCCCTCGGGGTGAAACCCCCCCAACACCCCAAAATCCCTACCTCAGTTTCGGTAGGGCACGGCCGCCGGGCCCTCCCTGGCGCCCCTCTAGACATGTGCGTGCCTGCGCCGGCCGTCTGTGAATGGCCGGCGCAGGCACGCGCGCGTAAAAAGGGACGCGCGGGAGGCGGAGGAGGAGGAGCCACTTTGCCGCGGCTTGTACGTTGGCTGGAGGAAAAGTGAGTTCAGGGGGTTGTCACACAGCGGTGACGATCAGTGGTGCCCCACCGTAGTGGACCAAGACCCAGGAAAGTCAAAATCCTGGTTGTTGTTCCACTTTAACTCTTGGGAAGCAAAGAAGGTATAAGTCCCAGTGTGTCCATTTATGTGTTTAGTCACAGCCAAACATCAGGGCCTAAGTCCTAACGAGTAAACGAGTTTGCCCTATAATGTTAGAGGTCCAGACCTAATACAGCCCATTTGGTTGTGTCTAAGGCACAAATAGTCTCTATGTGGCCAAATGAAGAATGTGAGGCAACAATCAAGCATGCAGACAGGCATGTTGGATTATTGTACAAACACATGGAATCTAGATGTGTGGGAAATTAACACATAGGTACATTTTAAATGTCTGCAGATGTGACTAGAAGACATAGGTTTCACAAGTCTTTAGGCATATGAAGTGGGATGTACTCACCATCGCAGCTGTGGCGGGGGCCCATGCTGCTGGCCGTCCCTGGAGCTGGGGTGGGGAGGAGGTTTTCTGGCTCCGTCTGCGTAGCAACATCTGTCAACAGAAAGCAAAAGAAAAAAACACAATTAGTGGGCCAATGACACCTGACTATTTGACATCCATCTGGTGATGGAGTCTGAAAAATCAAAGGCTTGCATGGTTACATACAGGTTGACCAAAATTAGCATATTTCCTGGTCTATGAGTTAATGTAAATTAGTTATGGTTGCAACATGTATCCCTAAAGATAATGTGCAAATAACATAGACAGAGTGCTATGTAAAGGACTCATTAGCAGTTGATTGGCTAATGTTACTAGTGTGCAACATGTGTTAGCGGGAACAACTTAACCCAAGAAAAGAAATGAGAACACCCATCATGGTGTGGGCAGAAACATAGGGGTGGTTGCCAGTTGGCTAGCACTGTAGTGGGGTTTGTGAGGTTAAGGTATATTATCAAACCAGCTGTGACAATGGACCAGGAAACATGTGTCTGTTAAAAGTGGGCCAAGACACAGGATTGCAACAATTCTGTGTTTTGGCAGAGCACCACAATTTAAGTGAGACAACGTCCCCCGCCGCCGCTGCCTTCTGCACATCACTCCTCCAGTGTGTGCGCACGCGCAGCCCATTAGGAAACAGAGCGCAGGCGCACACACATCTAGAGTGGCACACAGGAGGCTGGGACGGTGGCTTCTGCAACCCCCAAAGAGGTAAGGAGTTTGTGGGGTTTTTTTTTGGGGGGGTGCCCTGGGTGAGGGATGTGATTTTTCAGGGAAGCTTCGAGAATCAAAGCACTATCAACAATGTTTGTGGGTCCACTTTAATGAATGTCATAACATAGGGAATGTGATGGATAACAACAAACACTTACCACGACTATGCCCGTGGAGAATGCTTCTCCAAAAGGCCATGGAGGTGCCGCCTATATGATGCCCTGCAAATTAGAGAGGAATGGCAAGGGCTAAGTACAAATTGCAAGATGAAACCTGTCACAGACTAACAATGAAAAAAAGGACACTCACCAGGGGATGAACCGCCACTTGAAGCCCAGGGAGGGCTCTGAGGAGGAGGCGGGGAGCCTCGGCTCCTCACACTCTGGTCGGAAGATCCACCAGGCAAAGGGCCACCCTCCTCCCTCTCACTCCCTGCTCCTTCAGGGAGTGTGGGAGAGTCCATTTCTACCACCCCACTTGGACTCCCCACTTGAGAGTGGCCCCTTGCCTGGTGAGACTCCTCAGACTCAGAGTGTGAGGAGCTGAGGCTTGATCCTGCCAGCCCCCCAGCAGCACACTCCTCTGGGGCGTCATCCCCTTCCTCCCCTGGGTCCTCTAAATAGGACCCGCGGGAGGGACCCTCCCCCGATGACTCCCCCGAGTCCGCCTGCCTGGTTCGGGGGAGGAATCCCTTCCCAAGTTTCCCCAGGGGAGGACGCTTATCTGTGTTGAGGGGGTGAAAGAAAATAATTAATATAAAGAGCACAAATGGACACAGCTTAGCAGATGATTCAGCAAAAAGTATAAACATAGCATAAGCTTTAACTTACCTGATGCGTAGGCATCATATAGGCGGTACACGCCTTCAGGGTCCCGGCGCTTAAAGTCCGACCACTTCTGCTGTATAGCTCGGATGGAGAGCTCGGTGTGGAAGCGCCGGGACACTGTGGCCTTCACCTCCATGGCAATTCGTTTTTTTCCCCCACGGGCATAGTCGTACTGTTTCACGCAGAAGTCCTATGAGAAATGAAAAAAAAACACAAATCAATACATGACATCAGAACAATGGCATAAACAGTTATACAGAGACCCGAGCAAAGTGGACCCACACCCAGGATTATCACTATTCTGGGTTTGTGTGCCCTTTGGTGGGCCACACCAATTGTGGGTGGTCCGCTGTCTGAAACCACCTTGGAAGGCCACAAATACACCACTGAGGACGCTCCCGCGTGACTGCGCCAGCCGAGCACAGCGCTCTGCGCCGCTGTGGTATGCGCATACAAGGCCGTTTGGACGTGCATACCAGCTCAGCTGGGTCTGCGCGGCAAAGTACGCATGTGGCGTTTGACTCTAACAGGGAGTGCGCCTGCACACAACATTAACAAATGTCTTGCGCAGGGGTACACCCTGCTAGAGGTAAGCGCAAGAGGCATCCGCAGCTCACGCATGCACAGATGGGACGGGGCTGAGGTAATTTTTATGGCCCTCCAGGGGGGGGCATCCCCGCAGGACATCCAGAATGGGGATGCCCCACGGGGAGTGATCCAATTGGGCCTGAAAAATTAGAAATTTCAGGGCCAATCCCCCCTGTGTGTTCTGCAACTTTAAGCCAAAAATACACAAACCAAATACTCACTTTGACCACCTGGCCATTAACGCGGCTATCCACCCGGAAGCGCCTTTTCTTTCCATGGCCAGGAGGGGAAGGGGTGGGAGGGGTGCTAGGTGGGGGAGGTGAGGTAGGTGGGGGAGGTGGGGGAGGGGTGGTGGGGTCGGAGTCGGAGGAAGAGCTGGGGAGGCGCATGACTCTGCGTCTTGGCAGCATTGTGGAAACGCTAAGGAGGAAACAGGAACCGGAAATGACCAAAGCGACATGGGAAAAAAAATAAATAAATAAAACGCTCCGCGCACCAGGAACAAGCTATTATCAGCTATGTGCAAGCTAAGTGGCGGAAAAAATAAAATGACGCTTGAAAACAAGCTATTGGCATAAGCGCTAGACATTTTTAGCTTTAGGTGGCTTTGAAATGCAAAGGAGGATACCGGAACCGGATATGACGCAAGCAACTGTGATTAAAAATTCAAAAACAAAGATGCGCGCAACAGGGACAAGCTAATATCAGCTATGTGCAAGCTAAGTGGCGGAAAAAATAAAATGACGCTTGAAAACAAGCTATTGGCATAAGCGCTAGACATTTTTAGCTTTAGGTGGCTTTGAAACGCAAAGGAGGATACCGGAACCGGATATGACGCAAGCAACTGTGATTAAAAATTCAAAAACAAAGATGCGCGCAACAGGGACAAGCTAATATCAGCTATGTGCAAGCTAAGTGGCGGAAAAAATAAAATGACGCTTGAAAACAAGCTATTGGCATAAGCGCTAGACATTTTTAGCTTTAGGTGGCTTTGAAACGCAAAGGAGGATACCGGAACCGGATATGACGCAAGCAACTGTGATTAAAAATTCAAAAACAAAGATGCGCGCAACAGGGACAAGCTAATATCAGCTATGTGCAAGCTAAGTGGCGGAAAAAATAAAATGACGCTTGAAAACAAGCTAGGGCCCAAGGCGCCACGAATTATTAGCTTGATTTAGCAGGGGGTTCTACATACTGTAATGCATAGGTCCTTATAAAGCAAACCAAGTTGTGCTTAAATATACAAATCTTATTCCTTCCTAAAGTCATCACAAAATCAACCTAGACAACTACATGATAATGTGGCACACATGAGAATGCATAACGGGTTGTTATGAGCTGGTACGACTGAATGTTAATCCTGCAATATGTGGCCAGGCACGCTCACAACTACAGTGTATTCATTAACAACGACTGGGGTCGCGGGAAGTGAATTCCTTGCAAATGGCAGAAGGGCACATGTATGAACAGCACAGCGCCGCACAACGCAGCGCAGCGAAGCACAGCGACGCTCGCGCCGCCACATAACGAATTAAAACAGCGACTGCACAAACTCTGACCAACACAGATTCATCAAGGACAGGGCTGCCGAATAGCTTGGGCGCTGACAATTTCGAAGAGCGAACGTGACCGCCCAACCTGACAGGCTACAAAATAGCTTTACAAGCCCCGTTTGTGGTGAAAACAAGCGATTTTGATGCCAATGAGTTTGGTTGGAGGAGATGCAATTCCCATGTCACTCACAACATTACATTGTCAAAAATAATAAAAACTTCAAAAACATAAAAATAACCAGCCAGATTAATAAAACATATCACTATAAACATGTGTTGAATTTTGTGCCAAAGAAAAGAACACAAAAACCACTTAAAACAATCATTGCAGCGTCTGCCATTGAAATGTATGGGAGAGCGGCAGGTAGCGCCAGGTCATACCTGTCGCTGTGATGGGATTAGCAGCGGCGCTGTTCGTTGCAGTCGGCTTCATGATGAATGCTGCGCTTGCCGTCGCTCTCGCCGTCGCTAGCCTCATTTAGCTTGATAAATGCGTCATTGTGGCCGACGCCGGGCGTACTTGAGTCGGTAGCAGACGTTAGCTGGCGGGACATGGCGCTCGTCAGACACTACCTGGCGCTATCGCTTGATGAATAAGGGCCAAAGTCATAGGGTGGGAGGAATTAGAGTTGTGGCTTTGTCCCAGTTTAAACCCATGTTGGGCATATTTTTAAAAATATAATAAATATTTATTTGCTTTTTTCAAACATTTGTGTTGGTATTTTATTCAATAAACTGTAATTTACATCAACACACACACACATAAATTATATTGGCAATGTTATCATTGACAGTATAACATTTACATAACATTTTAGCATTAACACATTCTAAGAAACGCACCTGAACCATTAGATTTGGGTGAGTGAATGTAAAGTGGCTTAATAGCGACTGCAAAACATCAAATTCATCAATGGCACACAGGTTAATATAGCGACTGAGACTGCAACGCTCTGTAATAGCGGCTGCCGGCCGATCAGAGGGACCACTAGCGGTCGCTCTTAGCTCTGCAGTGCAGACGCTTATCTGCTATTACCTGTCGCTAGTAATGAATCAGCCTGCCCGTCACAATGCAAGGGAAAATGCTGCCTATTATTTTTAAAGGACCAGTTCACATATATACGCTGTGCATATGTCTAAACTGTCCCATTAAAAGTAATGTGCAGCTTTTTCCCTTGCGGTGTGACTGCATTTCCGAACGCAATGCAAGAAGTTAGGTGGGAATAGAGTCTAAGAGGCTGATTCATTAATAGCGCCAGGTAGCGACAGATGAGCGACAGTAGCATTATTTTCACAGCGCACGCTAGTATTCGCTGTGCTTGGCCGTTGTTCGGCTGTTGACAGCGACCCCGTCGGTGTGCGGTAATGTTGAATACGGGGTTAGGAGTCGCTGTTTGACAGGTTCCGCGCTGTATGGGAGCGCATGAAAGCGAATGGCCATAGCGAACGGCTCCCAGCATATTCATTAACAAATCATGCTCAAAAAGTTCTCGCGCTGTGAAATGCTTGTTTAAACCCCAGAGCGCTGGCGGCGATGGGTTAAAAGTAGTTTTTTAACCCCCAAACAACCATATTTAAAAAAAAAAAAAAAAACATGTTTTTCAAAACATTTTGTAATATGAATACAAACAAAATCAGACCCGTAATATCAATTCTGCACAAATTTGTATTTATTTATTTTTTTTTACCTTACAAAAAATATATAACATTGCAGAAGTGGTCACAAAATTTTTGACATTTAAAAAAAAACAAAACAAAAAAAAAATTAATAGCAATTATTAATTAAGAATATTTAAAGATTGCTCCATTGAAATGCATTGGAGAGCGCCAGGTAGCGAGAGGTCATACCTGTCGCTGTTCAAGGTCGCTCGCTGGCGCTGTGGGGTGAGGCTGGAATAATGATGAATGATTCGCTATCTGGCGCTCTGTCAGTCGCTAAGCAGGATCGGCTTGATAAATGTGTGATTGCGGAGGGGAGCCTGCGTTCTCGTGGCGGTGAGCGTCATTACTGTTTGCTCACCATTCGCTACCTGGCGCTGTCCCTTGTTAAATAAGGGCCTAAGAGTTGGGAACAACATATATCGTATAATGTGTATTGTTTTGAAATAACAAACTAAGTGGGAACAATTTACTTAAAGTTATTTACAGTCAGGTCATGGGACCTACATATTTGTTGCTTTAATTTGTCCCTATAAAGTGTCAATATTATTAAAAACAAGTTTAGTGACAGGCACTTTGAATTATATAATATTTTTGTTTTTTTAATTACTGATATTATTGCATTTTTAGCACCAGAGGTTAACCCAAGTGACATACGAGGAGCAGGGACGCGCAGGGACAACATGGAGATAACATGGACAGTGAGTATACTTAAGAAACCTTGTTTCTCTATATATTAGACCTATAGAAATGTTATTTATTAACCTTTAAGTAAAGTATAAATAACCATTTTAAAGGCATAACAATTTGAACTTTGAAAATTGGTAACTTTTTCAAAATGTTTGTAAAATTTCCAATATTAAACACAAATCATGTCAACCTAAATCTACCACATGAAACTGTTTCACAAAAAGCAATCTCAAAATTGTTGGGACACAGGTACATATTGTAAGCATTGGCCTGGTCAGGAACTGGCTGTGGCAGGAAGGGATTAAAGCACATCTATAGCTTTATAATCATTTTATCCTCACCCCCTAGGTAACCCCAAATTGTGATGGACTATGAAACAATCTCATTTTATTTTACATCACCTACTTTTATAGCGCATCTGTTAAACATCACATTTCCTCAGATGGAGCTTAAATCCTTTTCCCTTAAACAGGAAGTCTGCTTTTTACAGTTATCCTTAAAGGGCCACTCCAGCCCCTGTGTAAAATATTAACATACCCCCGTCCTGCCCCCTGCTATTATTGGTAAAGCATGTGTAATAGAGGAAATCAAAAATGATACATCTTCACCTGGAGTCCAGCAGCGACTGGAGCGGTGCCGCAAAGATCTTCCGCAACCATTTTCTTGAAGTCCCGGGCACCAGCCCCCAACGGTGGGCCGGACTTAAAGAAACTAGTGATGGGCGATCGCTGTGGCATCTGCGGCACCACTGACTTCACCACTGGATTCCAGGTGAAAGTGAGTGTTATTTTTATTTCCTTTTGCTTGCTTTACCGCTAATTACTTGAGTGGCCCTTTAAGAGGGACTGCCCACACAATGAAACAAAACAATACCCACTAAACTGTCAGTCTGGAAGCTCAATCCCATGAAGTCCTGTGGACTAAGGGCCTTATTCATGAAGGGATAGCGGCAGGTAGTGCCTGTACAGCGGCAGGTAGCGCCAGGTGAATGCCAGAGACAGCACGCAATGACACATTTATGAAGCCGAGTCTGGTGAGTGACTAGAACAATGCCATGTAGCCTCAGCGTACAGCACTGGCGTTCATCCTTTTTTCCCCCAAAAAAACACAAACCTTCTGACATGTATTCTGGGTAGGGATGAGCGAATCGATCCGGACGAACCCGGATTCGATCCGAATTTCATGGAAAATTCGATTCGGATCGAATCCGAATTTCCCCGCGATTCGATCGCTCGAAGTTTTCCTTTAACATCCATTGATTACATTACAGGCATTCTAAGATGGCGGACGGGACATGTCCAGACATCTACCCCGCGCCAGTGCAAGCTGGGGCAGTCACATGCAGCCTGTCAGCAGCCAGCAAGCCCGGTGACGTCACAGCGCTATTTAAGGCCGGCGGCCATCTTGCTTTTCCTCATTTCTGTATTGCATTCGTGAGAGACAGAACGCTGCTGTAGGCAGGGAGAGAGACAGTTAGACAGACAGGGACAGGCTGGAGACAGGCAGGAGACAGGCAGGAGACAGACAGAAAGTCAGCGAAAAACAGGGAAAGTTAGGAAAAATCGGAGGCAGTCACAGGGAGATTTTTTTTTTTTTTCATCCAGCCTGAGTGTTACTGGCTGGCTGACTGGCTTTCTTAGCGTTTTCAGGCTGCTTATACACAAACTGTGCATATATACTGAACTGATCTTAAGTCTGCTGTGAGGCATCCCATTCTGTGACTACACCAGCCTCTATTTAAGACCATAACCATTTGCACTTATTCTAATTGAAATTAGGCCTGATAAAGACACTTTTGCTGTGCATAGCACTACTGGTCCCAGGTACACTGCTGGTTTTTGGGGCATCCCATTCTGTGACTACACCAGCCTCTATTTAAGACCATAACCATTTGCACTTATTCTAATTGAAATTAGGCCTGATAAAGACACTTTTGCTGTGCATAGACTTACTGCTCCCTGCCAGGTGCACTGCTGGTTTTTGGGGCATCCCATTCTGTGACTACACCAGCCTCTATTTAAGACCATAACCATTTGCACTTATTCTAATTGAAATTAGGCCTGATAAAGACACTTTTGCTGTGCATAGCACTACTGGTCCCAGGTGCACTGCTGGTTTTTGTGGCATCCCATTCTGTGACTACACCAGCCTCTATTTAAGACCATAACCATTTGCAATTATTCGAATTGAAATTAGGCCTGATAAAGACACTTTTGCTGTGCATGCTCTCTGGTTTTTGTGGCATCCCATTCTGTGACTACACCAGCCTCTATTTAAGACCATAACCATTTGCACTTATTCTAATTGAAATTAGGCCTGATAAAGACACTTTTGCTGTGCATAGCACTACTGGTCCCAGGTGCACTGCTGGTTTTTGTGGCATCCCATTCTGTGACTACACCAGCCTCTATTTAAGACCATAACCATTTGCACTTATTCTAATTGAAATTAGGCCTGATAAAGACACTTTTGCTGTGCATAGACTTACTGCTCCCTGCCAGGTGCACTGCTGGTTTTTGGGGCATCCCATTCTGTGACTACACCAGCCTCTATTTAAGACCATAACCATTTGCACTTATTCTAATTGAAATTAGGCCTGATAAAGACACTTTTGCTGTGCATGCTCTCTGGTTTTTGTGGCATCCCATTCTGTGACTACACCAGCCTCTATTTAAGACCATAACCATTTGCACTTATTCTAATTGAAATTAGGCCTGATAAAGACACTTTTGCTGTGCATAGACTTACTGCTGCCTGCCAGGTGCACTGCTGGTTTTTGGGGCATCCCATTCTGTGACTACACCAGCCTCTATTTAAGACCATAACCATTTGCACTTATTCTAATTGAAATTAGGCCTGATAAAGACACTTTTGCTGTGCATAGCACTACTGGTCCCAGGTGCACTCTGCTGTGAGGCATCCCATTCTGTGACTACACCAGCCTCTATTTAAGACCATAACCATTTGCACTTATTCTAATTGAAATTAGGCCTGATAAAGACACTTTTGCTGTGCATAGACTTACTGCTCCCTGCCAGGTGCACTGCTGGTTTTTGGGGCATCCCATTCTGTGACTACACCAGCCTCTATTTAAGACCATAACCATTTGCACTTATTCTAATTGAAATTAGGCCTGATAAAGACACTTTTGCTGTGCATGGCACTACTGGTCCCAGGTGCACTGCTGGTTTTTGGGGCATCCCATTCTGTGACTACACCAGCCTCTATTTAAGACCATAACCATTTGCACTTATTCTAATTGAAATTAGGCCTGATAAAGACACTTTTGCTGTGCATAGCACTACTGGTCCCAGGTGCACTGCTGGTTTTTGGGGCATCCCATTCTGTGACTACACCAGCCTCTATTTAAGACTATAACCATTTGCACTTATTCTAATTGAAATTAGGCCTGATAAACACACTTTTGCTGTGCATAGACTTACTGCTCCCTGCCAGGTGCACTGCTGGTTTTTGGGGCATCCCATTCTGTGACTACACCAGCCTCTATTTAAGACCATAACCATTTGCACTTATTCTAATTGAAATGAGGCCTGATAAAGACACGTTTGCTGTGCATAGCACTACTGGTCCCAGGTGCACTCTGCTGTGAGGGATCCCATTCTGTGACTAAAAAAAAGCAAATTCCAGCGTGACACCGATGATTATAATAACAACCAGGTGTATACCTGGAAAAGATTCAACAGGAATTCCCGCCCCAGATCTATTCTGAAAAGTCCCTCAGGAAGGAAAATGGTATCTTTTAATCTGACGGAATCATCAGACTGGTCGTCTGGAAGCGATCGATCAGATGGCGAACAATCGGCCAGAAATTTTCAAGGGCCATCAACTTCGAGGACAAGAAAGAAAAAAGCAATAAGAGGGCCCACAGAGCGGGGAGAAAACATCACCCCAGGCGCCCGATACATGCTCAGAGACCGGAGACCCCACGATTAGATAGTGTCATTAATTTATCTTCTTACTCTCTTTCAGATAATGAATTGAAAGTGTTGTCTAGAGGGCTGACGTTTGCGCCCACGTTTCATTTCAATTTATTTGATACAATACTAGATGTGAATAGATTAGTAAGAAATTTGACTTTGCGTAAACATTTTTTTTCTGAAGCTTCAACAGAGCAACATGAATTTGTTAGCACAGGTGAAAATAGTGATGGTGATGAAATAAATAATGACATGTCGCCAAATCATAGCAACACCATCTCTACTTTTCAGGATATCACAATGGGTCTATGGCTAGAAAATATGTCTGAGGAAGGACCAAGTAAGATAGAATCCCCTCCTAGCATAAAGTTTTCTAACAACAAATTTTACCCAGTGAATTCCAGGGTTCCAGTGTTAGATGTGTTCCAAGAAGCAATAGAAACTGATCTTAGGGAACTTGCTGTAAAATCCAAAAATAAGAACCACCACATGTCCAATCTAACAAGGAAAGAAAAAGAGGCTCTTAGAGCACTTTCTGATAATGATACAATTGTAATACGAGCGGCAGATAAGGGAGGGTGCATAGTCGTTTTAGATGCACTGGATTATGAGAGAGAAGCCTGGAGACAATTAGAGGATCCCACCACATATGTTAAACTGAGAGAGAATCCAGTAGAACGCTACCAAAGGGACCTTACTACATTACTGGAAGAGGGCCTGCCTTTGGGGGTTTTGACCGCCCAACAGGCAGAAGCCCTCTTTGTTGCCTCCCCTATTGCCCCAGTCTTTCATCACCTCCCCAAGATACACAAGCCCCAACGTCCACCTGTTGGGAGGCCCATTGTGGCAGGTATCGGGGGGTTGAATGAAAGACTGGGGCAATGGGTAGATGCGTATCTCCTCCCGTTAGTACGCAGACTTCCTGGATTTTTACAGGATTCTCGTGATATTATTTGCCAATTAGAGGACTTCCAATGGGATTCCAATTTCCTTTGGCTTACGTGTGATGTGTCCTCATTATATTCTGTGATTCCCCATGATAAGGCATTAGAAGCCGTGCAGTTTCATCTGGACAATTACTCATTGTACTCTACAGAATTAAAAATCTTTCTGATATTAGCCATACAATATTTGTTACGGCATAATTATTTTTTATTTGCTGGCCAATATTTTTTACAACGATGTGGTGCCTCAATGGGAGCCCCATTTTCTCCCTCTCTAGCCAATCTGTACATGGGTTGGTGGGAGAGGGAGACCATTTATGGCCATGACAACCCATTCATTGGGAATATTAAGTTGTATGGCCGATACATAGACGATTTGATTCTAGTGTGGGCAGGACAGGAAAGTACCATTGTGGAGTTTGTAGAATATCTTAATAATAATAGTCTAAACCTTAAGTTCACTGCAGAACACAGCACAAATTCAATTGCATTTTTTGATTTAAGGCTAGAAACCATAGAGGGCTCAAATCGAGTCAAGACCAGAACCTTTAGGAAGGATACGGCTGGCAACATGACGCTCAGAGCGGAAAGCTGTCATCCTCGTCACACAATTAGAGCCATTCCGGTAGGGGAGATGGTCAGGGCCCGACGTAATTGTTCCCAACAGGAAACCTTTGAGGAAGAACTAAATCTGATTTCCGATAGATTAACTGAACGGGGGTATTCTCCAGATTTATTGTCAAGAGCCAGGACTATTGCCAGCTGTAGAGATAGGAGGATGATGCTCAATAAAACAGCCCATAAAAAAGGAAGGCGATATCAGGCGAATAACAAGGGAAGTGAAGACAGTGACACAAGTAGAGATACCAACATGACAAGAGGTATTACATTTGTCACTTCCTATAGTGAGGAATTCAATCAAATAGGGGCTATTATTAGGAAACATCTTCCCCTTCTTAAATGTGACCCCCAATTAAGAGAAGTCATAAACAATGGGGTACAAATAGTTAGCCATAGACCCCCTACCTTGGGCCAGAAATTATCGCCCAGTTTATTTAACAAGCGACCAGAGGGTTCTCGGACGTGGTTAACCCATTTGGGCTCCTTCAAATGCGGTGGCAATAGGTGTGGCACGTGTAAATACATGCAAACGGGTCCAGATTTTGAATCTACAGTCACCAACCAAAAGTTTAGAATCAAGAATTTTATTAATTGTAATTCTGCCAACGTGATATATCTGATAACATGCATGATTTGTAATATTCAATATGTCGGCTATACTACCCGGCCTTTGAAGAAGCGTATTGCAGAACACATTTCAGCATCCTTTCCAGATCGCCCCACGTGCACATCAAATGTAGGGAGACACTTTAGGGACTGCCACAGGAGTGATTTATCGAGTTTCAGATGTAGGCCCATAGAAAAGGTAATATTGGGTCCCAGGGGTGGTAACCTTATAGATAAATTACTCCAACGTGAAGTATTTTGGATCTTTCGTTTGGATACTCGCACCCCCAAGGGTTTGAATTCCCGTTGGGATGTCGATTTGTTTCTTAAAGCCTAATCTCATTTGAAAACAGGGATAGGGAGGGCAGCAGAGGGGTGTCATGATTTTCACCTCGGCTGGGACCTGATAACTCCCTCCGTGGTCCTTTGGGTTACAGGCTTTGGAGACTGGGACTCTAGTGTCAAGTTAAATCCCTTATTCCAATTGTCTCTGCATATGGATTTATTTGGCAGGTAGTGAAGCCTTTTTTCGCAGCTATTTTTTTGATTAGGGCCCCCTAAATTAACTTTTTGGATAGTAGGGAATAGTTCAAGGTTGTTTCCCGAATAGTATAGACTTGTATATTATAACTATTTAATAATTCTTTTCTACTTGATGCTATCATAGATCTGAATCTTCGATTAGGAATTATATAATAATATGTGTGTCTGCATTTGTATGTTCATTTCCATGATTTTTAACGTTATATTGCTCTACCCCTGGGTACAACAAGTTTGGTTGCACTAAGTTTTGCCCCCCTTCTCCTCCCTTTCGATTGTGTCCCGCAGTATGAAATTTTAGGGCCAGTCTCTGTTCAAACATTTAGCCCGATATTTTATGGGGCTAATATGGGAATATTTTGTGGCTGCGGAGATTATAGAGGATTATTATTTTTTATGACTCTTTTGTATACAGTCTCCCCTTTTTTTTGAATTTTGATTTAAATATATATAATAATATTAGTAAGCATATTTATTTTAAGTGGTTTTTGTGCCCCTTTAATATAATCATCCACCATCCCAGATCGCCTATTACTCTATATGCCGCCTGCCCTTAATGGCGGCAAGTATGAAACTTCATTTTGCCAGTTTTGTGACGTGGGCGTCTATCTGGCGTACTATTAGCATATACGTGTTTGGTGCATGATTATTGGCTGCCTCCCTTGTCTTAATGAATAATAATCTCTTTTGGATTTCCCGTATCATGTTAAGACATATAACGCAGTGAAACTAGTATGTAAGGAGCCCATATGGCCCTTTTATATAATCGCTTGCTATCCCAGATCACCTGTCATCTGTTACGCCGCCTGCCCTTAATGGCGGCCTCCATGTATTTTCGCCTTGCCAGTCCAATGACGTTAACGTCTATCTGGCCTATCAGGAGTACTGACGTAGCCGGCGTAACGGGATTGGATGAATCCTCCGTCTGAATGCGGAAGTAATTGTCTTGTATTTTCCCGCACGCTGCCTATGGACACAGCAGAGCCCAAGTCAGTATTCCTGCGGCGGTCGAACGGGAGGATGAAGGTAGGATGTGTCATTTATTAGTAGCGCCGGTTGTTGTTTTTCTTTTCCCAGGTGTAGTAAATTACAAATAAATTGTAGGTCTATTTAATTGAGGGTATGAGAGCAACCCCACTGTCATGATTAAGAGCCTTGCTCGAAACGCGTAGACGCGGGGTTCGCTCTCTATATGCGTACCATGTTTTACCTGCTGTGATGGCGTTTTACCATGAATCTCAATAAAGGATGGATGATTTTATTTACCAAATCATGTGGCTGGCGCTCGTTTACTATGGACATTGATCGTGTTAGGAGGTGAGCTCTCTTTGCCTGGTGCCTATTGTTTGGACTTTATTGCATGTTATGTGGTTGGAGGCTGGCAATCAATAGACTTTCTGTGGAAACCATTCTGTGACTACACCAGCCTCTATTTAAGACCATAACCATTTGCACTTATTCTAATTGAAATTAGGCCTGAAAAACACACTTTTGCTGTGCATAGCACTACTGGTCCCAGGTGCACTGCTGGTTTTTGGGGCATCCCATTCTTTGACTACACCAGCCTCTATTTAGGACCATAACCATTTGCACTTATTCTAATTGAAATTAGGCCTGATAAAGACACTTTTGCTGTGCATAGACTTACTGCTCCCTGCCAGGTGCACTGCTGGTTTTTGGGGCATCCCATTCTGTGACTACACCAGCCTCTATTTTAGACCATAACCATTTGCACTTATTCTAATTGAAATTAGGCCTGTTAAAGACACTTTTGCTGTGCATAGACCTACTGCTGCCTGCCAGGTGCACTGCTGGTTTTTGGGGCATCCCATTCTGTGACTACACCAGCCTCTATTTAAGACCATAACCATTTGCACTTATTCTAATTGAAATTAGGCCTGATAAAGACACTTTTGCTGTGCATGCTCTCTGGTTTTTGTGGCATCCCATTCTGTGACTACACCAGCCTCTATTTAAGACCATAACCATTTGCACTTATTCTAATTGAAATTAGGCCTGATAAAGACACTTTTGTTGTGCATAGCACTACTGGTCCCAGGTGCACTCTGCTGTGAGGCATCCCATTCTGTGACTACACCAGCCTCTATTTAAGACCATAACCATTTGCACTTATTCTAATTGAAATTAGGCCTGATAAAGACACTTTTGCTGTGCATAGCACTACTGGTCCCAGGTGCACTGCTGGTTTTTGGGGCATCCCATTCTGTGACTACACCAGCCTCTATTTAAGACCATAACCATTTGCACTTATTCTAATTGAAATTAGGCCTGATAAAGACACTTTTGCTGTGCATAGACTTACTGCTCCCTGCCAGGTGCACTGCTGGTTTTTGGGGCATCCCATTCTGTGACTACACCAGCCTCTATTTAAGACCATAACCATTTGCACTTATTCTAATTGAAATGAGGCCTGATAAAGACACGTTTGCTGTGCATAGCACTACTGGTCCCAGGTGCACTCTGCTGTGAGGCATCCCATTCTGTGACTACACCAGCCTCTATTTAAGACCATAACCATTTGCACTTATTCTAATTGAAATTAGGCCTGATAAAGACACTTTTGCTGTGCATAGCACTACTGGTCCCAGGTGCACTCTGCTGTGAGGCATCCCATTCTGTGACTACCAGCCTCTATTTAAGACCATAACCATTTGCACTTATTCTAATTGAAATTAGGCCTGATAAAGACACTTTTGCTGTGCATAGCACTACTGGTCCCAGGTGCACTGCTGGTTTTTGGGGCATCCCATTCTGTGACTACACCAGCCTCTATTTAAAACCATAACCATTTGCACTTATTCTAATTGAAATTAGGCCTGATAAAGACACTTTTGCTGTGCATAGACTTACTGCACCCTGCCAGGTGCACTGCTGGTTTTTGGGGCATCCCATTCTGTGACTACACCAGCCTCTATTTAAGACCATAACCATTTGCACTTATTCTAATTGAAATTAGGCCTAATAAAGACACTTTTGCTGTGCATAGCACTACTGGTCCCAGGTGCACTCTGCTGTGAGGCATCCCATTCTGTGACTACACCAGCCTCTATTTAAGACCATAACCATTTGCACTTATTCTAATTGAAATTAGGCCTGATAAAGAAACTTTTGCTGTGCATAGCACTACTGGTCCCAGGTGCACTGCTGGTTTTTGGGGCATCCCATTCTGTGACTACACCAGCCTCTATTTAAGACCATAACCATTTGCACTTATTCTAATTGAAATTAGGCCTGATAAAGACACTTTTGCTGTGCATAGCACTACTGGTACCAGGTGCACTGCTGGTTTTTGTGGCATCCCATTCTGTGACTACACCAGCCTCTATTTAAGACCATAACCATTTGCACTTATTCTAATTGAAATTAGGCCTGATAAAGACACTTTTGCTGTGCATAGTAGTACTGCTCACAGGTGCACTGCTGGCTGTTGGGGCATCCCATTCTGTAACATAGCATACCCCTCTTTATTTACACTAAGCAGCTCTCTTATTTACACTAGGCAGGCCTGTTGGAGGCTAAGTGTTACTGCTCACTTTTGGTGTGCATTATATTCTGTTTCATATAGACCCACCGCTGCCTGGGGGTTCTTAAAATATCAACTACTACCACGCCAGTTAGACTATGTCGGGCAGACAAGTGCCTGGAAGTGAAAAGAGGAGTGGCAGAGGCCAAGATTCCGCAGGCAGAGGTCGCAGCAGACTGGGGGCCAGTATCAGCAGGAGTCACGCTGAGAGACCTACTCTGCCAGTATCTGCTAGCGGTCGGGTCTCCACCAGTAATGCATCTGCCGTGGTAGATTGGTTGACGCGCTCATCAACAACATCATCACAACTTACATTTGCAAGACATCCTAACAACTTCAAGGAAACTTTGCATGCACTTCAGCCACTCATACACCGCCAAACACACCCTTCTTGAACTACAGCGTCAGAATGGTATCCCCCAACATAGTCTGATTTGCGATGTTTCCACCCGTTGGAATTCCACCCTTCACATGTTGGACCGATTATATGAACAGAGAAAAGCCATCACGGATTTCCTGATGATCCAAGCAGATAGGGGGACTCCCCTGTGTAACTTCAATGTCAACCAGTGGCAGATCATACGTGACACCTGCCGTTTGCCCAGGCCCTTTGAGGAAGCCACTTTATTTGTCAGTCGGCAGGATTACGGGATGAACGACGTGATTCCACTGCTTCATGTACTACAGCACATGTTGGAAACCATGGCTGGTCAGGGCACTAGAGACATGGCGTTTACATCTTACGGCCACATGAACCCAGTTGGAGCTAAACTGGAGGAGGAGGAGGAAGAGGAGGAGGAGTTGCCTAGCGAAACACAGTTTAGGCTTGGCGAAATGGCTGGTTTATCTAGTCAGCGGACAGGAGAGGAGGAGCAGGAGCAGCCAGAGGAGCTAGAGGTTTTTGAGGAAGGCGAGACAGAGGACCCGGGCACACCGTGGCAGTATGCAGTGGAGATGGAGACAGGTAGTCCATCCGAGTCACTTGCGCAAATGGCACGAAGCATGCTCACGTGCTTGCGTAGTGACCCCAGAATTGTTTCCATCTGTCGGCGGGATGACTTCTGGCTGTCCACCATATTGGACCCTCGCTTCTGGCACAAAATGGGGGCATTTTTTAAACCCACCGAGAGGGAGGACAAACTGAACTACTACAAAGACATTCTACGTAGGAAGTTGGCCGATGCCTATCTGCGCCATGGTCCATACTCTCACAGGTCTGACTTGAGGGGACCTCTGCGCTCACCTTCCACTGCCATGGCTGCTGGGGGGGTTGGCAGGGGCAGCAGCAGCAGCTCCATCAGCAGCAGCCTCAGTCTTCAGTCGCTAATGAGTAGCTTTCTACACCTGCATAGTGAGGCTACTCATGAGCAGCAGGAAGACCTGGAGCAGGACCTGAACCAGCAGGTCATGTCATACTTTGACATGACCATGCCAACACACCTTGAGGATCCGCTGGACTTCTGGGAAGCCAAACTTGATTTGTGGCCGCAACTAGCAGAGTTTGCCCTGGAAAAGCTGTCCTGCCCGGCAAGTAGCGTGCCATCTGAGCGGGTGTTTAGTGCGGCGGGGGCCATAGTTACGGCGAGGAGAACTCGTCTGTCAACTAAAAATGTGGAGAGACTCACCTTTGTCAAAATGAATCAGGGATGGATCAGCCAGGATTTCCACCCACCAATGTCTGATGCATGCGATTAGATTCAGCATGGTGCCACGTTTTACACTTTCCAAATGGTGCAAAACATATTTATGTCTTTAGGCTAATTTTTGGGCTCCTGCTGATGCCAACTCCAGGGTGTGATTCATCCAACTTTTGGGCTCCTGAAGCCAACTCCAGTGTCTCTTTAAAGTAATGTTTGGGCTCCTGTTGCTGCTGCTGCTGCTGCCAACTCCTGCCAACTCCAGGGTGTGATTCATCCAACTTTTGGGCTCCTGAAGCCAACTCCAGTGTCTCTTTAAAGTAATGTTTGGGCTCCTGCTGCTGCTGCTGCCAACTCCAGGGTGTGAATCATCCAATTTTTGGGCTCCTGAAGCCAACTCCAGTGTCTCTTTAAAGTAATGTTTGGGCTCCTGTTGCTGCTGCTGCTGCTGCCAACTCCTGCCAACTCCAGGGTGTGATTCATCCAATTTTTGGGCTCCTGAAGCCAACCCCAGGGTCTCTTTAAAGTAATATTTGGGCTCCTTCTGCTGCTGCTGCTAACTCCAGGGTGTGATTCATCCAATTTTTGGCCTCCTGAAGCCAACCCCAGGGTCTCTTTAAAGTAATATCTGGGCTCCTGCTGCTGCTGCTGCCAACTCCAGGGTGTGAATCATCCAATTTTTGGGCTCCTGAAGCCAACTCCAGCATCTCTTTAAAGTAATGTTTGGGCTCCTGCTGCTGCTGCTGCTCCTGCTGCTGCTGCTGCCAACTCCAGGGTGTGAATCATCCAATTTTTGGGCTCCTGAAGCCAACTCCAGTGTCTCTTTAAAGTAATGTTTGGGCTCCTGTTGCTGCTGCTGCTGCTGCCAACTCCTGCCAACTCCAGGGTGTGATTCATCCAATTTTTGGGCTCCTTAAGCCAACCCCAGGGTCTCTTTAAAGTAATGTTTGGGCTCCTGCTGCTGCTGCTGCTGCCAACTCCAGGGTGTGATTCATCCAATTTTTGGGCTCCTGAAGCCAACCCCAGGGTCTCTTTAAAGTAATATTTGGGCTCCTGCTGCTGCTGCTGCCAACTCCAGGGTGTGATTCATCCAATTTTTGGCCTCCTGAAGCCAACCCCAGTGTCTCTTTAAAGTAATATTTGGGCTCCTGCTGCTGCTGCTGCCAACTCCAGGGTGTGATTCATCCAATTTTTGGGCTCCTGAAGCCAACTCCAGTGTCTCTTTAAAGTAATGTTTGGCTCCTGTTGCTGCTGCTGCTGCTGCCAACTCCTGCCAACTCCAGGGTGTGATTCATCCAATTTTTGGGCTCCTGAAGCCAACCCCAGGGTCTCTTTAAAGTAATATTTGGGCTGCTGCTGCTGCTGCTGCCAACTCCAGGGTGTGAATCATCCAATTTTTGGGCTCCTGCAGCCAACTCCAGTGTCTCTTTCAAGCTATGTTTGGGCTCCTGCTGCTGCTGCTTGCAACTCCAGGGTGTGATTCATCCAATTTTTGGGCTCCTGCTGCTGCCAACTCCAGTGTCTCTTTAAAGCAATGTTTGGGCTCCTGCCCCTCATAGTGATGCCACTTCAACTCTCTGCAATTGTGCCGCTCTGCGATTCTATTAGCGATGCCTCTGATCTGCATGTGATATTTATTCAAAGTATTATTTAACTAACCCAGCACGCATCCTGTGCGTGTTACAGCAAGGCAGAATGGTTTACAACCCTATTGAGGCTCTAGGAGGCTCAGAAATAGCCGTTTTTAATAGCGATTCGTCGCGAATAAATTCGGGTCGAAACGATTTTTGTTGGAAAATTCGGCGAATCAGTCGAATCGAATTTTTCAAAAGTTCGCTCATCTCTAATTCTGGGCAATAAAATGACATTTTTGAAAACTTTTTGGATGAATAATATTTTTATGCAGAATTGTCCTTACGGGTCTGGTATTAAAGTGTTCATGTTACAATGTTATAACAATGTAATTCCATATGTTTTTTTGCTTTGTTACTAGTGGATACATGTTCGAAAACAGCCTTTAATCACACAGCCCCTGGCGCTATGGGCTACAATTACATGATTTTGAGGGCCGGCAATGTGGCTGTTTTTTTGATGAATCTGGTGTGAGTCAGTCACACTCAGCTGTCGTTACGGTTCGCTCACATACAGCGTAGTATAGCGACTCACATATCATATTCTTCAATGCCGGACAGCGACTGAGGCACTCTGAAACAATGATCCATGGCCGACCACAGCGACTACTAGCAGGCGCTCTGAAATCCGCTCTACAGACGCTCATCTGTCACTACCTGGCGTTAGTAATGTTCAGCCTGCCCGCCAATGCAGGCTCAGCGCTATCAGCTCCAAAACTAAGACTGTGCCCTCTGCAGGTTCCTGGCAATTAACTGAGCATCCACCTGATAGCACATGTCACCAGTGAAAGCTCATCACACAGTACTGCCCCTGCTGCCAATCAATGTGGGTGCATCCTCCCTCATGACTGGAAGCAGGGAGACACGCTGAGATGGCACAGGAGCGTGCTGTTGGAAATTGGAGAACTGCAGCCCTGATAGCAGATATGTAAGCTTTGTGTTTATTTGGATTGAAGAATATAGTAGACTTTTTATCATATTGGCTGTACAATCCCTTTATGGGGGACATTTGGCCGGATGCAGAGCCTCTTCGTTCAGCTATCCCGTGCGTTTTCCCGTGGTTTTTGGGCTGTGATCGGGTCAGGAAAGGGTGCTACGTTGCTTTTTGTGTGCGTGTATGCGCTCAGGTGTTCCGACACGCGCCTTTCCGATTGCCGGCTCGCAAGCGGCTGAACTCCGTGAAAACGGACTGGCCGTTGGTTGGTCCATTTTTTTAATTGATGCAGAGCCTTGGTTTCCGATTGAACCCAGCCCAATTTAACGAGGGTGTCGACGCTTCACTTATGGCCAGTCTTAGCAGCCGTATTTGCTCTCCGGGAGTTTGAAATACATTCTTCTGTGCGCGATCATCAAAGGCGTCAGCTCCACGGGCTGGTTCTTCTAAGCATGGCAGAAACCAGGCTGCACCGAACACGTTTGGACATCCATGGCATGCATGACCTTTAGCTATTCGAGCTCACCCGCCTTAACCGTGTTTCTCTCCAGGACTTGTATAGCCAGCTGCGGCCATGGTTAGCCCGCACCACAAGGAAGGGGCATGCAATTGCAGGTATGACCAAATTGGTTGGCTGCCTGCAGTTTTTGGCAAACGGCTCATTCCAGAGACTGGGTGCCTTCTCCGTGGGGATGTCCCAGTCTACGCTGAGCCGCAGCCTAACCAAGTTTTTGGATGGCATGGCTACCCTGGCACCCAAATTAATATTTTTCTTTGACAAAGGGGAAGCCTGGAATGCGGTTAAGCTGGGCTTTTATAACATAGCCGACATGCCCAATGTCATGGGTGCCATCGATTGCACACACGTATCGTTGATTCCACCTGCTGACCAGGAATATCTGTTCAGGTATGTGGTTTAGGTCAGTTTTTTTTTTTTTTTGGTTGGTTTAAAGCAGACCTACACCCTGTGTATCGCAAACATCCATTGTTTAGAAATTGTGTGGATGTCTAAGAATATATTTGAGCATCTTTACACTTTTTGTCACACAAATTCCAGTTATCTTTAGTTTTTTCAGGAACAGGAAGATGGGCCATTCGATTAATGTACAGGCAGTGTCCGGCCCAGATCTTTAAGTTTATTTGCAGCCTTCCCTGGTTCCACGCATGATTCCCACATTTTGCAGAACTCCAACCTCTTTCAACGTTTTCAATCTGGAGATCTGTCTGGTGGATGGCTACTGGGTATGTGTCTCAAACTTGTTGTTGCTGGGCACCATGTTTTATTTATTTTGTCGGTGCCTGTACCCCACTAATCTGTGCTAGATAGCAATGAAACAGTACAAGTTGGCAATCACTTACTTACCACAATTTGCTCCTATGAATTATTGTTGTTATTCTCCACTACTCCGTCCTGTCCTGGCCTTCTTAGCTATGTTGCATCCCACTGTCATTGTACAGGAGTGTACTGGTTGGATGCGCATGTTGCCTCATCATAACTGTGCTTTGCTCTGACACAGCACAGCTCACCTATTGTCCCTGTTCACTAATGCTGGAATGCAAAGCAAAACATTATTGAGGTTCTTCCCCTTAGGGCTCTCTAGGTCTGTTGTTCAATGTTCTTAGCCTTTTAAAGTAACATAACATGCCCTTTTTGTTTATTGCATGTAAGGTACTTGTGGCTAATCTTTAGGTTTTTTTATTTGGACTTGTTATATATGTTTATTTTGCCTTATAGTTATGTGTTGACTAGTTATGGTGCAAGACACTACACATGTTGCAAATAGGCACATTTGTCATGTGTGTTTGTGTTATTGTTAGTGCTTTAATTTTTTGGGGATTTGCAGGTGATTCTGGCTATCCATTACTACCATGGCTACTTACCCCCATCCTGCACCCATCTTTGCTGGCCCAGGAGCGGTATAACACTGCGCATAGGAGGACTCGCTCCGTGGTGGAACGTGCCTTTGGCTTGCTAAAGATGCGATTTCGTTGCCTGGACCAGACTGGTGGGACCCTGCAGTATGAGCCCGCCAAGGTCATAAAAATTATAATTGCGTGTGGGGTCCTGCACAACCTAGCCATTAGAAGCCATGTATCCAGATATACTGACCTGGCTGAGGACACTTTGCAGATATCTGAAGAAGTGACACCTCCATACTCTGGACCCCAAATTTCCCAGCACAGGCGATCCGTTCACAACTTGTGGAAAATGTTTTTGGCTAAATTACATTCCTTATTTTTGTTGTTTGTTATTATTTTATTTGTGATAAAATAATCTTTAAGTGCCCAAATTATTTGGTGTATTTTTTCAAGCTTAACGTGTGTTCAAATACATTAACACATACATTTAGTGGTATGTTGAATATGATGTCGAAGTAGATGGCTTGTGTGTTTGAATGTTAGCAGCAATATGTGCAAGGCTCTGGTTATTGAGCTGCCATTGGTGGACCATTTCACCCATATGCCTGGTTTGGGTTCTGATTTCTGCCAGCAGGCCAGAGACATTCTCGTTTAAACACTGTAATTGATTGGACATGTTGGTTATTTGGTTACACACAGTGTCGTTAAATCTCTGTGTATTTTCGTTAAATACTACATTTTCATGGTGCCAGGCTTCCTCCATGATTTGTAGCTGTCTCCTTTGGCTTATATGTCACCTTGGATTAGTTCTGCCACTGGCACGGGTGGGTGGTTGTGCTCCAGAATGAGTGGGTGGTGGTGGCTGGGTTGGCACAGAGTCAGTTGTGCGGACGTCAGAAGTGGTTGTTGGCACTGAGGTGGGGTTAGTGGATACCAGATGTTGCATTTTCTGGGCCTGTTGGTTCTGTTGTTCTGCCACTGGTTGGCTTGGCCTTGTCGGCATCTGAATTGGTTCCTCCTCCTCCAAATCTTGAATGTGTTCGATAATAGGTGGACTTGGTAGGTTCTGGCAAGAAATGTAGAATGTATTGAGTACCCTTTTTTAACCAAAATGGATGCAAGTGCAAATTCAGAAGTATACACAGTGGACCATTGACTTACCTCATCCAAACACTCAGGTTGGTTGGTGTGTACAGAAGGCAGTGGATGCATGGTCGTCCGGGACAAGCCAGGGGTAGATTGGCCTTGTGCCGTGTCTTGAGGTGTTTCAGGGACGAGAGAATGTACTTTTAGTGTATTTTGAAAGCACAGTGTGTATTAATGAGTAGCAAACATTTTGGTTCGCCATTAAAAAGGCTCAATGTTAAAAAACAATCAACTCCAGACCTGACATTCGTGTCTGTGTCTAGTCCCCCTGCCAGGCCATGAAGGCTTGCCGGATGAATATATGTGAAAACATGTTCTTCTGCAGGTGTTAGGATTATTTTATTTGGGATCCCACCCCCTGTCTGCAGGCTGTGGAAGATTAAAGCACACATAATAAGGCTAACATCCTGTTACCTATCAACCTATACAGTCAATTATACTATAAATGGACTTTACCTCTGCTGGCGGCGCATGTCAATTTTTCTTTTGCCATAATATTTTAGGTCTCCAAATTTGCGCTTAATTTGCTCAATATCTCTCCTCACTGAACCCACACTATTAACTTGCCTGCAAATTTTTTGCCAAATCTCCTGCTTGGCCTGCGTCCTCGCTCCCGCGCCGTCCCCGGACAGCTGGCCGCGCAGCTTCCGGCTCGAGGTCTCTGCAGAGCTGCTGCTCCGGCGGGGTCGGCTCGAGCGGCGCCCTGCTCGGCCACGGCTCTGGCCCCGGCTTCTGCAGACGTGCCCGCGCGCGGGCGCGAGCACGTGGTTCTTATGCCCTCCGGCGGCGCTGGTCTCTGCGCGCTCGCCGGAGGAGAAGTTAAAGGGCCAATCAGCCCAGAGGTTCAGGGTTGGGCCAATGAGCCCAGGAAGGGGAGGTTGTGGACATTCGCCCTTTTGGTCCAATTGGACCAATCAGGGAGAGTGTTATAGTTGCACCAATCACATGCGACCTTCCCTTTTCCCCAATCATGCTGGTCCCTATAAAGCCCTACCTCATCATTTACCCAGTGCCTGTTATAGCGCCTAGTACTTAGTTTGTCTAGCTTGTCTCTAGTGATTGATTTGAACTCCCGTTGCCGACCACCGCCTGTATTGACCATCCTTGATCCGAACTCCCGTTGCCGACCACTGCCTGTATTGACCATCCTTGATCCGAACTCCAGTTGCCGACCACCGCTTGTATTTGACCATCCTTGATCTGAACTCCCGTTGCCGACCACCGCCTGTATTGACCATCCTTGATCTGATCTCCTGTTGCCGACCTCTGCTCTGATCCTCCACCACGATTTGTCCAACCCTATTGTACCGCTGCCATCTCAGAAATTCTGTTATACGCTCCTGCTATTGGGCCCACTCAATACCGCTCCCAGCCACGGGTTCTCCAGACCTCCGAACAGTAAGCCTACATCCTTTGAGCCATTGAAGTCCTGGGGGCAACCGATCCCGGGCAGGCGTTTTCTGCGTCCCGGCAAGCGGGGGCTCCTATAGGTGAAGCTGGCTGCGGAGATTGGGGGTTCAGGGCTTACCTGGAGGGCTGGAGTTACCTGAGCGGATCATTGAAGTACCCAGAGCGTGACAATACCCCTCTTGATCTTCACTAAGCTGCACACTTATTTAAAGTAATTTGGCCTGTTGAAGCCTGCTTATCCACTGTTGCTGTGCATATATACTGTTCTAAAGCCTGCTTGGGGGTATCCCACTTTATAACATACCATACCCCTCTTGATCTTCACTAAGCTGCACACATATTTAAAGTAATTTGGCCTGTTGGAGCCTGCTTATCCACTGTTGCTGTGCATATATACTGATCTCAGGTCTGCTGTGGGGGCATCCCATTCTGTAACATACCATACCCCTCTTGATCTTCACTAAGCTGCACACTTATTTAAAGTAATTTGGCCTGTTGGAGCCTGCTTAGACACTTTTACTGTGCATATATACTGATCTCAGGTCTGCTGTGGGGGCATCCCATTCTGTAACATACCATACCCCTCTTGATCTTCACTAAGCTGCACACTTATTTAAAGTAATTTGGCCTGATGGAGCCTGCTTATCCACTGTTGCTGTGCATATATACTGTTCTAAAGCCTGCTTGGGGGTATCCCACTCTATAACATACCATACCCCTCTTGATCTTCACTAAGCTGCACACTTATTTAAAGTAATTTGGCCTGTTGGAGCCTGCTTAGACACTGTTGCTGTGCATATATACTGTTCTAAAGCCTGCTTGGGGGTATCCCACTCTATAACATACCATACCCCTCTTGATCTTCACTAAGCTGCACACTTATTTAAAGTAATTTGGCCTGTTGGAGCCTGCTTATCCACTGTTGCTGTGCATATATACTGTTCTAAAGCCTGCTTGGGGGTATCCCACTCTATAACATACCATACCCCTCTTGATCTTCACTAAGCTGCACACTTATTTAAAGTAATTTGGCCTGTTGGAGCCTGCTTATCCACTGTTGCTGTGCATATATACTGATCTCAGGTCTGCTGTGGGGGCATCCCATTCTGTAACATACCATACCCCTCTTGATCTTCACTAAGCTGCACACTTATTTAAAGTAATTTGGCCTGATGGAGCCTGCTTAGACACTGTTGCTGTGCATATATACTGTTCTAAAGCCTGCTTGGGGGTATCCCACTCTATAACATACCATACCTCTCTTGATCTTCACTAAGCTGCACACTTATTTAAAGTAATTTGGCCTGTTGGAGCCTGCTTATCCACTGTTGCTGTGCATATATACTGATCTCAGGTCTGCTGTGGGGGCATCCCATTCTGTAACATACCATACACCTCTTGATCTTCACTAAGCTGCACACTTATTTAAAGTAATTTGGCCTGTTGGAGCCTGCTTAGACACTTTTACTGTGCATATATACTGATCTCAGGTCTGCTGTGGGGGCATCCCATTCTGTAACATACCATACCCCTCTTGATCTTCACTAAGCTGCACACTTATTTAAAGTAATTTGGCCTGTTGGAGCCTGCTTATCCACTGTTGCTGTGCATATATACTGATCTCAGGTCTGCTGTGGGGGCATCCCATTCTGTAACATACCATACCCCTCTTGATCTTCACTAAGCTGCACACTTATTTAAAGTAATTTGGCCTGTTGGAGCCTGCTTAGACACTTTTACTGTGCATATATACTGATCTCAGGTCTGCTGTGGGGGCATCCCATTCTGTAACATACCATACCCCTCTTGATCTTCACTAAGCTGCACACCTATTTAAAGTAATTTGGCCTGTTGGAGCCTGCTTATCCACTGTTGCTGTGCATATATACTGATTTCAGGTCTGCTGTGGGGGCATCCCATTCTGTAACATACCATACCCCTCTTGATCTTCACTGAGCTGCACACTTATTTAAAGTAATTTGGCCTGTTGGAGCCTGCTTATCCACTGTTGCTGTGCATATATACTGTTCTAAAGTCTGCTTGGGGGTATCCCATTCTGTAACATACCATACCCCTCTTGATCTTCACTAAGCTGCACACTTATTTAAAGTAATTTGGCCTGTTGGAGCCTGCCTAGACACTTTTACTGTGCATATATACTGATCTCAGGTCTGCTGTGGGGGCATCCCATTCTGTAACATACCATACCCCTCTTGATCTTCACTAAGCTGCACACTTATTTAAAGTAATTTGGCCTGTTGGAGCCTGCTTATCCACTGTTGCTGTGCATATATACTGATCTCAGGTCTGCTGTGGGGGCATCCCATTCTGTAACATACCATACCCCTCTTGATCTTCACTAAGCTGCACACTTATTTAAAGTAATTTGGCCTGTTGGAGCCTGCTTAGACACTTTTACTGTGCATATATACTGATCTCAGGTCTGCTGTGGGGGCATCCCATTCTGTAACATACCATACCCCTCTTGATCTTCACTAAGCTGCACACCTATTTAAAGTAATTTGGCCTGTTGGAGCCTGCTTATCCACTGTTGCTGTGCATATATACTGATTTCAGGTCTGCTGTGGGGGCATCCCATTCTGTAACATACCATACCCCTCTTGATCTTCACTGAGCTGCACACTTATTTAAAGTAATTTGGCCTGTTGGAGCCTGCTTATCCACTGTTGCTGTGCATATATACTGTTCTAAAGTCTGCTTGGGGGTATCCCATTCTGTAACATACCATACCCCTCTTGATCTTCACTAAGCTGCACACTTATTTAAAGTAATTTGGCCTGTTGGAGCCTGCCTAGACACTTTTACTGTGCATATATACTGATCTCAGGTCTGCTGTGGGGGCATCCCATTTTGTAACATCCCATTAGCCTCTGTATTTCTTCTAAGCTGCACACTTACTTAAAGTAATTTGGCCTGTTGGAGCCTGCTTATCCACTGTTGCTGTGCATATATACTGTTCTAAAGCCAGCTTGGGGGTATACCATTCTGTAACATACCATACCCCTCTTGATCTTCACTAAGCTGCACACTTATTTAAAGTAATTTGGCCTGTTGGAGCCTGCTTATCCACTGTTGCTGTGCATATATACTGATCTCAGGTCTGCTGTGGGGGCATCCTATTCTGTAACATACCATACCCCTCTTGATCTTCACTAAGCTGCACACTTATTTAAAGTAATTTGGCCTGTTGGAGCCTGCTTATCCACTGTTGCTGTGCATATATACTGATATCAGGTCTGCTGTGGGGGCATCCCATTTTGTAACATCCCATTAGCCTCTGTATTTCCTCTAAGCTGCACACTTATTTAAAGTAATTTGGCCTGTTGGAGCCTGCTTATCCACTGTTGCTGTGCATATATACTGTTCTAAAGCCTGCTTGGGGGTATTCCACTCTATAACATACCATACCCCTCTTGATCTTCACTAAGCTGCACACTTATTTAAAGTAATTTGGCCTGTTGGAGCCTGCTTATCCACTGTTGCTGTGCATATATACTGTTCTAAAGCCTGCTTGGGGGCATCCCATTCTGTAACATAACATAACCTACCTCTCTTATTTACACTAAGCAGCTCTCTTATTTAAACTAAGCAGGCCTCTTATTTACACTAAGCAGCTCTCCATTTTAAGCTAAGCAGCTCTCTTATTTAAACTAAGCTGGCCTCTTGGAGGCTGATTGTCCACTTTTGGGTGTGCATTATATTCGGTTTCATATACAGTGGGGTATCCCAATTTGTAAGATAACCTACCCCAACCATGTAAACTAAAGAGGCCTGTTGCAGCCTGAGTTTCTCTGCTTGCGTATGGTCTGCATTACAATCTGTCTCTTTCAATGACACTGCTGCCTGGGGTATCCCAATTTGTAATATAACCTACCACAACCATGTAAACTAAAGGTTACGTCCTTCCAGAAGGAAAACTTAAGGCGAACACTATTTTTGTAGGGGGCATTGACCATTGGATTGATCGGCATGAAATTAAGGATTTTTTTCCCAAGGCACATGCTATTTTAACCCTATCTGTTATACAACATAAGCGTTGATCAGCATCAGCTGCTTTATTAAGCTACTTCAGTTTGCACTTGTTTTTGACTGCTTTTAATTAACCAGGCCGCAGGGCACCCCAAAGCTGCACCTTGAACCCTATCTGTTATACAACATAAGCATTGATCAGCATCAGCTGCTTTATTAAGCTACTTCAGTTTGCACTTGTTTTTGACTGCTTTTAATAAACCAGGCCGCAGGGCACCCCAAAGCTGCACCTTGCAGCCTATCTGTTATACAACATAAGCGTTGATCAGCATCAGCTGCTTGATTAAGCTACTTCAGTTTGCACTTGTTTTTGACTGCTTTTAATAAACCAGGCCGCAGGGCACCCCAAAGCTGCACCTTGAACCCTATCTGTTATACAACATAAGCGTTGATCTGCATCAGCTGCTTTATTAAGCTACTTCAGTTTGCACTTGTTTTTGACTGCTTTTAATAAACCAGGCCGCAGGGCACCCCAAAGCTGCACCTTGAACCCTATCTGTTTATACTAAATAAGCAAATACATAAAAATGTCAGGCAGACAAGTGCCAGGATGTTCAAAGAGGAGTGGCAGAGGCCAAGATTCAGCAGGCAGAGGTCGCAGCAGACTAGGGGCGAGTGGCAGCAGGAGTCACGGTGAGAGACCTGATCTGCCAGTATCTGCTAGCGGTCGTGTCTCCACCAGTAACGCATCTGCCGTGGTAGATTGGTTAACGCGCTCATCAACATCATCACAAGTTACGTCTGAGACCCCCAGTCTAGGGTCGGTAGGTTCCTCTGACACAACCCTGAGTTGGCATGCCCCGAGAGCAGTCCCTGTCCTCCCATTGCCTCTGTCCTACGCCGTTCCCTCCCCCAGCGACGTATCCTATGCTTTGGGTTCAGCTCCACTCTTTAGTGAGGAGGACCATCAGATAGAGGACAGTCAGCAGCTACTGCCCAGCCAAGAAATGGAGGTGGCTTCTTTAGCTAGGCAGATAAATAGTGATGTGGACAGTGTCGTGGGTGTTGCGAGCGTTCCAGCTCCTGCGCCAGACACTGTTGACGAATCCACGAACATCAGTGACGTACAGCCACAACTCGCTGATGATGATGATGATGATGATGAAGCCGATCGCACTTGGGAGCCGGGTGATGAAGGGGCTTCATCGTCATCATCAGGAGAAGAGGGGCGCAGGTTGCCCCGGAGTCAGCAGCTCAGGCAGCAAGGTGTTAGCAGCATGGTTGGCAGTCAGCATGGGGCACAGTTGTAAAGCCTGGAGCCAAACGGGGCCGGGGCCCTGGTAGAGCACCTGCTGCGCGGCAGGCTACCTTATCGGGAGGTAATGGGGCAGGGGTTCCTGGAGTTGGCGACAATAGCAGCGAATCAGTGAGGCCTGTTGGTGGGAAAAGTAGCTACTCGGCAGTGTGGCAGTTTCTCCTGAAGCATCCGCAGGAGGGTAACATGGCCACATGCAAGATATGTAGGCAGAAGGTGAAGCGTGTCCAGGGCCCAAATGTTGGCACCACGGCCCTGCGTCAACATATGATGCGTCACCATAAAGCGACCTGGGAGAACCGAGGCTCCCAAGGGGTGGTCCAGTCTGCTTCCTCACCAAGTGGCACGCCGCTCCCAATTTCTGCCAGCCAAGGCTCCAGCACCTCAGCCGAAGGCAGCTGTGCGTCATACCCATCCTCTGTCGCTCCTGCTCCTCCTCCTCCTCCAAGTCATGCATCCCGCCAGCAATCCATCAGCGAAGCCATGTCCAAGAGACAGCAGTATGCGCCCACTCATCCTATGGCGCAGAAGCTGAATGTGCTCCTGTCCAAGTTGCTGGTGCTGCAGTCGCTCCCTTTTCAGGTGGTGGACTCTGCACCTTTCAGAGAACTGATGGCTTGTGCCGAGCCGAGGTGGAGAGTCCCAAGCCGTCATTTCTTTGCCAAGAAGGCAGTACCAGCGCTGCACACTTTTGTTGAACAGAAGGTGGGCCAGTCCTTGAGCCTGTCGGTGTGTAGCAAAGTGCATGGCAGCGCCGACGTCTGGAGCTGTAACTACGGTCAGGGACAGTACATGTCGTTTACGGCCCACTGGGTGAATGTGGTCCCTTTGCAGCAGCAGCAACTTGGACAGGTCACGCCGCTTCGGCCTCTGCGCTCACATGGTTCACATGGTTTGTCTTGGCGAAAGGAGTCACACAGGGGAGGAACTGCTTAAATGTATTCATCAGGAAATCCAAACATGGCTTACTCCGAGAAAACTTAAAATGGGAATCATGGTTACCGACAATGGGAAGAACATTTTGTCTGCGCTGCGCCAAGGAAGCCTGACCCATGCCCCCTGCATGGCTCACGTCTTCAATCTGGTTGTCAAGCGGTTTCTGAAGTGTTCCCCCCATCTGCAAGACATCCTAACAACTTCAAGGAAACTTTGCATGCACTTCAGCCACTCATACACCGCCAAACACACACTTCTTGAGCTACAGCGTCAGAACGGTATCCCCCCAACATAGTCTGATTTGCGATGTTTCCACCCGTTGGAATTCCACCCTTCACATGTTGGACCGATTATATGAACAGAGAAAAGCCATCACGGATTTCCTGATGATCCAAGCGGATAGGGGGACTCCCCTGTGTAACTTCAATGTCAACCAGTGGCAGCTCATATGTGACACCTGCCATTTGCCCAGGCCCTTTGAGGAAGCCACTATATTTGTCAGTCGGCAGGATTACGGGATGAACTACGTGAACTACGTGATTCCACTGCTTCATGTACTACAGCACATGTAGTATGTTGGAAACCATGGCTGGTCAGGGCACTGGAGACATGGCGTCTACATCTTACGGCCACATGAACCCCGTTGGAGCTGAACTGGAGGAGGAGGAGGAAGAGGAGGAGGAGTTGCCCAGCGAAACACAGTTTAGGCTTGGCGAAATGGCTGGTTTATCTAGTCAACGGACAGGAGAGGAGAAGCAGGAGCAGCCAGAGGAGCTAGAGGTTTTTGAGGAAGGCGAGACAGAGGACCCGGACACACCGTGGCAGTATGCAGTGGAGATGGAGACAGGTAGTCCATCCGAGTCACTTGCGCAAATGGCAGGAAGCATGCTCACATGCTTGCGTAGTGACTAGGGATGAGCGAATCGATCCGGACGAACCCGGATTCGATCCGAATTTCAGGAAAAATTCGATTCGGATCGAATCCGAATTTCCCCGCGATTCGATCGCTCGAAGTTTTCCTTTAACATCCATTCATTTACATTACAGGCATTCTAAGATGGCGGACGGGACATGTCCAGACATCAACCCCGCGCCAGTGCAAGCTGGGACAGTCACATGCAGCCTATCAGCAGCCAGCAAGCCCGGTGACGTCACAGCGGTATTTAAGGCCGGCCATCTTGCTTTCCTGCCTCATTTCTCTATTGCATTCGTGAGAGACAGAACGTTGTGTAGCTGAGGGAGTGACGCAGTTAGACAGGCAGGGACAGACAGGGACAGGCTGGAGACAGGCAGGAGGCAGACAGGAGACAGACAGAAAGTCAGCGAAAAACAGGGAAAGGTAGAAAAATCGGAGGCTGTCAGCCTGTCACAGGGAGTTTTTTTTTTTTTTTTCATCCAGCCTGACAGGCTTTGTTAGCGTTTTCAGGCTGCTTATACTAACTAACTGTGCATATATACTGAACTGATCTTAAGTCTGCTGTGAGGCATCCCATTCTGTGACTACAACAGCCTCTGTTTAAGACCATATAACCATTTGCTCTTATTATATTTGAAATTAGCCTGATAAAGACACTTTTGCTGGGCATAGTACTTCTGGACCCTGCCAGGGCATCCCATTCTGTGACTACAGCAGCCTCTGTTTAAGACCATATAACCATTTGCTCTTATTATATTTGAAATTAGCCTGATAAAGACACTTTTGCTGGGCATAGTACTTCTGGACCCTGCCAGGGCATCCCATTCTGTGACTACAGCAGCCTCTGTTTAAGACCATATAACCATTTGCTCTTATTATATTTGAAATTAGCCTGATAAAGACACTTTTGCTGGGCATAGTACTTCTGGACCCTGCCAGGGCATCCCATTCTGTGACTACAGCAGCCTCTGTTTAAGACCATATAACCATTTGCTCTTATTATATTTGAAATTAGCCTGATAAAGACACTTTTGCTGGGCATAGTACTTCTGGACCCTGCCAGGGCATCCCATTCTGTGACTACAGCAGCCTCTGTTTAAGACCATATAACCATTTGCTCTTATTATATTTGAAATTAGCCTGATAAAGACACTTTTGCTGGGCATAGTACTTCTGGACCCTGCCAGGGCATCCCATTCTGTGACTACAGCAGCCTCTGTTTAAGACCATATAACCATTTGCTCTTATTATATTTGAAATTAGCCTGATAAAGACACTTTTGCTGGGCATAGTACTTCTGGACCCTGCCAGGGCATCCCATTCTGTGACTACAGCAGCCTCTGTTTAAGACCATATAACCATTTGCTCTTATTATATTTGAAATTAGCCTGATAAAGACACTTTTGCTGGGCATAGTACTTCTGGACCCTGCCAGGGCATCCCATTCTGTGACTACAGCAGCCTCTGTTTAAGACCATATAACCATTTGCACTTATTATAATTGAAATTAGGCCTGATAAAGACACTTTTGCTGGGCATAGTACTTCTGGACCCTGCCAGGGCATCCCATTCTGTGACTACAGCAGCCTCTGTTTAAGACCATATAACCATTTGCTCTTATTATATTTGAAATTAGCCTGATAAAGACACTTTTGCTGGGCATAGTACTTCTGGACCCTGCCAGGGCATCCCATTCTGTGACTACAGCAGCCTCTGTTTAAGACCATATAACCATTTGCACTTATTATAATTGAAATTAGGCCTGATAAAGACACTTTTGCTGGGCATAGTACTTCTGGACCCTGCCAGGGCATCCCATTCTGTGACTACAGCAGCCTCTGTTTAAGACCATATAACCATTTGCTCTTATTATATTTGAAATTAGCCTGATAAAGACACTTTTGCTGGGCATAGTACTTCTGGACCCTGCCAGGGCATCCCATTCTGTGACTACAGCAGCCTCTGTTTAAGACCATATAACCATTTGCTCTTATTATATTTGAAATTAGCCTGATAAAGACACTTTTGCTGGGCATAGTACTTCTGGACCCTGCCAGGGCATCCCATTCTGTGACTACAGCAGCCTCTGTTTAAGACCATATAACCATTTGCTCTTATTATATTTGAAATTAGCCTGATAAAGACACTTTTGCTGGGCATAGTACTTCTGGACCCTGCCAGGGCATCCCATTCTGTGACTACAGCAGCCTCTGTTTAAGACCATATAACCATTTGCTCTTATTATATTTGAAATTAGCCTGATAAAGACACTTTTGCTGGGCATAGTACTTCTGGACCCTGCCAGGGCATCCCATTCTGTGACTACAGCAGCCTCTGTTTAAGACCATATAACCATTTGCACTTATTATAATTGAAATTAGGCCTGATAAAGACACTTTTGCTCGGCATAGTACTTCTGGACCCTGCCAGGGCATCCCATTCTGTGACTACAGCAGCCTCTGTTTAAGACCATATAACCATTTGCTCTTATTATATTTGAAATTAGCCTGATAAAGACACTTTTGCTGGGCATAGTACTTCTGGACCCTGCCAGGGCATCCCATTCTGTGACTACAGCAGCCTCTGTTTAAGACCATATAACCATTTGCACTTATTATAATTGAAATTAGGCCCGATAAAGACACTTTTGCTGGGCATAGTACTTCTGGACCCTGCCAGGGCATCCCATTCTGTGACTACAGCAGCCTCTGTTTAAGACCATATAACCATTTGCTCTTATTATATTTGAAATTAGCCTGATAAAGACACTTTTGCTGGGCATAGTACTTCTGGACCCTGCCAGGGCATCCCATTCTGTGACTACAGCAGCCTCTGTTTAAGACCATATAACCATTTGCTCCTATTATATTTGAAATTAGCCTGATAAAGACACTTTTGCTCGGCATAGTACTTCTGGACCCTGCCAGGGCATCCCATTCTGTGACTACAGCCGCCTCTGTTTAAGACCATATAACCATTTGCTCTTATTATATTTGAAATTAGCCTGATAAAGACACTTTTGCTCGGCATAGTACTTCTGGACCCTGCCAGGGCATCCCATTCTGTGACTACAGCAGCCTCTGTTTAAGACCATATAACCATTTGCTCTTATTATATTTGAAATTAGCCTGATAAAGACACTTTTGCTGGGCATAGTACTTCTGGACCCTGCCAGGGCATCCCATTCTGTGACTACAGCAGCCTCTGTTTAAGACCATATAACCATTTGCTCTTATTATATTTGAAATTAGCCTGATAAAGACACTTTTGCTGGGCATAGTACTTCTGGACCCTGCCAGAGCATCCCATTCTGTGACTACAGCAGCCTCTGTTTAAGACCATATAACCATTTGCACTTATTATAATTGAAATTAGGCCTGATAAAGACACTTTTGCTCGGCATAGTACTTCTGGACCCTGCCAGGGCATCCCATTCTGTGACTACAGCAGCCTCTGTTTAAGACCATATAACCATTTGCTCTTATTATATTTGAAATTAGCCTGATAAAGACACTTTTGCTGGGCATAGTACTTCTGGACCCTGCCAGGGCATCCCATTCTGTGACTACAGCAGCCTCTGTTTAAGACCATATAACCATTTGCACTTATTATAATTGAAATTAGGCCTGATAAAGACACTTTTGCTGGGCATAGTACTTCTGGACCCTGCCAGGGCATCCCATTCTGTGACTACAGCAGCCTCTGTTTAAGACCATATAACCATTTGCTCTTATTATATTTGAAATTAGCCTGATAAAGACACTTTTGCTGGGCATAGTACTTCTGGACCCTGCCAGGGCATCCCATTCTGTGACTACAGCAGCCTCTGTTTAAGACCATATAACCATTTGCTCTTATTATATTTGAAATTAGCCTGATAAAGACACTTTTGCTGGGCATAGTACTTCTGGACCCTGCCAGGGCATCCCATTCTGTGACTACAGCAGCCTCTGTTTAAGACCATATAACCATTTGCTCTTATTATATTTGAAATTAGCCTGATAAAGACACTTTTGCTCTGCATAGTACTTCTGGACCCTGCCAGGGCATCCCATTCTGTGACTACAGCAGCCTCTGTTTAAGACCATATAACCATTTGCTCTTATTATATTTGAAATTAGCCTGATAAAGACATTTTTGCTCGGCATAGTACTTCTGGACCCTGCCAGGGCATCCCATTCTGTGACTACAGCAGCCTCTGTTTAAGACCATATAACCATTTGCTCTTATTATATTTTAAATTAGCCTGATAAAGACACTTTTGCTGGGCATAGTACTTCTGGACCCTGCCAGGGCATCCCATTCTGTGACTACAGCAGCCTCTGTTTAAGACCATATAACCATTTGCACTTATTATAATTGAAATTAGGCCTGATAAAGACACTTTTGCTGGGCATAGTACTTCTGGACCCTGCCAGGGCATCCCATTCTGTGACTACAGCAGCCTCTGTTTAAGACCATATAACCATTTGCTCTTATTATATTTGAAATTAGCCTGATAAAGACACTTTTGCTGGGCATAGTACTTCTGGACCCTGCCAGGGCATCCCATTCTGTGACTACAGCAGCCTCTGTTTAAGACCATATAACCATTTGCTCTTATTATATTTGAAATTAGCCTGATAAAGACACTTTTGCTGGGCATAGTACTTCTGGACCCTGCCAGGGCATCCCATTCTGTGACTACAGCAGCCTCTGTTTAAGACCATATAACCATTTGCACTTATTATAATTGAAATTAGGCCTGATAAAGACACTTTTGCTGGGCATAGTACTTCTGGACCCTGCCAGGGCATCCCATTCTGTGACTACAGCAGCCTCTGTTTAAGACCATATAACCATTTGCTCTTATTATATTTGAAATTAGCCTGATAAAGACACTTTTGCTGGGCATAGTACTTCTGGACCCTGCCAGGGCATCCCATTCTGTGACTACAGCAGCCTCTGTTTAAGACCATATAACCATTTGCTCTTATTATATTTGAAATTAGCCTGATAAAGACACTTGCTGGGCATAGTACTTCTGGACCCTGCCAGGGCATCCCATTCTGTGACTACAGCAGCCTCTGTTTAAGACCATATAACCATTTGCTCTTATTATATTTGAAATTAGCCTGATAAAGACACTTTTGCTGGGCATAGTACTTCTAGACCCTGCCAGGGCATCCCATTCTGTGACTACAGCAGCCTCTGTTTAAGACCATATAACCATTTGCACTTATTATAATTGAAATTAGGCCTGATAAAGACACTTTTGCTGGGCATAGTACTTCTGGACCCTGTCAGGGCATCCCATTCTGTGACTACAGCAGCCTCTGTTTAAGACCATATAACCATTTGCTCTTATTATATTTGAAATTAGCCTGATAAAGACACTTTTGCTGGGCATAGTACTTCTGGACCCTGCCAGGGCATCCCATTCTGTGACTACAGCAGCCTCTGTTTAAGACCATATAACCATTTGCACTTATTATAATTGAAATTAGGCCTGATAAAGACACTTTTGCTGGGCATAGTACTTCTGGACCCTGCCAGGGCATCCCATTCTGTGACTACAGCAGCCTCTGTTTAAGACCATATAACCATTTACTCTTATTATATTTGAAATTAGCCTGATAAAGACACTTTTGCTGGGCATAGTACTTCTGGACCCTGCCAGGGCATCCCATTCTGTGACTACAGCAGCCTCTGTTTAAGACCATATAACCATTTGCTCTTATTATATTTGAAAATAGCCTGATAAAGACACTTTTGCTGGGCATAGTACTTCTGGACCCTGCCAGGGCATCCCATTCTGTGACTACAGCAGCCTCTGTTTAAGACCATATAACCATTTGCTCTTATTATATTTGAAATTAGCCTGATAAAGACACTTTTGCTGGGCATAGTACTTCTGGACCCTGCCAGGGCATCCCATTCTGTGACTACAGCAGCCTCTGTTTAAGACCATATAACCATTTGCTCTTATTATATTTGAAATTAGCCTGATAAAGACACTTTTGCTGGGCATAGTACTTCTGGACCCTGCCAGGGCATCCCATTCTGTGACTACAGCAGCCTCTGTTTAAGACCATATAACCATTTGCTCTTATTATATTTGAAATTAGCCTGATAAAGACACTTTTGCTGGGCATAGTACTTCTGGACCCTGCCAGGGCATCCCATTCTGTGACTACAGCAGCCTCTGTTTAAGACCATATAACCATTTGCTCTTATTATATTTGAAATTAGCCTGATAAAGACACTTTTGCTGGGCATAGTACTTCTGGACCCTGCCAGGGCATCCCATTCTGTGACTACAGCAGCCTCTGTTTAAGACCATATAACCATTTGCTCTTATTATATTTGAAATTAGCCTGATAAAGACACTTTTGCTGGGCATAGTACTTCTGGACCCTGCCAGGGCATCCCATTCTGTGACTACAGCAGCCTCTGTTTAAGACCATATAACCATTTGCACTTATTATAATTGAAATTAGGCCTGATAAAGACACTTTTGCTCGGCATAGTACTTCTGGACCCTGCCAGGGCATCCCATTCTGTGACTACAGCAGCCTCTGTTTAAGACCATATAACCATTTGCTCTTATTATATTTGAAATTAGCCTGATAAAGACACTTTTGCTGGGCATAGTACTTCTGGACCCTGCCAGGGCATCCCATTCTGTGACTACAGCAGCCTCTGTTTAAGACCATATAACCATTTGCACTTATTATAATTGAAATTAGGCCCGATAAAGACACTTTTGCTGGGCATAGTACTTCTGGACCCTGCCAGGGCATCCCATTCTGTGACTACAGCAGCCTCTGTTTAAGACCATATAACCATTTGCTCTTATTATATTGAAATTAGCCTGATAAAGACACTTTTGCTGGGCATAGTACTTCTGGACCCTGCCAGGGCATCCCATTCTGTGACTACAGCAGCCTCTGTTTAAGACCATATAACCATTTGCTCCTATTATATTTGAAATTAGCCTGATAAAGACACTTTTGCTCGGCATAGTACTTCTGGACCCTGCCAGGGCATCCCATTCTGTGACTACAGCAGCCTCTGTTTAAGACCATATAACCATTTGCTCTTATTATATTTGAAATTAGCCTGATAAAGACACTTTTGCTCGGCATAGTACTTCTGGACCCTGCCAGGGCATCCCATTCTGTGACTACAGCAGCCTCTGTTTAAGACCATATAACCATTTGCTCTTATTATATTTGAAATTAGCCTGATAAAGACACTTTTGCTGGGCATAGTACTTCTGGACCCTGCCAGGGCATCCCATTCTGTGACTACAGCAGCCTCTGTTTAAGACCATATAACCATTTGCTCTTATTATATTTGAAATTAGCCTGATAAAGACACTTTTGCTGGGCATAGTACTTCTGGACCCTGCCAGAGCATCCCATTCTGTGACTACAGCAGCCTCTGTTTAAGACCATATAACCATTTGCACTTATTATAATTGAAATTAGGCCTGATAAAGACACTTTTGCTCGGCATAGTACTTCTGGACCCTGCCAGGGCATCCCATTCTGTGACTACAGCAGCCTCTGTTTAAGACCATATAACCATTTGCTCTTATTATATTTGAAATTAGCCTGATAAAGACACTTTTGCTGGGCATAGTACTTCTGGACCCTGCCAGGGCATCCCATTCTGTGACTACAGCAGCCTCTGTTTAAGACCATATAACCATTTGCACTTATTATAATTGAAATTAGGCCTGATAAAGACACTTTTGCTGGGCATAGTACTTCTGGACCCTGCCAGGGCATCCCATTCTGTGACTACAGCAGCCTCTGTTTAAGACCATATAACCATTTGCTCTTATTATATTTGAAATTAGCCTGATAAAGACACTTTTGCTGGGCATAGTACTTCTGGACCCTGCCAGGGCATCCCATTCTGTGACTACAGCAGCCTCTGTTTAAGACCATATAACCATTTGCTCTTATTATATTTGAAATTAGCCTGATAAAGACACTTTTGCTGGGCATAGTACTTCTGGACCCTGCCAGGGCATCCCATTCTGTGACTACAGCAGCCTCTGTTTAAGACCATATAACCATTTGCTCTTATTATATTGAAATTAGCCTGATAAAGACACTTTTGCTCTGGCATAGTACTTCTGGACCCTGCCAGGGCATCCCATTCTGTGACTACAGCAGCCTCTGTTTAAGACCATATAACCATTTGCTCTTATTATATTTGAAATTAGCCTGATAAAGACATTTTTGCTCGGCATAGTACTTCTGGACCCTGCCAGGGCATCCCATTCTGTGACTACAGCAGCCTCTGTTTAAGACCATATAACCATTTGCTCTTATTATATTTGAAATTAGCCTGATAAAGACACTTTTGCTGGGCATAGTACTTCTGGACCCTGCCAGGGCATCCCATTCTGTGACTACAGCAGCCTCTGTTTAAGACCATATAACCATTTGCACTTATTATAATTGAAATTAGGCCTGATAAAGACACTTTTGCTGGGCATAGTACTTCTGGACCCTGCCAGGGCATCCCATTCTGTGACTACAGCAGCCTCTGTTTAAGACCATATAACCATTTGCTCTTATTATATTTGAAATTAGCCTGATAAAGACACTTTTGCTGGGCATAGTACTTCTGGACCCTGCCAGGGCATCCCATTCTGTGACTACAGCAGCCTCTGTTTAAGACCATATAACCATTTGCTCTTATTATATTTGAAATTAGCCTGATAAAGACACTTTTGCTGGGCATAGTACTTCTGGACCCTGCCAGGGCATCCCATTCTGTGACTACAGCAGCCTCTGTTTAAGACCATATAACCATTTGCACTTATTATAATTGAAATTAGGCCTGATAAAGACACTTTTGCTGGGCATAGTACTTCTGGACCCTGCCAGGGCATCCCATTCTGTGACTACAGCAGCCTCTGTTTAAGACCATATAACCATTTGCTCTTATTATATTTGAAATTAGCCTGATAAAGACACTTTTGCTGGGCATAGTACTTCTGGACCCTGCCAGGGCATCCCATTCTGTGACTACAGCAGCCTCTGTTTAAGACCATATAACCATTTGCTCTTATTATATTTGAAATTAGCCTGATAAAGACACTTGCTGGGCATAGTACTTCTGGACCCTGCCAGGGCATCCCATTCTGTGACTACAGCAGCCTCTGTTTAAGACCATATAACCATTTGCTCTTATTATATTTGAAATTAGCCTGATAAAGACACTTTTGCTGGGCATAGTACTTCTAGACCCTGCCAGGGCATCCCATTCTGTGACTACAGCAGCCTCTGTTTAAGACCATATAACCATTTGCACTTATTATAATTGAAATTAGCCTGATAAAGACACTTTTGCTGGGCATAGTACTTCTGGACCCTGTCAGGGCATCCCATTCTGTGACTACAGCAGCCTCTGTTTAAGACCATATAACCATTTGCTCTTATTATATTTGAAATTAGCCTGATAAAGACACTTTTGCTGGGCATAGTACTTCTGGACCCTGCCAGGGCATCCCATTCTGTGACTACAGCAGCCTCTGTTTAAGACCATATAACCATTTGCACTTATTATAATTGAAATTAGGCCTGATAAAGACACTTTTGCTGGGCATAGTACTTCTGGACCCTGCCAGGGCATCCCATTCTGTGACTACAGCAGCCTCTGTTTAAGACCATATAACCATTTACTCTATTATATTGAAATTAGCCTGATAAAGACACTTTTGCTGGGCATAGTACTTCTGGACCCTGCCAGGGCATCCCATTCTGTGACTACAGCAGCCTCTGTTTAAGACCATATAACCATTTGCTCTTATTATATTTGAAATTAGCCTGATAAAGACACTTTTGCTGGGCATAGTACTTCTGGACCCTGCCAGGGCATCCCATTCTGTGACTACAGCAGCCTCTGTTTAAGACCATATAACCATTTGCTCTTATTATATTTGAAATTAGCCTGATAAAGACACTTTTGCTGGGCATAGTACTTCTGGACCCTGCCAGGGCATCCCATTCTGTGACTACAGCAGCCTCTGTTTAAGACCATATAACCATTTGCTCTTATTATATTTGAAATTAGCCTGATAAAGACACTTTTGCTGGGCATAGTACTTCTGGACCCTGCCAGGGCATCCCATTCTGTGACTACAGCAGCCTCTGTTTAAGACCATATAACCATTTGCACTTATTATAATTGAAATTAGGCCTGATAAAGACACTTTTGCTGGGCATAGTACTTCTGGACCCTGCCAGGGCATCCCATTCTGTGACTACAGCAGCCTCTGTTTAAGACCATATAACCATTTGCTCTTATTATATTTGAAATTAGCCTGATAAAGACACTTTTGCTGGGCATAGTACTTCTGGACCCTGCCAGGGCATCCATTCTGTGACTACAGCAGCCTCTGTTTAAGACCATATAACCATTTGCTCTTATTATATTTGAAATTAGCCTGATAAAGACACTTTTGCTGGGCATAGTACTTCTGGACCCTGCCAGGGCATCCCATTCTGTGACTACAGCAGCCTCTGTTTAAGACCATATAACCATTTGCTCTTATTATATTTGAAATTAGCCTGATAAAGACACTTTTGCTCGGCATAGTACTTCTGGACCCTGCCAGGGCATCCATTCTGTGACTACAGCAGCCTCTGTTTAAGACCATATAACCATTTGCACTTATTATAATTGAAATTAGGCCTGATAAAGACACTTTTGCTGGGCATAGTACTTCTGGACCCTGTCAGGGCATCCATTCTGTGACTACAGCAGCCTCTGTTTAAGACCATATAACCATTTGCTCTTATTATATTTGAAATTAGCCTCATAAAGACACTTTTGCTGGGCATAGTACTTCTGGACCCTGCCAGGGCATCCCATTCTGTGACTACAGCAGCCTCTGTTTAAGACCATATAACCATTTGCACTTATTATAATTGAAATTAGGCCTGATAAAGACACTTTTGCTGGGCATAGTACTTCTGGACCCTGCCAGGCATCCATTCTGTGACTACAGCAGCCTCTGTTTAAGACCATATAACCATTTGCTCTTATTATATTTGAAATTAGCCTGATAAAGACACTTTTGCTGGGCATAGTACTTCTGGACCCTGCCAGGGCATCCCATTCTGTGACTACAGCAGCCTCTGTTTAAGACCATATAACCATTTGCTCTTATTATATTTGAAATTAGCCTGATAAAGACACTTTTGCTGGGCATAGTACTTCTGGACCCTGCCAGGGCATCCCATTCTGTGACTACAGCAGCCTCTGTTTAA
>CM051236.1:319685629-319952114 GCA_027917425.1 Gastrophryne carolinensis | reverse complement strand
TATCCCATTCTGTGACTACAGCAGCCTCTGTTTAAGACCATATAACCATTTGCTCTTATTATATTTGAAATTAGCCTGATAAAGACACTTTTGCTGGGCATAGTACTTCTGGACCCTGCCAGGGCATCCCATTCTGTGACTACAGCAGCCTCTGTTTAAGACCATATAACCATTTGCTCTTATTATATTTGAAATTAGCCTGATAAAGACACTTTTGCTCGGGCATAGTACTTCTGGACCCTGCAGGGCATCCCATTCTGTGACTACAGCAGCCTCTGTTTAAGACCATATAACCATTTGCACTTATTATAATTGAAATTAGGCCTGATAAAGACACTTTTGCTCGGCATAGTACTTCTGGACCCTGACAGGGCATCCCATTCTGTGACTACAGCAGCCTCTGTTTAAGACCATATAACCATTTGCACTTATTATAATTGAAATTAGGCCTGATAAAGACACTTTTGCTCGGCATAGTACTTCTGGACCCTGCCAGGGCATCCCATTCTGTGACTACAGCAGCCTCTGTTAAGACCATATAACCATTTGCTCTTATTATATTTGAAATTAGCCTGATAAAGACACTTTTGCTGGGCATAGTACTTCTGGACCCTGCCAGGGCATCCCATTCTGTGACTACAGCAGCCTCTGTTTAAGACCATATAACCATTTGCTCTTATTATATTTGAAATTAGCCTGATAAAGACACTTTTGCTGGGCATAGTACTTCTGGACCCTGCCAGGGCATCCCATTCTGTGACTACAGCAGCCTCTGTTTAAGACCATATAACCATTTGCTCTTATTATATTTGAAATTAGCCTGATAAAGACACTTTTGCTGGGCATAGTACTTCTGGACCCTGCCAGGGCATCCCATTCTGTGACTACAGCAGCCTCTGTTTAAGACCATATAACCATTTGCTCTTATTATATTTGAAATTAGCCTGATAAAGACACTTTTGCTCGGCATAGTACTTCTGGACCCTGCAGGGCATCCCATTCTGTGACTACAGCAGCCTCTGTTTAAGACCATATAACCATTTGCTCTTATTATATTTGAAATTAGCCTGATAAAGACACTTTTGCTCGGCATAGTACTTCTGGACCCTGCCAGGGCATCCCATTCTGTGACTACAGCAGCCTCTGTTTAAGACCATATAACCATTTGCTCTTATTATATTTGAAATTAGCCTGATAAAGACACTTTTGCTGGGCATAGTACTTCTGGACCCTGCCAGGGCATCCCATTCTGTGACTACAGCAGCCTCTGTTTAAGACCATATAACCATTTGCACTTATTATAATTGAAATTAGGCCTGATAAAGACACTTTTGCTGGGCATAGTACTTCTGGACCCTGCCAGGGCATCCCATTCTGTGACTACAGCAGCCTCTGTTTAAGACCATATAACCATTTGCTCTTGTTATATTTGAAATTAGCCTGATAAAGACACTTTTGCTGGGCATAGTACTTCTGGACCCTGCCAGGGCATCCCATTCTGTGACTACAGCAGCCTCTGTTTAAGACCATATAACCATTTGCTCTTATTATATTTGAAATTAGCCTGATAAAGACACTTTTGCTCGGCATAGTACTTCTGGACCCTGCCAGGGCATCCCATTCTGTGACTACAGCAGCCTCTGTTTAAGACCATATAACCATTTGCACTTATTATAATTGAAATTTGGCCTGATAAAGACACTTTTGCTGGGCATAGTACTTCTGGACCCTGCCAGGGCATCCCATTCTGTGACTACAGCAGCCTCTGTTTAAGACCATATAACCATTTGCTCTTATTATATTTGAAATTAGCCTGATAAAGACACTTTTGCTGGGCATAGTATTTCTGGACCCTGCCAGGGCATCCCATTCTGTGACTACAGCAGCCTCTGTTTAAGACCATATAACCATTTGCTCTTATTATATTTGAAATTAGCCTGATAAAGACACTTTTGCTCGGCATAGTACTTCTGGACCCTGCCAGGGCATCCCATTCTGTGACTACAGCAGCCTCTGTTTAAGACCATATAACCATTTGCACTTATTATAATTGAAATTAGGCCTGATAAAGACACTTTTGCTGGGCATAGTACTTCTGGACCCTGCCAGGGCATCCCATTCTGTGACTACAGCAGCCTCTGTTTAAGACCATATAACCATTTGCTCTTATTATATTTGAAATTAGCCTGATAAAGACACTTTTGCTCGGCATAGTACTTCTGGACCCTGCCAGGGCATCCCATTCTGTGACTACAGCAGCCTCTGTTTAAGACCATATAACCATTTGCACTTATTATAATTGAAATTAGGCCTGATAAAGACACTTTTGCTGGGCATAGTACTTCTGGACCCTGTCAGGGCATCCCATTCTGTGACTACAGCAGCCTCTGTTTAAGACCATATAACCATTTGCTCTTATTATATTTGAAATTAGCCTGATAAAGACACTTTTGCTCGGGCATAGTACTTCTGGACCCTGCCAGGGCATCCCATTCTGTGACTACAGCAGCCTCTGTTTAAGACCATATAACCATTTGCACTTATTATAATTGAAATTAGGCCTGATAAAGACACTTTTGCTGGGCATAGTACTTCTGGACCCTGCCAGGGCATCCCATTCTGTGACTACAGCAGCCTCTGTTTAAGACCATATAACCATTTGCTCTTATTATATTTGAAATTAGCCTGATAAAGACACTTTTGCTCGGCATAGTACTTCTGGACCCTGCCAGGGCATCCCATTCTGTGACTACAGCAGCCTCTGTTTAAGACCATATAACCATTTGCTCTTATTATATTTGAAATTAGCCTGATAAAGACACTTTTGCTGGGCATAGTACTTCTGGACCCTGCCAGGGCATCCCATTCTGTGACTACAGCAGCCTCTGTTTAAGACCATATAACCATTTGCTCTTATTATATTTGAAATTAGCCTGATAAAGACACTTTTGCTGGGCATAGTACTTCTGGACCCTGCCAGGGCATCCCATTCTGTGACTACAGCAGCCTCTGTTTAAGACCATATAACCATTTGCTCTTATTATATTTGAAATTAGCCTGATAAAGACACTTTTGCTCGGCATAGTACTTCTGGACCCTGCCAGGGCATCCCATTCTGTGACTACAGCAGCCTCTGTTTAAGACCATATAACCATTTGCACTTATTATAATTGAAATTAGGCCTGATAAAGACACTTTTGCTGGGCATAGTACTTCTGGACCCTGCCAGGGCATCCCATTCTGTGACTACAGCAGCCTCTGTTTAAGACCATATAACCATTTGCTCTTATTATATTTGAAATTAGCCTGATAAAGACACTTTTGCTGGGCATAGTACTTCTGGACCCTGCCAGGGCATCCCATTCTGTGACTACAGCAGCCTCTGTTTAAGACCATATAACCATTTGCACTTATTATAATTGAAATTAGGCCTGATAAAGACACTTTTGCTGGGCATAGTACTTCTGGACCCTGCCAGGGCATCCCATTCTGTGACTACAGCAGCCTCTGTTTAAGACCATATAACCATTTGCTCTTATTATATTTGAAATTAGCCTGATAAAGACACTTTTGCTGGGCATAGTACTTCTGGACCCTGCCAGGGCATCCCATTCTGTGACTACAGCAGCCTCTGTTTAAGACCATATAACCATTTGCTCTTATTATATTTGAAATTAGCCTGATAAAGACACTTGCTGGGCATAGTACTTCTGGACCCTGCCAGGGCATCCCATTCTGTGACTACAGCAGCCTCTGTTTAAGACCATATAACCATTTGCTCTTATTATATTTGAAATTAGCCTGATAAAGACACTTTTGCTCGGCATAGTACTTCTGGACCCTGCCAGGGCATCCCATTCTGTGACTACAGCAGCCTCTGTTTAAGACCATATAACCATTTGCACTTATTATAATTGAAATTAGGCCTGATAAAGACACTTTTGCTGGGCATAGTACTTCTGGACCCTGTCAGGGCATCCCATTCTGTGACTACAGCAGCCTCTGTTTAAGACCATATAACCATTTGCTCTTATTATATTTGAAATTAGCCTGATAAAGACACTTTTGCTGGGCATAGTACTTCTGGACCCTGCCAGGGCATCCCATTCTGTGACTACAGCAGCCTCTGTTTAAGACCATATAACCATTTGCACTTATTATAATTGAAATTAGGCCTGATAAAGACACTTTTGCTGGGCATAGTACTTCTGGACCCTGCCAGGGCATCCCATTCTGTGACTACAGCAGCCTCTGTTTAAGACCATATAACCATTTACTCTTATTATATTTGAAATTAGCCTGATAAAGACACTTTTGCTGGGCATAGTACTTCTGGACCCTGCCAGGGCATCCCATTCTGTGACTACAGCAGCCTCTGTTTAAGACCATATAACCATTTGCTCTTATTATATTTGAAAATAGCCTGATAAAGACACTTTTGCTGGGCATAGTACTTCTGGACCCTGCCAGGGCATCCCATTCTGTGACTACAGCAGCCTCTGTTTAAGACCATATAACCATTTGCTCTTATTATATTTGAAATTAGCCTGATAAAGACACTTTTGCTGGGCATAGTACTTCTGGACCCTGCCAGGGCATCCCATTCTGTGACTACAGCAGCCTCTGTTTAAGACCATATAACCATTTGCTCTTATTATATTTGAAATTAGCCTGATAAAGACACTTTTGCTCGGCATAGTACTTCTGGACCCTGCCAGGGCATCCCATTCTGTGACTACAGCAGCCTCTGTTTAAGACCATATAACCATTTGCTCTTATTATATTTGAAATTAGCCTGATAAAGACACTTTTGCTGGGCATAGTACTTCTGGACCCTGCCAGGGCATCCCATTCTGTGACTACAGCAGCCTCTGTTTAAGACCATATAACCATTTGCACTTATTATAATTGAAATTAGGCCTGATAAAGACACTTTTGCTGGGCATAGTACTTCTGGACCCTGCCAGGGCATCCCATTCTGTGACTACAGCAGCCTCTGTTTAAGACCATATAACCATTTGCTCTTATTATATTTGAAATTAGCCTGATAAAGACACTTTTGCTGGGCATAGAACTTCTGGACCCTGCCAGGGCATCCCATTCTGTGACTACAGCAGCCTCTGTTTAAGACCATATAACCATTTGCTCTTATTATATTTGAAATTAGCCTGATAAAGACACTTTTGCTGGGCATAGTACTTCTGGACCCTGCCAGGGCATCCCATTCTGTGACTACAGCAGCCTCTGTTTAAGACCATATAACCATTTGCTCTTATTATATTTGAAATTAGCCTGATAAAGACACTTTTGCTCGGCATAGTACTTCTGGACCCTGCCAGGGCATCCCATTCTGTGACTACAGCAGCCTCTGTTTAAGACCATATAACCATTTGCACTTATTATAATTGAAATTAGGCCTGATAAAGACACTTTTGCTGGGCATAGTACTTCTGGACCCTGTCAGGGCATCCCATTCTGTGACTACAGCAGCCTCTGTTTAAGACCATATAACCATTTGCACTTATTATAATTGAAATTAGGCCTGATAAAGACACTTTTGCTCGGCATAGTACTTCTGGACCCTGCCAGGGCATCCCATTCTGTGACTACAGCAGCCTCTGTTTAAGACCATATAACCATTTGCTCTTATTATAATTGAAATTAGGCCTGATAAAGACACTTTTGCTGGGCATAGTACTTCTGGACCCTGCCAGGGCATCCCATTCTGTGACTACAGCAGCCTCTGTTTAAGACCATATAACCATTTGCTCTTATTATATTTGAAATTAGCCTGATAAAGACACTTTTGCTGGGCATAGTACTTCTGGACCCTGCCAGGGCATCCCATTCTGTGACTACAGCAGCCTCTGTTTAAGACCATATAACCATTTGCTCTTATTATATTTGAAATTAGCCTGATAAAGACACTTTTGCTGGGCATAGTACTTCTGGACCCTGCCAGGGCATCCCATTCTGTGACTACAGCAGCCTCTGTTTAAGACCATATAACCATTTGCTCTTATTATATTTGAAATTAGCCTGATAAATACACTTTTGCTCGGCATAGTACTTCTGGACCCTGCCAGGGCATCCCATTCTGTGACTACAGCAGCCTCTGTTTAAGACCATATAACCATTTGCTCTTATTATATTTGAAATTAGCCTGATAAAGACACTTTTGCTCGGCATAGTACTTCTGGACCCTGCCAGGGCATCCCATTCTGTGACTACAGCAGCCTCTGTTTAAGACCATATAACCATTTGCTCTTATTATATTTGAAATTAGCCTGATAAAGACACTTTTGCTGGGCATAGTACTTCTGGACCCTGCCAGGGCATCCCATTCTGTGACTACAGCAGCCTCTGTTTAAGACCATATAACCATTTGCACTTATTATAATTGAAATTAGGCCTGATAAAGACACTTTTGCTGGGCATAGTACTTCTGGACCCTGCCAGGGCATCCCATTCTGTGACTACAGCAGCCTCTGTTTAAGACCATATAACCATTTGCTCTTGTTATATTTGAAATTAGCCTGATAAAGACACTTTTGCTGGGCATAGTACTTCTGGACCCTGCCAGGGCATCCCATTCTGTGACTACAGCAGCCTCTGTTTAAGACCATATAACCATTTGCTCTTATTATATTTGAAATTAGCCTGATAAAGACACTTTTGCTCGGCATAGTACTTCTGGACCCTGCCAGGGCATCCCATTCTGTGACTACAGCAGCCTCTGTTTAAGACCATATAACCATTTGCACTTATTATAATTGAAATTTGGCCTGATAAAGACACTTTTGCTGGGCATAGTACTTCTGGACCCTGCCAGGGCATCCCATTCTGTGACTACAGCAGCCTCTGTTTAAGACCATATAACCATTTGCTCTTATTATATTTGAAATTAGCCTGATAAAGACACTTTTGCTGGGCATAGTATTTCTGGACCCTGCCAGGGCATCCCATTCTGTGACTACAGCAGCCTCTGTTTAAGACCATATAACCATTTGCTCTTATTATATTTGAAATTAGCCTGATAAAGACACTTTTGCTCGGCATAGTACTTCTGGACCCTGCCAGGGCATCCCATTCTGTGACTACAGCAGCCTCTGTTTAAGACCATATAACCATTTGCACTTATTATAATTGAAATTAGGCCTGATAAAGACACTTTTGCTGGGCATAGTACTTCTGGACCCTGCCAGGGCATCCCATTCTGTGACTACAGCAGCCTCTGTTTAAGACCATATAACCATTTGCTCTTATTATATTTGAAATTAGCCTGATAAAGACACTTTTGCTCGGCATAGTACTTCTGGACCCTGCCAGGGCATCCCATTCTGTGACTACAGCAGCCTCTGTTTAAGACCATATAACCATTTGCACTTATTATAATTGAAATTAGGCCTGATAAAGACACTTTTGCTGGGCATAGTACTTCTGGACCCTGTCAGGGCATCCCATTCTGTGACTACAGCAGCCTCTGTTTAAGACCATATAACCATTTGCTCTTATTATATTTGAAATTAGCCTGATAAAGACACTTTTGCTGGGCATAGTACTTCTGGACCCTGCCAGGGCATCCCATTCTGTGACTACAGCAGCCTCTGTTTAAGACCATATAACCATTTGCACTTATTATAATTGAAATTAGGCCTGATAAAGACACTTTTGCTGGGCATAGTACTTCTGGACCCTGCCAGGGCATCCCATTCTGTGACTACAGCAGCCTCTGTTTAAGACCATATAACCATTTACTCTTATTATATTTGAAATTAGCCTGATAAAGACACTTTTGCTGGGCATAGTACTTCTGGACCCTGCCAGGGCATCCCATTCTGTGACTACAGCAGCCTCTGTTTAAGACCATATAACCATTTGCTCTTATTATATTTGAAAATAGCCTGATAAAGACACTTTTGCTGGGCATAGTACTTCTGGACCCTGCCAGGGCATCCCATTCTGTGACTACAGCAGCCTCTGTTTAAGACCATATAACCATTTGCTCTTATTATATTTGAAATTAGCCTGATAAAGACACTTTTGCTGGGCATAGTACTTCTGGACCCTGCCAGGGCATCCCATTCTGTGACTACAGCAGCCTCTGTTTAAGACCATATAACCATTTGCTCTTATTATATTTGAAATTAGCCTGATAAAGACACTTTTGCTCGGCATAGTACTTCTGGACCCTGCCAGGGCATCCCATTCTGTGACTACAGCAGCCTCTGTTTAAGACCATATAACCATTTGCTCTTATTATATTTGAAATTAGCCTGATAAAGACACTTTTGCTGGGCATAGTACTTCTGGACCCTGCCAGGGCATCCCATTCTGTGACTACAGCAGCCTCTGTTTAAGACCATATAACCATTTGCACTTATTATAATTGAAATTAGGCCTGATAAAGACACTTTTGCTGGGCATAGTACTTCTGGACCCTGCCAGGGCATCCCATTCTGTGACTACAGCAGCCTCTGTTTAAGACCATATAACCATTTGCTCTTATTATATTTGAAATTAGCCTGATAAAGACACTTTTGCTGGGCATAGTACTTCTGGACCCTGCCAGGGCATCCCATTCTGTGACTACAGCAGCCTCTGTTTAAGACCATATAACCATTTGCTCTTATTATATTTGAAATTAGCCTGATAAAGACACTTTTGCTGGGCATAGTACTTCTGGACCCTGCCAGGGCATCCCATTCTGTGACTACAGCAGCCTCTGTTTAAGACCATATAACCATTTGCTCTTATTATATTTGAAATTAGCCTGATAAAGACACTTTTGCTCGGCATAGTACTTCTGGACCCTGCCAGGGCATCCCATTCTGTGACTACAGCAGCCTCTGTTTAAGACCATATAACCATTTGCACTTATTATAATTGAAATTAGGCCTGATAAAGACACTTTTGCTGGGCATAGTACTTCTGGACCCTGTCAGGGCATCCCATTCTGTGACTACAGCAGCCTCTGTTTAAGACCATATAACCATTTGCTCTTATTATATTTGAAATTAGCCTGATAAAGACACTTTTGCTGGGCATAGTACTTCTGGACCCTGCCAGGGCATCCCATTCTGTGACTACAGCAGCCTCTGTTTAAGACCATATAACCATTTGCACTTATTATAATTGAAATTAGGCCTGATAAAGACACTTTTGCTGGGCATAGTACTTCTGGACCCTGCCAGGGCATCCCATTCTGTGACTACAGCAGCCTCTGTTTAAGACCATATAACCATTTGCTCTTATTATATTTGAAATTAGCCTGATAAAGACACTTTTGCTGGGCATAGTACTTCTGGACCCTGCCAGGGCATCCCATTCTGTGACTACAGCAGCCTCTGTTTAAGACCATATAACCATTTGCTCTTATTATATTTGAAATTAGCCTGATAAAGACACTTTTGCTGGGCATAGTACTTCTGGACCCTGCCAGGGCATCCCATTCTGTGACTACAGCAGCCTCTGTTTAAGACCATATAACCATTTGCTCTTATTATATTTGAAATTAGCCTGATAAATACACTTTTGCTCGGCATAGTACTTCTGGACCCTGCCAGGGCATCCCATTCTGTGACTACAGCAGCCTCTGTTTAAGACCATATAACCATTTGCTCTTATTATATTTGAAATTAGCCTGATAAAGACACTTTTGCTCGGCATAGTACTTCTGGACCCTGCCAGGGCATCCCATTCTGTGACTACAGCAGCCTCTGTTTAAGACCATATAACCATTTGCTCTTATTATATTTGAAATTAGCCTGATAAAGACACTTTTGCTGGGCATAGTACTTCTGGACCCTGCCAGGGCATCCCATTCTGTGACTACAGCAGCCTCTGTTTAAGACCATATAACCATTTGCACTTATTATAATTGAAATTAGGCCTGATAAAGACACTTTTGCTGGGCATAGTACTTCTGGACCCTGCCAGGGCATCCCATTCTGTGACTACAGCAGCCTCTGTTTAAGACCATATAACCATTTGCTCTTGTTATATTTGAAATTAGCCTGATAAAGACACTTTTGCTGGGCATAGTACTTCTGGACCCTGCCAGGGCATCCCATTCTGTGACTACAGCAGCCTCTGTTTAAGACCATATAACCATTTGCTCTTATTATATTTGAAATTAGCCTGATAAAGACACTTTTGCTCGGCATAGTACTTCTGGACCCTGCCAGGGCATCCCATTCTGTGACTACAGCAGCCTCTGTTTAAGACCATATAACCATTTGCACTTATTATAATTGAAATTTGGCCTGATAAAGACACTTTTGCTGGGCATAGTACTTCTGGACCCTGCCAGGGCATCCCATTCTGTGACTACAGCAGCCTCTGTTTAAGACCATATAACCATTTGCTCTTATTATATTTGAAATTAGCCTGATAAAGACACTTTTGCTGGGCATAGTACTTCTGGACCCTGCCAGGGCATCCCATTCTGTGACTACAGCAGCCTCTGTTTAAGACCATATAACCATTTGCTCTTATTATATTTGAAATTAGCCTGATAAAGACACTTTTGCTGGGCATAGTACTTCTGGACCCTGCCAGGGCATCCCATTCTGTGACTACAGCAGCCTCTGTTTAAGACCATATAACCATTTGCTCTTATTATATTTGAAATTAGGCCTGATAAAGACACTTTTGCTGGGCATAGTACTTCTGGACCCTGCCAGGGCATCCCATTCTGTGACTACAGCAGCCTCTGTTTAAGACCATATAACCATTTGCACTTATTATAATTGAAATTAGGCCTGATAAAGACACTTTTGCTGGGCATAGTACTTCTGGACCCTGCCAGGGCATCCCATTCTGTGACTACAGCAGCCTCTGTTTAAGACCATATAACCATTTGCTCTTATTATATTTGAAATTAGCCTGATAAAGACACTTTTGCTGGGCATAGTACTTCTGGACCCTGCCAGGGCATCCCATTCTGTGACTACAGCAGCCTCTGTTTAAGACCATATAACCATTTGCTCTTATTATATTTGAAATTAGCCTGATAAAGACACTTTTGCTGGGCATAGTACTTCTGGACCCTGCCAGGGCATCCCATTCTGTGACTACAGCAGCCTCTGTTTAAGACCATATACCCATTTGCACTTATTATAATTGAAATTAGGCCTGATAAAGACACTTTTGCTGGGCATAGTACTTCTGGACCCTGCCAGGGCATCCCATTCTGTGACTACAGCAGCCTCTGTTTAAGACCATATAACCATTTGCTCTTATTATATTTGAAATTAGCCTGATAAAGACACTTTTGCTGGGCATAGTACTTCTGGACCCTGCCAGGGCATCCCATTCTGTGACTACAGCAGCCTCTGTTTAAGACCATATAACCATTTGCACTTATTATAATTGAAATTAGGCCTGATAAAGACACTTTTGCTGGGCATAGTACTTCTGGACCCTGCCAGGGCATCCCATTCTGTGACTACAGCAGCCTCTGTTTAAGACCATATAACCATTTGCACTTATTATAATTGAAATTAGGCCTGATAAAGACACTTTTGCTGGGCATAGTACTTCTGGACCCTGCCAGGGCATCCCATTCTGTGACTACAGCAGCCTCTGTTTAAGACCATATAACCATTTGCTCTTATTATATTTGAAATTAGCCTGATAAAGACACTTTTGCTGGGCATAGTACTTCTGGACCCTGCCAGGGCATCCCATTCTGTGACTACAGCAGCCTCTGTTTAAGAACATATAACCATTTGCTCTTATTATATTTGAAATTAGCCTGATAAAGACACTTTTGCTCGGCATAGTACTTCTGGACCCTGCCAGGGCATCCCATTCTGTGACTACAGCAGCCTCTGTTTAAGACCATATAACCATTTGCTCTTATTATATTTGAAATTAGCCTGATAAAGACACTTTTGCTGGGCATAGTACTTCTGGACCCTGCCAGGGCATCCCATTCTGTGACTACAGCAGCCTCTGTTTAAGACCATATAACCATTTGCTCTTATTATATTTGAAATTAGCCTGATAAAGACACTTTTGCTGGGCATAGTACTTCTGGACCCTGCCAGGGCATCCCATTCTGTGACTACAGCAGCCTCTGTTTAAGACCATATAACCATTTGCACTTATTATAATTGAAATTAGGCCTGATAAAGACACTTTTGCTGGGCATAGTACTTCTGGACCCTGCCAGGGCATCCCATTCTGTGACTACAGCAGCCTCTGTTTAAGACCATATAACCATTTGCTCTCATTATATTTGAAATTAGCCTGATAAAGACACTTTTGCTGGGCATAGTACTTCTGGACCCTGCCAGGGCATCCCATTCTGTGACTACAGCAGCCTCTGTTTAAGACCATATAACCATTTGCTCTTATTATATTTGAAATTAGCCTGATAAAGACACTTTTGCTCGGCATAGTACTTCTGGACCCTGCCAGGGCATCCCATTCTGTGACTACAGCAGCCTCTGTTTAAGACCATATAACCATTTGCACTTATTATAATTGAAATTAGCCCTGATAAAGACACTTTTGCTCGGCATAGTACTTCTGGACCCTGCCAGGGCATCCCATTCTGTGACTACAGCAGCCTCTGTTTAAGACCATATAACCATTTGCTCTTATTATATTTGAAATTAGCCTGATAAAGACACTTTTGCTGGGCATAGTACTTCCGGACCCTGCCAGGGCATCCCATTCTGTGACTACAGCAGCCTCTGTTTAAGACCATATAACCATTTGCACTTATTATAATTGAAATTAGCCCTGATAAAGACACTTTTGCTGGGCATAGCACTACTGGATCTTTTTTTGGGGCATCCCATTCTGTGACTACAGCAGCCTCTGTTTAAGACCATATAACCATTTGCACTTATTATAATTGAAATTAGCCCTGATAAAGACACTTTTGCTGGGCATAGGCTTACTGCTGCATGCCAGGTGCACTTCTGTTGAGGCATCCCATTCTGTAACATAGCATACCCCTCTTTATTTACACTAAGCAGCTCTCTTATTTACACTAAGCAGGCCTGTTGGAGGCTGAGTGTTACTGCTCACTTTTGGTGTGCATTATATTCTGTTTCATATAGACCCACCGCTGCCCGGGGGATCTTAAAATATCACCTACTACCACGCCAGTTAGACTATGTCGGGCAGACAAGTGCCTGGAAGTGAAAAGAGGAGTGGCAGAGGCCAAGATTCCACAGGCAGAGCTCGCATCAGACTGGGGGCCAGTAGCAGCAGGAGTCACGCTGAGAGACCTAATCTTCCAGTATCTGCTAGCGGTCGGGTCTCCACCAGTAACGCATCTGCCGTGGTAGATTGGTTGACGCGCTCATCAACAACATCATCACAACTTACGTCTGAGACCCCCAGTCTAGGGTCGGTAGGTTCCTCTGACACAACCCTGAGTTGGCATGCCCCGAGAGCAGTCCCTGTCCTCCCATTGCCTCTGTCCTACGCCGTTCCCTCCCCCTGCGACGTATCCTATGCTTTGGGTTCAGCTCCACTCTTTAGTGAGGAGGACGATCAGATACAGGAGGACAGTCAGCAGCTACTGCCCAGCCAAGAAATGGAGGTGGCTTCTTTAGCTAGGCAGACAAATAGTGATGTGGACAGTGTCGTGGGTGCTGCGAGCGTTCCAGCTCCTGCGCCAGACACTGTTGACGAATCCACGAACATCAGTGACGTACAGCCACAACTCGGTGATGATGATGATGACGATGAAGCCGATCGCACTTGGGAGCCGGGTGAGGAAGGGGCTTCATCGTCATCATCAGGAGAAGAGGGGCGCAGGTTGCCCCGGAGTCAGCAGCTGAGGCAGCAAGGTGGTAGCAGTCAGCATGGGGGCACAATTCCAAAGGCTGGATCCGGCCGGGGCCGGGGCCGGGGTAGAGCACCTGCTGTGCGGCAGTCTACCTTATCAGGAGGTAGTGGAGCAGGGGTTCCTGGAGTTGGCAACAGCAGCAGTGAATCAGTGAGGCCAGGGGGTGGGAAAAGTAGCTACTCGGCAGTGTGGCAGTTTTTCCTGAGGCATCCGCATGAGGGTAACATGGCCACATGCAAGATATGTAGGCAAAAGGTGAAGCGTGGCCAGGGTCCAAATGTTGGCACCACGGCCCTGCGTCAACATATGATGCGTCACCATAAAGCGACCTGGGAGAACCGAGGCTCCCAAGGGGTGGTCCAGTCTGCTTCCTCACCAAGTGAGCTCCCAATTTCTGCCAGCCAAGGCTCCAGCACCTCAGCCGAAGGCAGCTGTGCGTCATACCCATCCTCTGTCACTCCTGCTCCTCCTCCTCCAAGTCATGCATCCCGCCAGCAATCCATCAGCGAAGCCGTGTCCAAGAGACAGCAGTATGCGCCCACTCATCCTACGGCGCAGAAGCTGAATGTGCTCCTGTCCAAGTTGCTGGTGCTGCAGTCGCTCCCTTTTCAGGTGGTGGAATCTGCACCTTTCAGAGAACTGATGGCTTGTGCCGAGCCGAGGTGGAGAGTCCCAAGCCGTCATTTCTTTGCCAAGAAGGCAGTACCAGCGCTGCACACTTTTGTTGAACAGAAGGTGGGCCAGTCCTTGAGCCTGTCGGTGTGTAGCAAAATACATGGCAGCGCCGACATCTGGAGCTGTAACTACGGTCAGGGGCAGTACATGTCGTTTACGGCCCACTGGTTGAATGTGGTCCCTTTGCAGCAGCAGCAGCAACTTGGACAGGTCATGCCGCTTCGGCCTCCGCGCTCTCTGCCCATTGGACCTGTGACACCGTGCGACTCGGCCTCCTCATCCTCCGCCATCTCCTCACCCTCCACTGTAGGCTCAAGTCTCAGTGCCCCTCCAGTCTACCATGTGTGCAGGGCACGGAGGTGTCACGCAGTGCTTCACATGGTTTGTCTTGGCGAACGGAGTCACACAGGGGAGGAACTGCTTAAATGTATTCATCAGGAAATCCAAACATGGCTTACTCCGAGAAAACTTAAAATGGGAATCATGGTTACCGACAATGGGAAGAACATTTTGTCTGCGCTGCGCCAAGGAAGCCTGACCCATGCCCCCTGCATGGCTCACGTCTTCAATCTGGTTGTCAAGTGGTTTCTGAAGTGTTCCCCCCATCTGCAAGACATCCTAACAACTTCAAGGAAACTTTGCATGCACTTCAGCCACTCCTACACCGCCAAACACACCCTTCTTGAGCTACAGCGTTAGAATGGTATCCCCCAACATAGTCTGATTTGCGATGTTTCCACCCATTGGAATTCCACCCTTCACATGTTGGACCGATTATATGAACAGAGAAAAGCCATCACGGATTTCCTGATGATCCAAGCAGATAGGGGGACTCCCCTGTGTAACTTCAATGTCAACCAGTGGCAGCTCATACGTGACACCTGCTGTTTGCTCAGGCCCTTTGAGGAAGCCACTTTATTTGTCAGTCGGCAGGATTACGGGATGAACGACGTGATTCCACTGCTTCATGTACTACAGCACATGTTGGAAACCATGGCTGGTCAGGGCACTGGAGACATGGCGTTTACATCTTACGGCCACATGAACCCCGTTGGAGCTGAACTGGAGGAGGAGGAGGAAGAGGAGGAGGAGGAGTTGCCCAGCGAAACACAGTTTAGGCTTGGCAAAATGGCTGGTTTATCTAGTCAGCGGACAGGAGAGGAGGAGCAGGAGCAGCCAGAGGAGCTAGAGGTTTTTGAGGAAGGCGAGACAGAGGACCCGGGCACACCGTGGCAGTATGCAGTGGAGATGGAGACAGGTAGTCCATCCGAGTCACTTGCGCAAATGGCACGAAGCATGCTCACGTGCTTGCGTAGTGACCCCAGAATTGTTTCCATCTGTCGGCGGGATGACTTCTGGCTGTCCACCTTATTGGACCCTCGCTTCCGGCACAAAATGGGGGCATTTTTTAAACCCACCGAGAGGGAGGACAAACTCAACTACTACAAAGACATTCTATGTAGGCAGTTGGCCGATGCCTATCTGCGCTAGGGATGAGCGAATCGATCCGGACGAACCCGGATTCGATCCGAATTTCAGGAAAAATTCGATTCGGATCGAATCCGAATTTCCCCGCGATTCGATCACTCGAAGTTTTCCTTTAACATCCATTCATTTACATTACAGGCATTCTAAGATGGCGGACGGGACATGTCTGGACATGTATCCCGCGCCAGTGCAAGCTGGGGCAGTCACATGCAGCCTATCAGCAGCCAGCAAGCCCGGTGACGTCACACAGCGGTATTTAACGGCGGCCATCTTGCTTTTCCTCATTTCTCTATTGCATTCGTGACAGACAGACAGAACGCTGTGTAGCTGAGGCAGTTAGACAGGCTGGAGACAGGGACAGACAGGGACAGGCTGGAGACAGGCAGGAGACAGGCAGGAGACAGACAGGAGACAGACAGAAAGCCAGGGAAAGGTAGGAAAAACGGAGCTGGCTGACAGGGAGATTTTTTTTTTTTCATCCAGCCTTTGTTAGCGTTTTCAGGCTGCTTATAGTAACTAACTGTGCATATATACTGAACTGATCTTAAGTCTGCTGTGAGGCATCCCATTCTGTGACTAAAGCAGCCTCTGTTTAAGACCATATAAGCATTTGCTCTTATCATATTTGAAATTAGGCCTGATAAAGACACTTTTGCTGGCCAAAGCACTACTGGACCCTGCCAGCTCGATTCCTGCCCGGGGCATCCCATTCTGTGACTACAGCAGCCTCTGTTTAAGACCATATAAGCATTTGCTCTTATCATATTTGAAATTAGCCTGATAAAGACACTTTTGCTGGCCAAAGCACTACTGGACCCTGCCAGCTCGATTCCTGCCCGGGGCATCCCATTCTGTGACTAAAGCAGCCTCTGTTTAAGACCATATAAGCATTTGCTCTTATCATATTTGAAATTAGCCTGATAAAGACACTTTTGCTGGCCAAAGCCCTACTGGACCCTGCCAGGTCGATTCCTGCCCAGGGCATCCCATTCTGTGACTAAAGCAGCCTCTGTTTAAGACCATATAAGCATTTGCTCTTATCATATTTGAAATTAGGCCTGATAAAGACACTTTTGCTGGCCAAAGCCCTACTGGACCCTGCCAGCTCGATTCCTGCCCGGGGCATCCCATTCTGTGACTACAGCAGCCTCTGTTTAAGACCATATAAGCATTTGCTCTTATCATATTTGAAATTAGCCTGATAAAGACACTTTTGCTGGCCAAAGCACTACTGGACCCTGCCAGCTCGATTCCTGCCCGGGGCATCCCATTCTGTGACTACAGCAGCCTCTGTTTAAGACCATATAAGCATTTGCTCTTATCATATTTGAAATTAGGCCTGATAAAGACACTTTTGCTGGCCAAAGCACTACTGGACCCTGCCAGCTCGATTCCTGCCCGGGGCATCCCATTCTGTGACTACAGCAGCCTCTGTTTAAGACCATATAAGCATTTGCTCTTATCATATTTGAAATTAGCCTGATAAAGACACTTTTGCTGGCCAAAGCACTACTGGACCCTGCCAGCTCGATTCCTGCCCGGGGCATCCCATTCTGTGACTAAAGCAGCCTCTGTTTAAGACCATATAAGCATTTGCTCTTATCATATTTGAAATTAGCATGATAAAGACACTTTTGCTGGCCAAAGCCCTACTGGACCCTGCCAGGTCGATTCCTGCCCGGGGCATCCCATTCTGTGACTAAAGCAGCCTCTGTTTAAGACCATATAAGCATTTGCTCTTGTCATATTTGAAATTAGGCCTGATAAAGACACTTTTGCTGGCCAAAGCCCTACTGGACCCTGCCAGCTCGATTCCTGCCCGGGGCATCCCATTCTGTGACTACAGCAGCCTCTGTTTAAGACCATATAAGCATTTGCTCTTATCATATTTGAAATTAGCCTGATAAAGACACTTTTGCTGGCCAAAGCACTACTGGACCCTGCCAGCTCGATTCCTGCCCGGGGCATCCCATTCTGTGACTAAAGCAGCCTCTGTTTAAGACCATATAAGCATTTGCTCTTATCATATTTGAAATTAGCCTGATAAAGACACTTTTGCTGGCCAAAGCCCTACTGGACCCTGCCAGGTCGATTCCTGCCCAGGGCATCCCATTCTGTGACTAAAGCAGCCTCTGTTTAAGACCATATAAGCATTTGCTCTTATCATATTTGAAATTAGGCCTGATAAAGACACTTTTGCTGGCCAAAGCCCTACTGGACCCTGCCAGCTCGATTCCTGCCCGGGGCATCCCATTCTGTGACTACAGCAGCCTCTGTTTAAGACCATATAAGCATTTGCTCTTATCATATTTGAAATTAGCCTGATAAAGACACTTTTGCTGGCCAAAGCACTACTGGACCCTGCCAGCTCGATTCCTGCCCGGGGCATCCCATTCTGTGACTAAAGCAGCCTCTGTTTAAGACCATATAAGCATTTGCTCTTATCATATTTGAAATTAGGCCTGATAAAGACACTTTTGCTGGCCAAAGCACTACTGGACCCTGCCAGCTCGATTCCTGCCCGGGGCATCCCATTCTGTGACTACAGCAGCCTCTGTTTAAGACCATATAAGCATTTGCTCTTATCATATTTGAAATTAGCCTGATAAAGACACTTTTGCTGGCCAAAGCACTACTGGACCCTGCCAGCTCGATTCCTGCCCGAGGCATCCCATTCTGTGACTAAAGCAGCCTCTGTTTAAGACCATATAAGCATTTGCTCTTATCATATTTGAAATTAGCCTGATAAAGACACTTTTGCTGGCCAAAGCACTACTGGACCCTGCCAGCTCGATTCCTGCCCGGGGCATCCCATTCTGTGACTACAGCAGCCTCTGTTTAAGACCATATAAGCATTTGCTCTTATCATATTTGAAATTAGGCCTGATAAAGACACTTTTGCTGGCCAAAGCACTACTGGACCCTGCCAGCTCGATTCCTGCCCGGGGCATCCCATTCTGTGACTACAGCAGCCTCTGTTTAAGACCATATAAGCATTTGCTCTTATCATATTTGAAATTAGCCTGATAAAGACACTTTTGCTGGCCAAAGCACTACTGGACCCTGCCAGCTCGATTCCTGCCCGGGGCATCCCATTCTGTGACTAAAGCAGCCTCTGTTTAAGACCATATAAGCATTTGCTCTTATCATATTTGAAATTAGCCTGATAAAGACACTTTTGCTGGCCAAAGCCCTACTGGACCCTGCCAGGTCGATTCCTGCCCAGGGCATCCCATTCTGTGACTAAAGCAGCCTCTGTTTAAGACCATATAAGCATTTGCTCTTATCATATTTGAAATTAGGCCTGATAAAGACACTTTTGCTGGCCAAAGCCCTACTGGACCCTGCCAGCTCGATTCCTGCCCGGGGCATCCCATTCTGTGACTACAGCAGCCTCTGTTTAAGACCATATAAGCATTTGCTCTTATCATATTTGAAATTAGCCTGATAAAGACACTTTTGCTGGCCAAAGCACTACTGGACCCTGCCAGCTCGATTCCTGCCCGGGGCATCCCATTCTGTGACTAAAGCAGCCTCTGTTTAAGACCATATAAGCATTTGCTCTTATCATATTTGAAATTAGCCTGATAAAGACACTTTTGCTGGCCAAAGCCCTACTGGACCCTGCCAGGTCGATTCCTGCCCAGGGCATCCCATTCTGTGACTAAAGCAGCCTCTGTTTAAGACCATATAAGCATTTGCTCTTATCATATTTGAAATTAGGCCTGATAAAGACACTTTTGCTGGCCAAAGCCCTACTGGACCCTGCCAGCTCGATTCCTGCCCGGGGCATCCCATTCTGTGACTACAGCAGCCTCTGTTTAAGACCATATAAGCATTTGCTCTTATCATATTTGAAATTAGCCTGATAAAGACACTTTTGCTGGCCAAAGCACTACTGGACCCTGCCAGCTCGATTCCTGCCCGGGGCATCCCATTCTGTGACTAAAGCAGCCTCTGTTTAAGACCATATAAGCATTTGCTCTTATCATATTTGAAATTAGGCCTGATAAAGACACTTTTGCTGGCCAAAGCACTACTGGACCCTGCCAGCTCGATTCCTGCCCGGGGCATCCCATTCTGTGACTACAGCAGCCTCTGTTTAAGACCATATAAGCATTTGCTCTTATCATATTTGAAATTAGCCTGATAAAGACACTTTTGCTGGCCAAAGCACTACTGGACCCTGCCAGCTCGATTCCTGCCCGGGGCATCCCATTCTGTGACTAAAGCAGCCTCTGTTTAAGACCATATAAGCATTTGCTCTTATCATATTTGAAATTAGCCTGATAAAGACACTTTTGCTGGCCAAAGCACTACTGGACCCTGCCAGCTCGATTCCTGCCCGGGGCATCCCATTCTGTGACTACAGCAGCCTCTGTTTAAGACCATATAAGCATTTGCTCTTATCATATTTGAAATTAGGCCTGATAAAGACACTTTTGCTGGCCAAAGCACTACTGGACCCTGCCAGCTCGATTCCTGCCCGGGGCATCCCATTCTGTGACTACAGCAGCCTCTGTTTAAGACCATATAAGCATTTGCTCTTATCATATTTGAAATTAGCCTGATAAAGACACTTTTGCTGGCCAAAGCACTACTGGACCCTGCCAGCTCGATTCCTGCCCGGGGCATCCCATTCTGTGACTAAAGCAGCCTCTGTTTAAGACCATATAAGCATTTGCTCTTATCATATTTGAAATTAGCCTGATAAAGACACTTTTGCTGGCCAAAGCCCTACTGGACCCTGCCAGGTCGATTCCTGCCCGGGGCATCCCATTCTGTGACTACAGCAGCCTCTGTTTAAGACCATATAAGCATTTGCTCTTATCATATTTGAAATTAGCCTGATAAAGACACTTTTGCTGGCCAAAGCACTACTGGACCCTGCCAGCTCGATTCCTGCCCGGGGCATCCCATTCTGTGACTAAAGCAGCCTCTGTTTAAGACCATATAAGCATTTGCTCTTATCATATTTGAAATTAGGCCTGATAAAGACACTTTTGCTGGCCAAAGCCCTACTGGACCCTGCCAGCTCGATTCCTGCCCGGGGCATCCCATTCTGTGACTACAGCAGCCTCTGTTTAAGACCATATAAGCATTTGCTCTTATCATATTTGAAATTAGCCTGATAAAGACACTTTTGCTGGCCAAAGCACTACTGGACCCTGCCAGCTCGATTCCTGCCCGGGGCATCCCATTCTGTGACTAAAGCAGCCTCTGTTTAAGACCATATAAGCATTTGCTCTTATCATATTTGAAATTAGCCTGATAAAGACACTTTTGCTGGCCAAAGCCCTACTGGACCCTGCCAGGTCGATTCCTGCCCGGGGCATCCCATTCTGTGACTAAAGCAGCCTCTGTTTAAGACCATATAAGCATTTGCTCTTATCATATTTGAAATTAGGCCTGATAAAGACACTTTTGCTGGCCAAAGCCCTACTGGACCCTGCCAGCTCGATTCCTGCCCGGGGCATCCCATTCTGTGACTACAGCAGCCTCTGTTTAAGACCATATAAGCATTTGCTCTTATCATATTTGAAATTAGCCTGATAAAGACACTTTTGCTGGCCAAAGCACTACTGGACCCTGCCAGCTCGATTCCTGCCCGGGGCATCCCATTCTGTGACTAAAGCAGCCTCTGTTTAAGACCATATAAGCATTTGCTCTTATCATATTTGAAATTAGGCCTGATAAAGACACTTTTGCTGGCCAAAGCACTACTGGACCCTGCCAGCTCGATTCCTGCCCGGGGCATCCCATTCTGTGACTACAGCAGCCTCTGTTTAAGACCATATAAGCATTTGCTCTTATTATATTTGAAATTAGGCCTGATAAAGACACTTTTGCTGGCCAAAGCACTACTGGACCCTGCCAGGTCGATTCCTGCCCAGGGCATCCCATTCTGTGACTAAAGCAGCCTCTGTTTAAGACCATATAAGCATTTGCTCTTATTATATTTATATTATAAGACACTTTTGCTGGGCATAGGCTTACTGCTGCCTGCCAGGTGCACTTCTGTTGAGGCATCCCATTCTGTAACATAGCATACCCCTCTTTATTTACACTAAGCAGCTCTCTTATTTACACTAAGCAGGCCTGTTGGAGGCTGAGTGTTACTGCTCACTTTTGGTGTGCATTATATTCTGTTTTATATAGACCCACTGCTGCCTGGGGGTTCTTAAAATATCACCTACTACCACGCCAGTTAGACTATGTCGGGCAGACAAGTGCCTGGAAGTGAAAAGAGGAGTGGCAGAGGCCAAGATTCCGCAGGCAGAGCTCGCATCAGACTGGGGGCCAGTAGCAGCAGGAGTCACGCTGAGAGACCTAATCTGCCAGTATCTGCTAGCGGTCGGGTCTCCACCAGTAACGCATCTGCCGTGGTAGATTGGCTGACGCGCTCATCAACAACATCATCACAACTTACATCTGAGACCCCCAGTCTAGGGTCGGTAGGTTCCTCTGACACAACCCTGAGTTGGCATGCCCCGAGAGCAGTCCCTGTCCTCCCATTGCCTCTGTCCTACGCCGTTCCCTCCCCCAGCGACGTATCCTATGCTTTGGGTTCAGCTCCACTCTTTAGTGAGGAGGACGATCAGATACAGGAGGACAGTCAGCAGCTACTGCCCAGCCAAGAAATGGAGGTGGCTTCTTTAGCTAGGCAGACAAATAGTGATGTGGACAGTGTCGTGGGTGCTGCGAGCGTTCCAGCTCCTGCGCCAGACACTGTTGACGAATCCACGAACATCAGTGACGTACAGCCACAACCCGGTGATGATGATGATGATGACGATGAAGCCGATCGCACTTGGGAGCCGGGTGATGAAGGGGCTTCATCGTCATCATCAGGAGAAGAGGGGCGCAGGTTGCCCCGGAGTCAGCAGCTGAGGCAGCAAGGTGGTAGCAGTCAGCATGGGGGCACAATTCCAAAGGCTGGAGCCGGCCGGGGCCGGGGCCGGGGTAGAGCACCTGCTGTGCGGCAGTCTACCTTATCGGGAGGTAGTGGAGCAGGGGTTCCTGGAGTTGGCAACAGCAGCAGTGAATCAGTGAGGCCAGGGGGTGGGAAAAGTAGCTACTCGGCAGTGTGGCAGTTTTTCCTGAGGCATCCGCAGGAGGGTAACATGGCCACATGCAAGATATGTAGGCAAAAGGTGAAGCGTGGCCAGGGTCCAAATGTTGGCACCACGGCCCTGCGTCAACATATGATGCGTCACCATAAAACGACCTGGGAGAACCGAGGCTCCCAAGGGGTGGTCCAGTCTGCTTCCTCACCAAGTGAGCTCCCAATTTCTGCCAGCCAAGGCTCCAGCACCTCAGCCGAAGGCAGCTGTGCGTCACACCCATCCTCTGTCGCTCCTGCTCCTCCTCCTCCTCCTCCAAGTCATGCATCCCGCCAGCAATCCATCAGCGAAGCCATGTCCAAGAGACAGCAGTATGCGCCCACTCATCCTACGGCGCAGAAGCTGAATGTGCTCCTGTCCAAGTTGCTGGTGCTGCAGTCGCTCCCTTTTCAGGTGGTGGAATCTGCACCTTTCAGAGAACTGATGGCTTGTGCCGAGCCGAGGTGGAGAGTCCCAAGCCGTCATTTCTTTGCCAAGAAGGCAGTACCAGCGCTGCACACTTTTGTTGAACAGAAGGTGGGCCAGTCCTTGAGCCTGTCGGTGTGTAGCAAAATACATGGCAGCGCCGACATCTGGAGCTGTAACTACGGTCAGGGGCAGTACATGTCGTTTACGGCCCACTGGGTGAATGTGGTCCCTTTGCAGCAGCAACTTGGACAGGTCACGCCGCTTCGGCCTCCGCGCTCTCTGCCCATTGGGCCTGTGACACCGTGCGACTCGGCCTCCTCATCCTCCGCCATCTCCTCACCCTCCACTGTAGGCTCAAGTCTCAGTGCCCCTCCAGTCTACCATGTGTGCAGGGCACGGAGGTGTCACGCAGTGCTTCACATGGTTTGTCTTGGCGAACGGAGTCACACAGGGGAGGAACTGCTTAAATGTATTCATCAGGAAATCCAAACATGGCTTACTCCGAGAAAACTTAAAATGGGAATCATGGTTACCGACAATGGGAAGAACATTTTGTCTGCGCTGCGCCAAGGAAGCCTGACCCATGCCCCCTGCATGGCTCACGTCTTCAATCTGGTTGTCAAGCGGTTTCTGAAGTGTTCCCCCCATCTGCAGGACATCCTAACAACTTCACGGAAACTTTGCATGCACTTCAGCCACTCCTACACCGCCAAACACACCCTTCTTGAGCTACAGCGTCAGAATGGTATCCCCCAACATAGTCTGATTTGCGATGTTTCCACCCGTTGGAATTCCACCCTTCACATGTTGGACCGATTATATGAACAGAGAAAAGCCATCACGGATTTCCTGATGATCCAAGCAGATAGGGGGACTCCCCTGTGTAACTTCAATGTCAACCAGTGGCAGCTCATACGTGACACCTGCCGTTTGCTCAGGCCCTTTGAGGAAGCCACTTTATTTGTCAGTCGGCAGGATTACGGGATGAACGACGTGATTCCACTGCTTCATGTACTACAGCACATGTTGGAAACCATGGCTGGTCAGGGCACTGGAGACATGGCGTTTACATCTTACGGCCACATGAACCCCCTTGGAGCTGAACTGGAGGAGGAGGAGGAGGAAGAGGAGGAGGAGGAGTTGCCCAGCGAAACACAGTTTAGGCTTGGCGAAATGGCTGGTTTATCTAGTCAGCGGACAGGAGAGGAGGAGCAGGAGCAGCCAGAGGAGCTAGAGGTTTTTGAGGAAGGAGAGACAGAGGACCCGGGCACACCGTGGCAGTATGCAGTGGAGATGGAGACAGGTAGTCCATCCGAGTCACTTGCGCAAATGGCACGAAGCATGCTCACGTGCTTGCGTAGTGACCCCAGAATTGTTTCCATCTGTCGGCGGGATGACTTCTGGCTGTCCACCTTATTGGACCCTCGCTTCCGGCACAAAATGGGGGCATTTTTTAAACCCACCGAGAGGGAGGACAAACTCAACTACTACAAAGACATTCTACGTAGGCAGTTGGCCGATGCCTATCTGCGCCATGGTCCATACTCTCGCAGGTCTGACTCGAGGGGACCTCTGCGCTCACCTTCCACTGCCATGGCCGCTGGGGGGGTTGGCAGCAGCAGCAGCAGAAGCTCCATCAGCAGCAGCAGCCTCAGTCTTCAGTCGCTAATGAGTAGCTTTCTACACCCGCATAGTGAGGCTACTCATGAGCAGCAGGAAGACCTGGAGCAGGACCTGAACCAGCAGGTCATGTCATACTTTGACATGACCATGCCAACACACCTTGAGGATCCGCTGGACTTCTGGGCAGCCAAACTTGATTTGTGGCCGCAACTAGCAGAGTTTGCCCTGGAAAAGCTGTCCTGCCCGGCAAGTAGCGTGCCATCTGAGCGGGTGTTTAGTGCGGCGGGGGCCATAGTTACGGCGAGGAGAACTCGTCTGTCAACTAAAAATGTGGAGAGACTCACCTTTGTCAAAATGAATCAGGGATGGATCAGCCAGGATTTCCACCCACCAATGCCTGATGCATGCGACTAGATTCAGCATGGTGCCACGTTTTACACTTTCCAAATGGTGCAAAACATATTTATGTCTTTAGGCCATTTTTTGGGCTCCTGCTGCTGCTACTGTCAACTCCTGCCAACTCCAGGGTGTGATTCATCCAATTTTTGGGCTCCTGAGGCCAACTCCAGTGTATATTTGGGCTCCTGCTGCTGCTGCTGCCAACTTCTGCCAACTCCAGGGTGTGATTCATCCAATTTTTGGGCTCCTGAGGCCAACTCCAGTGTATATTTGGGCTCCTGCTGCTGCTACTGTCAACTCCTGCCAACTCCAGGGTGTGATTCATCCAATTTTTGGGCTCCTGAGGCCAACTCCAGTGTATATTTGGGCTCCTGCTGCTGCTGCTGCCAACTTCTGCCAACTCCAGGGTGTGATTCATCCAATTTTTGGGCTCCTGAAGCCAACTCCAGTGTATATTTGGGCTCCTGCTGCTGCTGCTGCCAACTCCTGCCAACTCCAGGGTGTGATTCATCCAATTTTTGGGCTCCTGAGGCCAACTCCAGTGTATATTTGGGCTCCTGCTGCTGCTGCTGCCAACTTCTGCCAACTCCAGGGTGTGATTCATCCAATTTTTGGGCTCCTGAGGCCAACTCCAGTGTATATTTGGGCTCCTGCTGCTGCTACTGTCAACTTCTGCCAACTCCAGGGTGTGATTCATCCAATTTTTGGGCTCCTGAAGCCAACTCCAGTGTATATTTGGGCTCCTGCTGCTGCTACTGTCAACTCCTGCCAACTCCAGGGTGTGATTCATCCAATTTTTGGGCTCCTGAGGCCAACTCCAGTGTATATTTGGGCTCCTGCTGCTGCTACTGTCAACTCCTGCCAACTCCAGGGTGTGATTCATCCAATTTTTGGGCTCCTGAGGCCAACTCCAGTGTATATTTGGGCTCCTGCTGCTGCTACTGTCAACTCCTGCCAACTCCAGGGTGTGATTCATCCAATTTTTGGGCTCCTGAAGCCAACTCCAGTGTATATTTGGGCTCCTGCTGCTGCTGCTGCCAACTTCTGCCAACTCCAGGGTGTGATTCATCCAATTTTTGGGCTCCTGAAGCCAACTCCAGTGTATATTTGGGCTCCTGCTGCTGCTGCTGCCAACTTCTGCCAACTCCAGGGTGTGATTCATCCAATTTTTGGGCTCCTGAGGCCAACTCCAGTGTATATTTGGGCTCCTGCTGCTGCTACTGTCAACTCCTGCCAACTCCAGGGTGTGATTCATCCAATTTTTGGGCTCCTGAGGCCAACTCCAGTGTATATTTGGGCTCCTGCTGCTGCTACTGTCAACTCCTGCCAACTCCAGGGTGTGATTCATCCAATTTTTGGGCTCCTGAAGCCAACTCCAGTGTATATTTGGGCTCCTGCTGCTGCTGCTGCCAACTTCTGCCAACTCCAGGGTGTGATTCATCCAATTTTTGGGCTCCTGAAGCCAACTCCAGTGTATATTTGGGCTCCTGCTGCTGCTGCTGTCAACTCCTGCCAACTCCAGGGTGTGATTCATCCAATTTTTGGGCTCCTGAAGCCAACTCCAGTGTATATTTGGGCTCCTGCTGCTGCTGCTGTCAACTCCTGCCAACTCCAGGGTGTGATTCATCCAATTTTTGGGCTCCTGAAGCCAACTCCAGTGTATATTTGGGCTCCTGCTGCTGCTACTGTCAACTCCTGCCAACTCCAGGGTGTGATTCATCCAATTTTTGGGCTCCTGAGGCCAACTCCAGTGTATATTTGGGCTCCTGCTGCTGCTACTGTCAACTCCTGCCAACTCCAGGGTGTGATTCATCCAATTTTTGGGCTCCTGAAGCCAACTCCAGTGTATATTTGGGCTCCTGCTGCTGCTGCTGCCAACTTCTGCCAACTCCAGGGTGTGATTCATCCAATTTTTGGGCTCCTGAAGCCAACTCCAGTGTATATTTGGGCTCCTGCTGCTGCTGCTGTCAACTCCTGCCAACTCCAGGGTGTGATTCATCCAATTTTTGGGCTCCTGAAGCCAACTCCAGTGTATATTTGGGCTCCTGCTGCTGCTGCTGTCAACTCCTGCCAACTCCAGGGTGTGATTCATCCAATTTTTGGGCTCCTGAAGCCAACTCCAGTGTATATTTGGGCTCCTGCTGCTGCTGCTGCCAACTCCTGCCAACTCCAGGGTGTGATTCATCCAATTTTTGGGCTCCTGAAGCCAACTCCAGTGTATATTTGGGCTCCTGCTGCTGCTGCTGCCAACTTCTGCCAACTCCAGGGTGTGATTCATCCAATTTTTGGGCTCCTGAGGCCAACTCCAGTGTATATTTGGGCTCCTGCTGCTGCTACTGTCAACTTCTGCCAACTCCAGGGTGTGATTCATCCAATTTTTGGGCTCCTGAAGCCAACTCCAGTGTATATTTGGGCTCCTGCTGCTGCTACTGTCAACTCCTGCCAACTCCAGGGTGTGATTCATCCAATTTTTGGGCTCCTGAGGCCAACTCCAGTGTATATTTGGGCTCCTGCTGCTGCTACTGTCAACTCCTGCCAACTCCAGGGTGTGATTCATCCAATTTTTGGGCTCCTGAGGCCAACTCCAGTGTATATTTGGGCTCCTGCTGCTGCTACTGTCAACTCCTGCCAACTCCAGGGTGTGATTCATCCAATTTTTGGGCTCCTGAAGCCAACTCCAGTGTATATTTGGGCTCCTGCTGCTGCTGCTGCCAACTTCTGCCAACTCCAGGGTGTGATTCATCCAATTTTTGGGCTCCTGAAGCCAACTCCAGTGTATATTTGGGCTCCTGCTGCTGCTGCTGCCAACTTCTGCCAACTCCAGGGTGTGATTCATCCAATTTTTGGGCTCCTGAGGCCAACTCCAGTGTATATTTGGGCTCCTGCTGCTGCTACTGTCAACTCCTGCCAACTCCAGGGTGTGATTCATCCAATTTTTGGGCTCCTGAGGCCAACTCCAGTGTATATTTGGGCTCCTGCTGCTGCTACTGTCAACTCCTGCCAACTCCAGGGTGTGATTCATCCAATTTTTGGGCTCCTGAAGCCAACTCCAGTGTATATTTGGGCTCCTGCTGCTGCTGCTGCCAACTTCTGCCAACTCCAGGGTGTGATTCATCCAATTTTTGGGCTCCTGAAGCCAACTCCAGTGTATATTTGGGCTCCTGCTGCTGCTGCTGTCAACTCCTGCCAACTCCAGGGTGTGATTCATCCAATTTTTGGGCTCCTGAAGCCAACTCCAGTGTATATTTGGGCTCCTGCTGCTGCTGCTGTCAACTCCTGCCAACTCCAGGGTGTGATTCATCCAATTTTTGGGCTCCTGAAGCCAACTCCAGTGTATATTTGGGCTCCTGCTGCTGCTACTGTCAACTCCTGCCAACTCCAGGGTGTGATTCATCCAATTTTTGGGCTCCTGAGGCCAACTCCAGTGTATATTTGGGCTCCTGCTGCTGCTACTGTCAACTCCTGCCAACTCCAGGGTGTGATTCATCCAATTTTTGGGCTCCTGAAGCCAACTCCAGTGTATATTTGGGCTCCTGCTGCTGCTGCTGCCAACTTCTGCCAACTCCAGGGTGTGATTCATCCAATTTTTGGGCTCCTGAAGCCAACTCCAGTGTATATTTGGGCTCCTGCTGCTGCTGCTGTCAACTCCTGCCAACTCCAGGGTGTGATTCATCCAATTTTTGGGCTCCTGAAGCCAACTCCAGTGTATATTTGGGCTCCTGCTGCTGCTGCTGTCAACTCCTGCCAACTCCAGGGTGTGATTCATCCAATTTTTGGGCTCCTGAAGCCAACTCCAGTGTATATTTGGGCTCCTGCTGCTGCTGCTGCCAACTCCTGCCAACTCCAGGGTGTGATTCATCCAATTTTTGGGCTCCTGAAGCCAACTCCAGTGTATATTTGGGCTCCTGCTGCTGCTGCTGCCAACTTCTGCCAACTCCAGGGTGTGATTCATCCAATTTTTGGGCTCCTGAAGCCAACTCCAGTGTATATTTGGGCTCCTGCTGCTGCTGCTGCCAACTCCTGCCAACTCCAGGGTGTGATTCATCCAATTTTTGGGCTCCTGAGGCCAACTCCAGTGTATATTTGGGCTCCTGCTGCTGCTACTGTCAACTCCTGCCAACTCCAGGGTGTGATTCATCCAATTTTTGGGCTCCTGAGGCCAACTCCAGTGTATATTTGGGCTCCTGCTGCTGCTACTGTCAACTCCTGCCAACTCCAGGGTGTGATTCATCCAATTTTTGGGCTCCTGAAGCCAACTCCAGTGTATATTTGGGCTCCTGCTGCTGCTGCTGCCAACTTCTGCCAACTCCAGGGTGTGATTCATCCAATTTTTGGGCTCCTGAAGCCAACTCCAGTGTATATTTGGGCTCCTGCTGCTGCTACTGTCAACTCCTGCCAACTCCAGGGTGTGATTCATCCAATTTTTGGGCTCCTGAAGCCAACTCCAGTGTATATTTGGGCTCCTGCTGCTGCTGCTGTCAACTCCTGCCAACTCCAGGGTGTGATTCATCCAATTTTTGGGCTCCTGAAGCCAACTCCAGTGTATATTTGGGCTCCTGCTGCTGCTGCTGCCAACTCCTGCCAACTCCAGGGTGTGATTCATCCAATTTTTGGGCTCCTGAAGCCAACTCCAGTGTATATTTGGGCTCCTGCTGCTGCTGCCAACTTCTGCCAACTCCAGGGTGTGATTCATCCAATTTTTGGGCTCCTGAAGCCAACTCCAGTGTATATTTGGGCTCCTGCTGCTGCTGCTGCCAACTCCTGCCAACTCCAGGGTGTGATTCATCCAATTTTTGGGCTCCTGAGGCCAACTCCAGTGTATATTTGGGCTCCTGCTGCTGCTACTGTCAACTCCTGCCAACTCCAGGGTGTGATTCATCCAATTTTTGGGCTCCTGAGGCCAACTCCAGTGTATATTTGGGCTCCTGCTGCTGCTACTGTCAACTCCTGCCAACTCCAGGGTGTGATTCATCCAATTTTTGGGCTCCTGAAGCCAACTCCAGTGTATATTTGGGCTCCTGCTGCTGCTGCTGCCAACTTCTGCCAACTCCAGGGTGTGATTCATCCAATTTTTGGGCTCCTGAGGCCAACTCCAGTGTATATTTGGGCTCCTGCTGCTGCTACTGTCAACTCCTGCCAACTCCAGGGTGTGATTCATCCAATTTTTGGGCTCCTGAGGCCAACTCCAGTGTATATTTGGGCTCCTGCTGCTGCTACTGTCAACTCCTGCCAACTCCAGGGTGTGATTCATCCAATTTTTGGGCTCCTGAGGCCAACTCCAGTGTATATTTGGGCTCCTGCTGCTGCTACTGTCAACTCCTGCCAACTCCAGGGTGTGATTCATCCAATTTATGGGCTCCTGAAGCCAACTCCAGTGTATATTTGGGCTCCTGCTGCTGCTACTGTCAACTCCTGCCAACTCCAGGGTGTGATTCATCCAATTTTTGGGCTCCTGAAGCCAACTCCAGTGTATATTTGGGCTCCTGCTGCTGCTGCTGCCAACTTCTGCCAACTCCAGGGTGTGATTCATCCAATTTTTGGGCTCCTGAGGCCAACTCCAGTGTATATTTGGGCTCCTGCTGCTGCTACTGTCAACTCCTGCCAACTCCAGGGTGTGATTCATCCAATTTTTGGGCTCCTGAAGCCAACTCCAGTGTATATTTGGGCTCCTGCTGCTGCTGCTGTCAACTCCTGCCAACTCCAGGGTGTGATTCATCCAATTTTTGGGCTCCTGAAGCCAACTCCAGTGTATATTTGGGCTCCTGCTGCTGCTGCTGCCAACTCCTGCCAACTCCAGGGTGTGATTCATCCAATTTTTGGGCTCCTGAAGCCAACTCCAGTGTATATTTGGGCTCCTGCTGCTGCTGCTGCCAACTCCTGCCAACTCCAGGGTGTGATTCATCCAATTTTTGGGCTCCTGAGGCCAACTCCAGTGTATATTTGGGCTCCTTCTGCCCCTCATAGTGATGCCACTTCAACTCTCTGCAATTGTGCCGCTCTGCGATTCTATTAGCGATGCCTCTGATCTGCATGTGATATTTCTTCAAAGTATTATTTAACTAACCCAGCACGCATCCTGTGCGTGTTACAGCAAGGCTGAATGGTTTACAACCCTATTGAGGCTGTAGGAGGCTCAGAAATAGCCGTTTTTAATAGCGATTCGTCGCAAATTTATTCAGGTCGAAACGATTTTTGTCGGAAAATTCGGCGAATCAGTCGAATCGAATTTTTCAAAAGTTCGCTCATCTCTAATCTGCGCCATGGTCCATACTCTCGCAGGTCTGACTCGAGGGGACCTCTGCGCTCACCTTCCACTGCCATGGCCGCTGGGGGGGTTGGCAGGAGCAGCAGCAGCAGCTCCATCAGCAGCAGCAGCCTCAGTCTTCAGTCGCTAATGAGTAGCTTTCTACACCCGCATAGTGAGGCTACTCATGAGCAGCAGGAAGACCTGGAGCAGGACCTCAACCAGCAGGTCATGTCATACTTTGACATGACCATGCCAACACACCTTGAGGATCCGCTGGACTTCTGGGCAGCCAAACTTGATTTGTGGCCGCAACTAGCAGAGTTTGCCCTGGAAAAGCTGTCCTGCCCGGCAAGTAGCGTGCCATCTGAGCGGGTGTTTAGTGCGGCGGGGGCCATAGTTACGGCGAGGAGAACTCGTCTGTCAACTAAAAATGTGGAGAGACTCACCTTTGTCAAAATGAATCAGGGATGGATCAGCCAGGATTTCCACCCACCAATGCCTGATGCATGCGACTAGATTCAGCATGGTGCCACGTTTTACACTTTCCAAATGGTGCAAAACATATTTATGTCTTTAGGCCATTTTTTGGGCTCCTGCTGCTGCTGCTGCCAACTTCTGCCAACTCCAGGGTGTGATTCATCCAATTGTTGGGCTCCTGAAGCCAACCCCAGTGTCTCTTTAAAGTAATATTTGGGCTCCTGCTGCTGCTGCTGCTGCTGCTGCTGTCAACTCCTGCCAACTCCAGGGTGTGATTCATCCAATTTTTGGGCTCCTGAAGCCAACTCCAGTGTATATTTGGGCTCCTGCTGCTGCTGCTGCCAACTTCTGCCAACTCCAGGGTGTGATTCATCCAATTTTTGGGCTCCTGAAGCCAACCCCAGAGTCTCTTTAAAGTAATGTTTGGGCTCCTGCTGCTGCTGCTGCCAACTTCTGCCAACTCCAGGGTGTGATTCATCCAATTTTTGGGCTCCTGAAGCCAACCCCAGGGTCTGTTTAAAGTAATGTTTGGGCTCCTGCTGCTGCTTGCAACTCCAGGGTGTGATTCATCCAATTTTTGGGCTCCTGAGGCCAACCCCAGTGTCTCTTTAAAGTAATGTTTGGGCTCCTGCTGCTGCTGCTGCTGCCGCCAACTCCAGGGTGTGATTCATCCAATTTTTGGGCTCCTGAGGCCAACCCCAGGGTCTCTTTAAAGTAATATTTGGGCTCCTGCTGCTGCTGCTGCTGCCAACTTCTGCCAACTCCAGGGTGTGATTCATCCAATTTTTGGGCTCCTGAAGCCAACCACAGTGTCTCTTTAAAGTAATGTTTGGGCTCCTGCTGCTGCTGCTGCTGCTGCCAACTCCAGGGTGTGATTCATCCAATTTTTGGGCTCCTGAAGCCAACCCCAGAGTCTCTTTAAAGTAATGTTTGGGCTCCTGCTGCTGCTGCTGCTGCCAACTTCTGCCAACTCCAGGGTGTGATTCATCCAATTTTTGGGCTCCTGAAGCCAACCCCAGGGTCTGTTTAAAGTAATGTTTGGGCTCCTGCTGCTGCTTGCAACTCCAGGGTGTGATTCATCCAATTTTTGGGCTCCTGAGGCCAACCCCAGTGTCTCTTTAAAGTAATGTTTGGGCTCCTGCTGCTGCTGCTGCTGCTGCTGCTTGCAACTCCAGGGTGTGATTCATCCAATTTTTGGGCTCCTGAGGCCAACCCCAGGGTCTCTTTAAAGTAATATTTGGGCTCCTGCTGCTGCTGCTGCTGCTGCCAACTTCTGCCAACTCCAGGGTGTGATTCATCCAATTTTTGGGCTCCTGAAGCCAACCCCAGTGTCTCTTTAAAGTAATATTTGGGCTCCTGCTGCTGCTGCTGCTGCTGCTGCTGCCAACTTCTGCCAACTCCAGGGTGTGATTCATCCAATTTTTGGGCTCCTGAGGCCAACCCCAGGGTCTCTTTAAGGTAATATTTGGGCTTCTGCTGCTGCCAACTCCAGGGTGTGATTCATCCAATTTTTGGGCTCCTGAGGCCAACCCCAGGGTCTCTTTAAAGTAATATTTGGGCTCCTGCTGCTGCTGCTGCCAACTTCTGCCAACTCCAGGGTGTGATTCATCCAATTTTTGGGCTCCTGAAGCCAACCCCAGAGTCTCTTTAAAGTAATGTTTGGGCTCCTGCTGCTGCTGCCACCAACTCCAGGGTGTGATTCATCCAATTTTTGGGCTCCTGAGGCCAACCCCAGGGTCTCTTTAAAGTAATATTTGGGCTCCTGCTGCTGCCAACTCCAGGGTGTGATTCATCCAATTTTTGGGCTCCTGAGGCCAACCCCAGGGTCTCTTTAAAGTAATGTTTGGGCTCCTGCTGCTGCTGCCAACTCCAGGGTGTGATTCATCCAATTTTTGGGCTCCTGAAGCCAACCCCAGTGTCTCTTTAAAGTAATATTTGGGCTGCTCCTGCTGCTGCTGCCAACTCCAGGGTGTGATTCATCCAATTTTTGGGCTCCTGAAGCCAACCCCAGGGTCTCTTTAAAGTAATATTTGGGCTCCTGCTGCTGCTGCTGCCAACTCCAGGGTGTGATTCATCCAATTTTTGGGCTCCTGAAGCCAACCCCAGGGTCTCTTTAAAGTAATGTTTGGGCTCCTGCTGCTGCTGCCAACTCCAGGGTGTGATTCATCCAATTTTTGGGCTCCTGCTGCTGCCAACTCCAGTGTCTCTTTAAAGCAATGTTTGGGCTCCTGCCTCTCATAGTGATGTCACTTCAACTCTCTTGAATTCAATTGTGCCGCTCTGCGATTCTATTAGCGATGCCTCTGATCTGCATGTGATATTTATTCAAAGTATTATTTAACTAACCCAGCACGCATCCTGTGCTTGTTACAGCAAGGCAGAATGGTTTACAACCCTATTGAGGCTCTAGGAGGCTCAGAAATAGCCGTTTTTAATAGCGATTCGTCGCGAATTTATTCGGGTCGAAGCGATTTTTGTCGGAAAATTCGGCGAATCAGTCGAATCGAATTTTTCAAAAGTTCGCTCATCTCTAGTAGTGACCCCAGAATTGTTTCCATTTGTCGGCGGGATGACTTCTGGCTGTCCACCTTATTGGACCCTCGCTTCCGGCACAAAATGGGGGCATTTTTTAAACCCACCGAGAGGGAGGACAAACTGAACTACTACAAAGACATTCTACGTAGGCAGTTGGCCGATGCCTATCTGCGCCATGGTCCATACTCTCGCAGGTCTGACTCGAGGGGACCTCTGCGCTCACCTTCCACTGCCATGGCTGCTGGGGGGGTTGGCAGGAGCAGCAGCAGCAGCTCCATCAGCAGCAGCCTCAGTCTTCAGTCGCTAATGAGTAGCTTTCTACACCCGCATAGTGAGGCTACTCATGAGCAGCAGGAAGACCTGGAGCAGGACCTGAACCAGCAGGTCATGTCATACCTTGAAATGCCCATGCCAACACACCTTGAGGATCTGCTGGACTTCTGGGCAGCCAAACTTGATTTGTGGCCGCAACTAGCAGAGTTTGCCCTGGAAAAGCTGTCCTGCCCGGCAAGTAGCATGCCATCTGAGCGGGTGTTTAGTCCGGCGGGGGCCATAGTTACGGCGAAGAGAACTCGTCTGTCAACTAAAAATGTGGAGAGACTTACCTCAGGGATGGATCAGCCAGGATTTCCACCCACCAATGCCTGATGCATGCGACTAGATTCAGCATGGTGCCACGTTTTACACTTTCCAAATGGTGCAAAACATATTTATGTCTTTAGGCCAATTTTTGGGCTCCTGCTGATGCCAACTTCAGGGTGTGCCTTCCAACCAATGTTTGGCCTCCTGCTGCTGCTGCTTGCAACTCCAGGGTGTGATTCATCCAATTTTTGGGCTCCTGCTGCCAACTCCAGTGTCTCTCTCAGCCAATTTTTGGCATCCTGCTGCTGCCACTGCTGCTGCTGCCACCTCCAGGGTGTCTTTCAAGCAATGTTTGGGCTCCTGCTTATGCTGCTGCCAACTCCAGGGTGTGCCTTCCAGCTAATGTATGTGCTCCTGCTGCTGCCAACTTCTGGGTGCCTTCCAGCCAATTTCTAGGTTCCTGCTGCTGCTGCTTGCAACTCCAGGGTGTGATTCATCCAATTTTTGGGCTCCTGCTGCCAACTCCAGTGTCTCTTTAAAGTAATGTTTGGGCTCCTGCTGCTGCTGCTGCCAACTCCAGGGTGTGATTCATCCAATTTTTGGGCTCCTGCTGCCAACTCCAGTGTCTCTTTAAAGTAATGTTTGGGCTCCTGCTGCTGCTGCTTGCAACTCCAGGGTGTGATTCATCCAATTTTTGGGCTCCTGCTGCCAACTCTAGTGTCTCTTTAAAGTAATGTTTGGGCTGCTGCTGCTGCTTGCAACTCCAGGGTGTGATTCATCCAATTTTTGGGCTCCTGCTGCCAACTCCAGTGTCTCTCTCAGCCAATTTTTGGCCTCCTGCTGCTGCCGCTGCTGCTGCTGCCAACTCCAGGGTGTCTTTCAAGCAATGTTTGGGCTCCTGCTTATGCTGCTGCCAACTCCAGGGTGTGCCTTCCAGCTAATGTATGTGCTCCTGTTGCTGCCAACTTCAGGGTGCCTTCCAGCCAATTTCTAGGTTCCTGCTGCTTCTGCTGCTTGCAACTCCAGGGTGTGATTCATCCAATTTTTGGGCTCCTGCTGCCAAATCCAGTGTCTCTTTAAAGTAATGTTTGGGCTCCTGCTGCTACTGCTTGCAACTCCATGGTGTGATTAATCCAATTTTTGGGCTCCTGCTGCCAACTCCAGTGTCTCTTTAAAGTAATGTTTGGGCTCCTGCTGCTGCTGCTTGCAACTCCAGGGTGTGATTCATCCAATGTTTGGGCTCCTGCTGCCAACTCCAGTGTCTCTCTCAGCCAATTTTTGGCCTCCTGCTGCTGCCAACTCCAGGGTGTCTTTCAAGCAATGTTTGGGCTCCTGCTTATGCTGCTGTCAACTCCAGGGTGTGCCTTCCAGCTAATGTATGTGCTCCTGCTGCTGCCAACTTCAGGGTGCCTTCCAGCCAATTTCTAGGTTCCTGCTGCTGCTGCCAACTCCAGGGTGTGATTCATCCAATTTTTTGGCTCCTGCTGCCAACTCCAGTGTCTCTTTAAAGTAATGTTTGGGCTCCTGCTGCTGCCAACTCCAGGGTGTGTCAGTCAATTTTTGGGCTCCTGCTGCCAACTCCAGTGTCTCTTTAAAGTAATGTTTGGGCTCTTGCTGCTGCTGCTTGCAACTCCAGGGTATGATTCATCCAATTTTTGGGCTCCTGCTGCCAACTCCAGCGTCTCTTTAAAGTAATGTTTGGGCTCCTGCTGCTGCTGCTTGCAACTCCAGGGTGTGATTCATTCAATTTTTGGGCTCCTGCTGCCAACTCCAGTGTCTCTTTCAGCCAATTTTTGTCCTCCTGCTGCTGCTGCCAACTCCAGGGTGTCTTTCAAGCAATGTTTGGGCTCCTGCTTATGCTGTTGCCAACTCCAGGGTGTGCCTTCCAGCTAATGTATGTGCTCCTGCTGCTGCCAACTTCAGGGTGCCTTCCAGCCAATTTCTAGGTTCCTGCTGCTGCTGCTGCCAACTCCAGGGTGTGTCAATCAATTTTTGGGCTCCTGCTGCCAACTCCAGTGTCTCTTTAAAGTAATGTTTGGGCTCCTGCTGCTGCTGCTGCTTGCAACTCCAGGGTGTGATTCATCTAATTTTTGGGCTCCTGCTGCCAACTCCAGTGTCTCTTTCAGCCAATGTTTGGGCTCCTGCTGCTGCTGCTTGCAACTCCAGGGTGTGATTCATCCAATTTTTGGGCTCCTGCTGCCAACTCCAGTGTCTCTTTCAAGCTATGTTTGGGCTCCTGCTGCTGCTTGCAACTCCAGGGTGTGATTCATCCAATTTTGGGCTCCTGCTGCCAATTCCAGTGTCTCTTTCAGCCAATGTTTGGGCTGCTGCTGCTTGCAACTCCAGGGTGTGATTCATCCAATCTTTGGGCTCCTGCAGCCAACTCCAGTGTCTCTTTCAAGCTATGTTTGGGCTCCTGCTGCTGCTTGCAACTCCAGGGTGTGATTCATCCAATTTTTGGCCTCCTGCAGCCAACTCCAGTGTCTCTTTAATGTCATGTTTGTGCTTCTGTTGCTGCTTGCAACTCCAGGGTGTGATTCATCCAATTTTTGGGCACCTGCAGCCAACTCCAGTGTCTCTTTAAAGCAATGTTTGTGCTCCTGGTGCTGCTTGCAACTGCAGGGTGTGATTCATCCAATTTTTGGCCTCCTGCAGCCAACTCCAGTGTCTCTTTAAAGCAATGTTTGGTCTCCTGCCCCTCATAGTGATGCCACTTCAACTCTCTGCAATTGTGCCGCTCTGCGATTCTATTAGCGATGCCTCTGATCTGCATGTGATATTTATTTACAGTATTATTTAACTAACCCAGCACGCATCCTATGCGTGTTACAGCAAGGCAGAATGGTTTACAACCCTATTGAGGCTCTAGGAGGCTCAGAAATAGCTGTTTTTAATAGCGATTCATCGCGAATAAATTCGGACCGAAACGAATTTTGTCGGAAAATTTGGCGAATTAGCCGAATCGAATTTTTCAAAAGTTCGCTCATCTCTAGTCATGTCCACCAAAAAAAAACAAAAAACTAAAAATATAAGCACAACATACTTACAAGCCAAAACTGATGATGTTTTTCATTCACAGATCAAAGAAAAAGCCAACAACATTAAAAAAAAACAGGATTTTTGGGCGAAAATTTAAAATGTTTCTATTTTTTTTTAATTTAAACATTTTAAAAATTTCAGAAAAAAAAGTTACAGTAAAAAAAAACCACAAAAAAACAAAAAGGTGTGGTGTGTTTTTTTCATCCCAATGTACGTTATCACAACATAATCATACAGTTACATGTCCCAAAAGGTAAGTATATGGGACAAGGAAACGAAAGAAGGAGAAGAAGACAAAGAATAAGAAAAAGAGATTAAGGTAAGCATTAAAGACAAGGAAGAAGAAGAAAAAGAGATTAAGGTAAGCATTAAAGACAAGGAAGAATAAGAAAAAGAGATTAAGGTAAGCATTAAAGACAAGGAAGAAGAAGAAAAAGAGATTAAGGTAAGCATTAAAGACAAGGGAGAAGAAGAAAAAGAGATTAAGGTAAGCATTAAAGACAAGGAAGAAGAAGAAAAAGAGATTAAGGTAAGCAATAAAGACAAGGAAGAAGAAGAAAAAGAGATTAAGGTAAGCATTAATGACAAGGAAGAAGAAGAAAAAGAGATTTAGGTAAGCATTAAAGACAAGGAAGAAGAAGAAAAATGAATTTGGTTTGTTAAGTTTGGGTATGTGAATAAGTGTCAGTTTGTGGGATAGATTTAGGTTTAGGGAGTATTATGGATGTGCGCTTGCGTGGACCCAGATTGACAACAGTAAATACATGGAGATGTAAGTATACTTGTCCAAAACATCAAAATAGGGGTGAAAACGGAAACGGATGGCAAGAAGGTACGTTTGTAAACCCGTTAAAAAGGAGGCAAAAACGGATCGTCCGTGTGAACGGGAACGGAAGCCACGACGAAATAGCATGCCCCCGAGAGGGGAAAAAAACCCTTCCCGATTGAAGACACAGAAACGGAGCATTAACGGAGCTCCCCCGACGGCGGCTCTGCATCACATTTTAACCCCGGGACAAATGTAAGCAAAACGGGCCATAGGAAAAATGGAACAAAATAAGGTCAGATCGGGGGAGGCTCTGCATCAGGCCAATTGATCTCAAGTTGTGGAATATTGTGGGTAAAGCAAATTAGAAGAACACCACACACATTACACAGATCCCAACTATTGTTGCAATGAAAGAAAAGTTAGATAGGCTTCCTCATTATTTTTATAATACTTTATCAGACAAAAGATGCCAACATTTCATACACAAACTATTTACTTAGACATAATGCTTAGACTTAGAATAAATATTCTATAAGTGAAATCATTTCTCCCTCCTTTTCTCTCTCGCCACTGCTTTAATGTCTCCTCCCCCAATCATGCTCTATAAAGGTTGCCGTTCTCTTCAGATACTACTGGGTCCATCTGACAGATTTCTTGAATGTGGCAACATTTGGAAAATTCATGATGTCAGAATGCCATTTCCTGCAACCAAAATACATTATGTAATTATGATCACAGAGAGAGTCGCTATTACAGAGCGTGTTAGTGGCTGTAGTAACCTGGCCGGCATTGATAAATTTGATGTATGTCAGTCACTCTAACACCAGTACAGGGCTATATGGGTGCGAATGGTAGTGACTGCTCAGTGTGACCGAAAACAGCCTCACACAGCGGCGACGGTCAAAATTGGGTCAATGTAGCCCAGAGCGCCAGAAGCTGTGTGATTAATGTCTGTTTTTGAACACATATCCACCAGTCACAAAGCGAAAACACATGGGATGACATTATGGTTCTAATGTTGTGACATGAACATTTTTAATGCCAGACCTGTAATGACAATTCCAGGCTGACTGCTGGTGGGTTTTGTTCTGTTCTAAAGAAAATGGCCAGCGCGTGCACGCTCCTTGTTAGAGGAAAGCAGGGGATGCATCCACTGGCGCACTCGGAGCGTAGCGCATCTTTAGCTGATTGGATGAGAGGCCAATCGGGCAACCTGGGGGATTTTACACAGTGGGGCCCCCCAGATCAGGGTGCTTGAGGGGCATGAGCCAAAACCCAGGATAGTCAAAATCCCGAGTTTTGGTCCACTTTCAAATCAACATGACCAATATGTACAGCAGTATACAGTAGATGAGTCTATAAAAGTGGATCAAAACTCTGGATTTTTACCCTGCTGGGATTTGGTCTGCTTCACAAGGGCATCTTGATTTGGGATGCCCCTGCGTGTGAACCCCTTGGATAGCCGCAAATCTTTCCTCATTCCATGCTCTCACAGCACATATGCTCAGACTTTTCTCCAGGCAAAATAGATTGCCATGCATATTAATGCAGTCTTTTCTGGAGCATTGCCTGGTGGCAAATCCCCTGGATCGCCCGATTTACTTACCTCATCCTCGAACCCTCGCTGCGCCATGACTGTATCTTCAGCATACCTCTATCTGGGGTGTGAACCCCTGCCAAGCTTTTCTGAATGGCATGTCAACAGCTAGAGGTGAGCAGGGATGGGGCCGGCAGCATTTGCTCCATTCAGATCTCCTTGCTGCACTGACATTAGTGTGGCAAAGGAAATCTGAATGGAACGAGCACTGCTGATTGGCTAAGTGACCCACATGGAAACAAGAAAAGGGTGCTTTTTTAGGCAATTTATGGGGATACACACAGCGAGGCATCCCAAATCGGGATGCCCTGCCAGAGAGGAACAAAACCCAAGAAAGTTAAGTACTTAGCTTTTGCTTTAAAGTGCACCTATACTCAGAGCGAAGTTTATGTGGTCACCTTCTATCTGCAGCCCAGTGCCCCAAAACAGCCTGTGTTTTTTTTTTTATCTCAGCCTCTATAATACAAACTAGATGAAGTCGGCCATTTTGTGATGCAATCAGTCATCGTCACACTGCTCAGCAATGCACTTCAATCTAACTGCTATTATGTGACAGTTTGTAACTGAACTAATTCTCATATGACAAGCCATTCACCATAATACTACTTCTCTTGTTTTTGTATGAATATTGGGGAAAGTCTGAGGTAAGTAAAGAACCACATATTGTTTTGGGGCACAGGGCTGGGGATGGAAGGTGACCCCATAAAGTTTTCTGAGTATAGGCGCACGTTAAGGTAAACTGCCAAAGCCATATATACTCCAGTACAACTAAAATCCATCCAGAACAGAACCATCTTCCCTCCCTATGAAGACATGACAGGAGCCATAAAACAACCTCTACCAAACTAACCCTAAATATATATATATATATATATATATATATATATATATATATATATATTTAAAGTGGAATCAAACCTGCGGATTTTGACTTTCCCAGGTTTTGTTCACAGGGCATCCTAAAGTGGGAAGCCCTGCTACGTGAAACCTCCCAGGAAGCCGAAAAAAACCTCACCTGTCCCCACTCCAACAACACGTGTGGGCTCTTGTTTATTGAGAGCTTTCTGTTGTACCTAAGTCGTTTGACAGGTGGTTCTCATTTACTAGAATGGGGAGCATCACAATGGCTGGGGAAGCAGCATGCACATGACACTGGGAAAGCGGTAGCACGTGCTCTCCAATGTAAACAATGAGAGCCATCTGCTGAATGACGTCAAAGCAAACAGCTCTCACTGGACAAGAGCCTGCGCCCGTGGCTCTCGCCCGCACCGCTGAAGCGGAGAGAGGTGAGATTTTATGGGTGCCCTGGGGGGTGTCACACAGTGGGGCATCCCAATTCGGGGAAAAGCCAGCGGATGGCCCTGGAATCTTTTAGATTACATATCGGCCGCTGTTGGGTCTTGTTCCATTTAATCAGGGTTCCATCATCCAAATCATAGCTAGAGTGGTCACTGCTTTAGTAAATGGTAAAAACGCATGGAGGCAGATTCATTACTAACGGCAGGTATCAGCAGATGAGAGTCTGTAAAGCGGTGCTTAGAGTGACCGCTATTAGGCGCTCTAAGCAGTAATCGGGTGCTGTAACAGAGCGCCTCAGTCACTGACGGGATGCTGTAGTAATCAGTTTAGCAATGTTAAATGTGATGTGTGTGAGTCGCTGTAGAGGCGCTCACCCTCATTCACGCTGCCCTGAGCGTTCCTATGCTGCTATAAACCCCATTGTATGTTTTGGTCCACTTCCCCAAGGCACCCCATTTGGGACATACAATGCAATAGATAAATTGGGAGCAGGCTTACCTGAGTTTGCCCTAAACCTCAAGTGCAAGCCATGGGGTGGAAGGGTCAAAGACCTTGCAATACAGCCTAGACCCCACACCCCATGTGCTTGCACAAATTTAAAAGAAACAAAGGAGAGGTGGCAGCCGCTCAGACCATTTTATAACTAACCTGGGAGGTGCACGTTAGCAGGGGAATTAGGATACAAAAGGAGCCACAGCACTCAAACCTGGTAACTTCCATACCAGCCTACAATCTGTCTCTAAACTTGGTTAAAAACAGAGGGCTCGGTCACACACATCTGAAGAAGTATGCTTAAGCTGCAGCACCAGTGCCAAGGTGCCTCTGTGGGGTGCAGTCCTAACTCTAATCTCTGAGAGCCCCATTTGGGACATACAATGCAATAGATAAATTGGGAGCAGGCTTACCTGAGGTTGCCCTAAACTTTTAGAAGAAGTCAGGATGAGAAGAAGTCAGGATGTAGAGAAAGATCCTTGACATGTGGGCTGGTAGAGAGTGCCCCTGAAGTACAGCTGCTGGAGAACACTATGAGTGGAGTCACAGGAGAGAAAGAAAAAAATGGCTTGGGACCTTCGAGGGGTCAGACGAGGATGGCCCTGGAGTGCAGCATGGTGAGATACCTGGGAGGGGGTGGATAAAGGATGTAGGCCCTAGTGTCTGGTTGAGTCTTCACAGGAGAGGCGAGGAAACTAGCTTCGGACCTGGAAGTCATGGGAAGGTGTAGTGAGGCTGTAGTGAGGCTCATAGGGATCCCAGGAGGGGATACTCAGAAAGGAAGATGTCCCCTAGGTCATATTGGGGAGGAAGCGTTTCGTATAATACTTTCTCTAGACTCTAAACCGCCTTAAATTCAGAATGTAGCATGTAGGCTAGGGAAACTATTATACGAATTTAAGATGGCTTATCTCTCTCCTGAATGGCTGACCAGGGATTTTGAGATGTGGATTGCAGCTGTCTGTATTTTGAGAGATATGCGCTTTGATAGTTAATTATTGTGTACGTGCATAGTAAAGATTTTTTTATAATTCAATGGATTACACTATGTTTTTTTCCATTTTATTTTCATCCGCCACCTATTAATGAAGAGAGCATTCAATGCAGGATAAATTAATAAACCCTGCATTGTAAAGAGGATCCATTTTTTACCAGTGGATATAAGTTTCTGATTGGATTATATGTAGAGATGAGCGAACTTTTGAAAAATTCGATTCGACTGATTCGCCGAATTTTCCGACAAAAATCGTTTCGACCCGAATTTATTCGCGACGAATCGCTATTAAAAATGGCTATTTCTGAGCCTCCTAGAGCATCAATAGGGTTGTAAACCATTCTGCCTTGCTGTAACACGCATAGGATGCGTGCTGGGTTAGTTAAATAATACTTTAAATAAATATCACATGCAGATCAGAGGCATTGCTAATAGAATCGCAGAGCGGCACAATTGCAGAGAGTTGAAGTGGCATCACTATGAGGGGCAGGAGCCCAAACATTGCTTTAAAGAGACACTGGAGTTGGCTGCAGGAGGCCAAAAATTTGATGAATCACACCCTGGAGTTGCAAGCAGCAGCAGGAGCCCAAACATTGGCTGAAAGAGACACTGGAGTTGGCAGCAGCAGGAGCCCAAAAATTAACTGACACACCCTGGAGTTTCAAGCAGCAGCAGCAGCAGCAGGAGCCCAAACATAGCTTGAAAGAGACACTGGAGTTGGCTGCAGGAGCCCAAAGATTGGATGAATCACACCCTGGAGTTGCAAGCAGCAGCAGCAGGAGCCCAAATATTACTTTAAAGAGACACTGGAGTTGGCTTCTGGAGCCCAAAAATTGGATGAATCACACCCTGAAGTTGGCAGCAGCAGCAGCAGCAGGAGCCCAAACATTACTTTAAAGAGACACTGGGGTTGGCTTCAGGAGCCCAAAAATTGGATGAATCACACCCTGGAGTTGGCAGCAGCAGCAGCAGGAGCCCAAACATTACTTTAAAGAGACACTGGAGTTGGCTTCAGGAGCCAAAAATTGGATGAATCACACCCTGGAGTTTGCAGCAGCAGCAGGAGCCCAAACATTACTTTAACCCTTCTAGTGCCAGCTACGTGAGACTCACGTAGCTGACTTTAAACCCCCACAGTAAAAAAAATATAAAAGTAAAATACTCACCTGACCCCTCGTTGGATTCAGCCGGGTCTCCTCTTTAATTTGGTGCCATCCGATCCCCCGTGGGGGGTCGGATGGCTCCAGGAGAGCCCCCGGAATAGCACCCCCCCCCCCGTTTGGCAGCAGCAGCTGCTAACTGTAAAAAAAAAAAAAATACAAATGACATTTACTTACCTGCAGTCGCGCTGCCTCCCTCCGGGTCTCCTCTTCACTGGGGGGGCCTCCGATCGCCCCCCCCAGCCTCTTCAGCTTCAGGGGAGAGCCTGAAAGGGCTCTCCCCTTCCTCTCCCGACGGGCGCCGCCATCTTGCTGTTAAGCCCCGCCCCTTTGGGGGCGGGGCTAATGACGTCACCGCCGGGTGTCATCGGGGCACCCGGCAGTTCTCTTCTCAGATGCCGGTGATGGCTGGGCGGAGAAGGAGGGAGGTAGGCGATCCTCCGATCGCCTGCCTCCCCCCTTCTCTGCCCAGCTGTCACCTGCATCAGATCGCCGCGGGACAATGCATATGAAGATCGGAGGTGAGTAAAGGTAAAATGTTTTTTTTTTTTTTAATAAACATATTACAAAACCTGTGTCTGTCTTTTTTCTTATACTGTTAACCCTTTGTGAACTGGTAAGGGGTCCATGACCCCTATACCAGTTCACAAGGCTGGGGGGATGGCAAGCCACCTGCGCTAGCAGGTGGCTTGCCATTAACCCCTGGCACCCCCATTACCTGCCTCCCCAAAGGCCAGGGGGGGGCAGAAGAGCCCGGGCCCACATGGGCTATGTGGGCTCGTAGGCTGCAGGGTGGGGGGGGCACAAAAGCGGGCCCCCCCACTCTGTGCCTACAAGCCCCCATAGCTGGTCCCGGGCTGGTTACTGTGGGTAAGGGGGACCCCACGTCATTTTTTTTTTATTTTTAAGGGTTTTTAACCCTTAAAAATCAAAAAAAAAATGGGGTCCGCCCCCCCTGGGAGGGGGGACCCTATGTCATTTTTTTTTTTTATTAACCCTTTGTGTTCTGTCATCCAGCAGCTATAAAAGGCTTCTTGCAAGTGAGCAGAAGCCAGTGATCGCCGAGGGACAGAGTGCTCCAGGATGGATGGGAGGTGAGTACAGTGTAAAAAAAAAATAAAAATTAATAAAATATTTTTTTCTCTGCTTGTGTCTGTGTGATTATTTACTTTTAACCCCTTGTGAACTGGTAAGGGGTCCATGACCCCTATACCAGTTCACAAGGCTGGGGGGATGGCAAGCCACCTGCGCTAGCGGGTGGCTTGCCATTAACCCCCGGCACCCCCATTACCTGCCTCCCCAAAGGCCAGGGGGGGGCAGAAGAGCCCGGGCCCACATAGGCTATGTGGGCTCGTAGGCTGCAGGGTGGGGGGGCCACAAAAGCTGGCCCCCCCACTCTGTGCCTACAAGCCCCCATAGCTGGTCCCGGGCTGGTTACTTTGGGTAAGGGGGACCCCACGTCAATTTTTTTTTTGATTTTTAAGGGTTTTTAACCCTTAAAAATCAAAAAAAAAATGGGGTCCCCCTCCCCTGGGAGGGGGGACCCTATGTCATTTTTTTTCTCGATTTAACCCTTTGTAGTGTGGATGGTATTTGTATTTTTTTTGTGAATGTTATAAAATACTTGTTTCAGTTAGAGGGGTCTCCTGGGCAGGAACAGGGGGCTACCGATAAATATGTGGTACCGTTCTAATCGGTAGAAATGGGGCTTTCTCATGCAATATGATTTTCCTTAATAAAATACATTTTTTATTTAAAATAAAGGAGTCAATTTTCAAAAAAAATTTTTTATTTATTTATTTATTTTTTTTACTTAATAATATTGTAAAAAAAAAAAAAAAAATGTACAAACAAGACATTTCATGTTAAAGCCTAAACTCTGCTGCAAAAAATATATATATATAATTTTCCTGAAAGTTCCAGCAAAAATGGCGCAAAACATGGCGAAAACATGACGCAAAATGGGGAAAAATGGCCTGTCAACAGAGGGTGACAAAATCTCAAGTAGGCTGGCAATTAAAAGGGTTAATAGTACCTATGCATGTTGGGTATTGTTCTGTTCGGGAGACCTTGCGCTTTCAGACTTAGCTTGTTTTTTCTGGTTTGCATATTTAAATTTTAGGAAAAGGTGTTTTTTAGTCAGCTTTTTAATAAATTTTTTAGGGAAACCCTGCGCAACCAAAGAATTCTTTGAGGTAATAATTCCAGAAAGATGAGCCCACTAGAACAAGTTGGGTACCCTTAGAAAGCTTAACGTGTGTACTTTCAGGGAATATATGGTTTATGGGGGATATTCTAAATGTCAAGGGTTGTTTTGGTTGAAAAATCGCAAGGTGCGCACTTTGTCTGCAGAGCTGACATTTTCAAGTAAAATTACCGTTACGCACATGCTTTACTTTGGGGTGTTTGGCAGCTCTTCCCTTGACAGTAGCTATGCATGTTGGGTATCGTTCTGTTCGGAGGTTGTTGCGTTTTCAGATTAAACTTGTTTTTTCTTGTTTGTATGTAGTTTTTTAGGAAAATGTGGCTTTGATTCTGCTTTTTTATCCTTTTTTTAGGGAAACTCTTTGCAACCAAAGAATCCATTGAGGGATTACTTCCAGAAAACTATGGCCACATCAACAAGCCTGGTACGCCTAGAAAGCCTGAGGTGTGTACTTCCAGAGAATAGTTTGTTGGGGGTATTTCAAATGTAAAGGGTTGTTTTTCTGGAAAAACTGCAAGGTGCGCATATTGCGTAGCACAGTTGTATTTTATCTGAAAATCCCCTAAAGCGCTGTTTCAGTTTGGGGAGTCTCCTGGGCAGGAAAGGGTGTCTACCTATACATATGTGGTACCGCTGTAACCGGGAGAAATTGGGATTTCACACGCAATAAGATTTCATTGACAAACTTACATTTTTTATTACAAAAAAAACTACAATATGTAAAATTTTTTTTTTTTTTTTTTGCACATATTTCACCCAAAAATATTAAGAATACACCTAACAAATGACAAACAAGACATTTCATGTTAAAGCCCAGACTCTGCTGAAAAAAACAATATATCATTTTCCTGGGAAATCCCTGGAAATCCCTTCCAAAATCACATTTAAACGTGGGGAGCGCAAAATAGTGCAAAATGGTCTGGCAACAGAGTGTGACAAAAACTCCAGGTAGGCTGGCACTTAAAGGGTTAAAGAGACACTGGGGCTGGCTTCAGGCTGGCTTCAGGAGCCCAAAAATTGGATGAATCACACCCTGGAGTTGGCAGCAGCAGCAGCAGGAGCCCAAACATAACTTTAAAGAGACACTGGAGTTGGCATCAGGAGCCCAAAAATTAGATGAATCACACCCTGCAGTTGGCAGCAGCAGCAGCAGCAGCAGGAGCCCAAACATTACTTTAAAGAGACACTGGGGTTGGCTTCAGGAGCCCAAAAATTGGATGAATCACACCCTGGAGTTGGCAGCAGCAGGAGCCCAAAAATTGGCCTAAAGACATAAATATGTTTTGCACCATTTGGAAAGTGTAAAACGTGGCACCATGCTGAATCTAGTCGCATGCATCAGGCATTGGTGGGTGGAAATCCTGGCTGATCCATCCCTGATTCATTTTGACAAAGGTGAGTCTCTCCACATTTTTAGTTGACAGACGAGTTCTCCTCGCCGTAACTATGGCCCCCGCCGCACTAAACACCCGCTCAGATGGCACGCTACTTGCCGGGCAGGACAGCTTTTCCAGGGCAAACTCTGCCTAGTTGCGGCCACAAATCAAGTTTGGCTGCCCAGAAGTCCAGCGGATCCTCAAGGTGTGTTGGCATGGTCATGTCAAAGTATGACATGACCTGCTGGTTCAGGTCCTGCTCCAGGCCTTCCTGCTGCTCATGAGTAGCCTCACTATGCGGGTGTAGAAAGCTACTCATTAGCGACTGAAGACTGAGGCTGCTGCTGATGAAACTGCTGCTGCTGCTCCTGCCAACCGCCCAGCAGCCATGGCAGTGGAAGGTGAACGCAGAGGTCCCCTCGAGTCAGACCTGCGAGAGTATGGACCATGGCGCAGATAGGCATCGGCCAACTGCCTACGTAGAATGTCTTTGTAGTAGTTGAGTTTGTCCTCCCTCTCGGTGGGTTTAAAAAATGCCCCCATTTTGTGCCGGAAGCGAGGGTCCAATAAGGTGGACAGCCAGAAGTCATCCCGCCGACAGATGGAAACAATTCTGGGGTCACTACGCAAGCACGTGAGCATGCTTCGTGCCATTTGCGCAAGTGACTCGGATGGACTACCTGTCTCCATCTCCACTGCATACTGCCACGGTGTGCCCGGGTCCTCTGTCTCGCCTTCCTCAAAAACCTCTAGCTCCTCTGGCTGCTCCTGCTCCTCCTCTCCTGTCCGCTGACTAGATAAACCAGCCATTTCGCCAAGCCTAAACTGTGTTTCGCTGGGCAACTCCTCCTCCTCCTCTTCCTCCTCCTCCTCCAGTTCAGCTCCAACGGGGTTCATGTGGCCGTAAGATGTAAACGCCATGTCTCCAGTGCCCTGACCAGCCATGGTTTCCAACATGTGCTGTAGTACATGAAGCAGTGGAATCACATCGTTCATCCCGTAATCCTGCCGACTGACAAATAAAGTGGCTTCCTCAAAGGGCCTGAGCAAACGGCAGGTGTCACGTATGAGCTGCCACTGGTTGACATTGAAGTTACACAGGGGAGTCCCCCTATCTGCTTGGATCATCAGGAAATCCGTGATGGCTTTTCTCTGTTCATATAATCGGTCCAACATGTGAAGGGTGGAATTCCAACGGGTGGAAACATCGCAAATCAGACTATGTTGGGGGATACCGTTCTGACGCTGTAGCTCAAGAAGGGTGTGTTTGGCAGTGTATGAGTGGCTGAAGTGCATGCAAAGTTTCCTTGAAGTTGTTAGGATGTCTTGCAGATGGGGGGAACACTTCAGAAACCGCTTGACAACCAGATTGAAGACGTGAGCCATGCAGGGGGCATGGGTCAGGCTTCCTTGGCGCAGCGCAGACAAAATGTTCTTCCCATTGTCGGTAACCATGATTCCCATTTTAAGTTTTCTTTGAGTAAGCCATGTTTGGATTTCCTGATGAATAAATGTATGCAGTTCCTCCCCTGTGTGACTCCGTTCGCCAAGACAAACCATGTGAAGCACTGCGTGACACCTCCGTGCCCTGCACACATGGTAGACTGGAGGGGCACTGAGACTTGAGCCTACAGTGGAGGGTGAGGAGATGGTGGAGGATGAGGAGGCCGAGTCGCACAGTGTCACAGGCCCAACGGGCAGGGAACGTGGAGGCCGAAGCGGCGTGACCTGTCCAAGTTGCTGCTGCAAAGGGACCACATTCACCCAGTGGGCCGTAAATGACATGTACTGTCCCTGACCGTAGTTACAGCTCCAGACGTCGGCGCTGCCATGCACTTTGCTACACACCGACAGGCTCAAGGACTGGCCCACCTTCTGTTCAACAAAAGTGTGCAGCGCTGGTACTGCCTTCTTGGCAAAGAAATGACGGCTTGGGACTCTCCACCTCGGCTCGGCACAAGCCATCAATTCTCTGAAAGGTGCAGAGTCCACCACCTGAAAAGGGAGCGACTGCAGCACTAGCAACTTGGACAGGAGCACATTCAGCTTCTGCGCCGTAGGATGAGTGGGGGCATACTGCTGTCTCTTGGACATGGCTTCGCTGATGGATTGCTGGCGGGATGCATGACTTGGAGGAGGAGGAGGAGCAGGAGCGACAGAGGATGGGTATGACGCACAGCTGCCTTCGGCTGAGGTGCTGGAGCCTTGGCTAGCAGAAATTGGGAGCGGCGTGCCACTCGGTGAGGAAGCAGTCTGGCCCACCTCTCCGGAGCCTAGGTTCTCCCAGGCCGCTTTATGGTGACGCTGCATATGTTGACGCAGGGCCGTGGTGCCAACATTTGGGCCCTGGCCACGCTTCACCTTCTGCCTACATATCTTGCATGTGGCCATGTTACCCTCCTGCGGATGCTTCAGGAAAAACTGCCACACTGCCGAGTAGCTACTTTTCCCACCAACAGGCCTCACTGATTTGCTGCTATTGTCGCCAACTCCAGGAACCCCTGCCCCACTACCTCCCGATAAGGTAGCCTGCCGTGCAGCAGGTGCTCTACCCCGGCCCCGGCCCCGTTTGGCTCCAGGCTTTACAATTGTGCCCCCATGCTGCCTGCCAACCATGCTGCTAACACCTTGCTGCCTGAGCTGCTGACTTCGGGGCAACCTGCGCCCCTCTTCTCCTGATGATGACGATGAAGCCCCTTCATCACCCGGCTCCCAAGTGCGATCGGCTTCATCGTCATCATCATTATCACCGAGTTGTGGCTGTATGTCACTGATGTTCGTGGATTCGTCAACAGGGTCTGGCACAGGAGCTGGAACGCTCGCAGCACCCACGACACTGTCCACATCACTATTTGTCTGCCTAGCTAAAGAAGCCACCTCCATTTCTTGGCTGGGCAGTAGCTGCTGACTGTCCTCTATCTGATGGTCCTCCTCACTAAAGAGTGGAGCTGAACCCAAAGCATAGGATACGTCGCTGGGGGAGGGAACGGCGTAGGACAGAGGCAATGGGCGGACAGGGACTGCTCTCGGGGCATGCCAACTCAGGGTTGTGTCAGAGGAACCTACCGACCCTAGACTGGGGGTCTCAGACGTAAGTTGTGATGATGTTGTTGATGAGCACGTTAACCAATCTACCACGGCAGATGCGTTACTGGTGGAGACACGACCGCTAGCAGATACTGGCAGATCAGGTCTCTCACCGTGACTCCTGCTGCGACCTCTGCCTGCTGAATCTTGGCCTCTGCCACTCCTCTTTGAACATCCTGGCACTTGTCTGCCTGACATTTTTATGTATTTCCTTATTTAGTATAAACAGATAGGGTTCAATGTGCAGTTTTGCGGTGCCCTGCGGCCTGGTTTATTAAAAGCAGTCAAAAACAAATGGGATGCCCCCACAGCAGACCTGAGATCAGTATATATGCACAGCAACAGTGTCTAAGCAGGCTCCAACAGGCCAAATTACTTGAAATAACTGTGCAGCTTAGAGTAAATACAGAGGCTAATGGTATGTTACAGAATGGGATGCCCCAAGCAGACTTGAGATCAGTATATATGCACACAGCAGCAGTGTGTAAGCAGGCTCATACAGGCCAAATTACTTGAAATAACTGTGCAGCTTAGAGTAATTACAGAGGCTAATGGTATGTTACAGAATGGGATGCCCCAAGCAGACTTGAGATCAGTATATATGCACACAGCAGCAGTGTGTAAGCAGGCTCCAACAGGCCAAATTACTTGAAATAACTGTGCAGCTTACAGTAAATACAGAGGCTAATGGTATGTTACAGAATGGGATGCCCCAAGCAGACTTGAGATCAGTATATATGCGCACAGCAGCAGTGTGTAAGCAGGCTCATACAGGCCAAATTACTTGAAATAACTGTGCAGCTTACAGTAAATACAGAGGCTAATGGTATGTTACAGAATGGGATGCCCCAAGCAGACTTGAGATCAGTATATATGCACACAGCAGCAGTGTGTAAGCAGGCTCATACAGGCCAAATTACTTGAAATAACTGTGCAGCTTACAGTAAATACAGAGGCTAATGGTATGTTACAGAATGGGGTGCCCCAAGCAGACCTGAGATCAGTATATATGCACAGCAACAGTGTCTAAGCAGGCTCCAACAGGCCAAATTACTTGAAATAACTGTGCAGCTTAGAGAAAATACAGAGGCTAATTGTATGTTACAGAATGGGATGCCCCAAGCAGACTTGAGATCAGTATATATGCGCACAGCAGCAGTGTGTAAGCAGGCTCATACAGGCCAAATTACTTGAAATAACTGTGCAGCTTAGAGTAAATACAGAGGCTAATGGTATGTTACAGAATGGGATGCCCCAAGCAGACTTGAGATCAGTATATATGCACACAGCAGCAGTGTGTAAGCAGGCTCCAACAGGCCAAATTACTTGAAATAACTGTGCAGCTTAGAGTAAATACAGAGGCTAATGGTATGTTACAGAATGGGATGCCCCAAGCAGACTTGAGATCAGTATATATGCACACAGCAGCAGTGTGTAAGCAGGCTCCAACAGGCCAAATTACTTGAAATAACTTTGCAGCTTAGAGTAAATACAGAGGCTAATGGTATGTTACAGAATGGAATGCCCCAAGCAGACTTGAGATCAGTATATATGCACACAGCAGCAGTGTGTAAGCAGGCTCCAACAGGCCAAATTACTTGAAATAACTGTGCAGCTTAGAGTAAATACAGAGGCTAATGGTATGTTACAGAATGGGATGCCCCAAGCAGACTTAAGATCAGTATATATGCACACAGCAGCAGTGTGTAAGCAGGCTGCAACAGGCCAAATTACTTGAAATAACTGTGCAGCTTACAGTAAATACAGAGGCTAATGGTATGTTACAGAATGGGATGCCCCAAGCAGACTTGACATCAGTATATATGCGCACAACAGCAGTGTGTAAGCAGGCTCCAACAGGCCAAATTACTTTAAATAACTGTGCAGCTTAGAGTAAATACAGAGGCTAATGGTATGTTACAGAATGGGATGCCCCAAGCAGACTTGAGATCAGTATATATGCACACAGCAGCAGTGTGTAAGCAGGCTCCAACAGGCCAAATTACTTGAAATAACTGTGCAGCTTACAGTAAATACAGAGGCTAATGGTATGTTACAGAATGGGGTGCCCCAAGCAGACTTGAGATCAGTATATATGCACACAGCAGCCGTGTGTAAGCAGGCTCCAACAGGCCAAATTACTTGAAATAACTGTGCAGCTTAGAGTAAATACAGAGGCTAATTGTATGTTACAGAATGGGATGCCCCAAGCAGACTTGAGATCAGTATATATGCGCACAGCAGCAGTGTGTAAGCAGGCTCATACAGGCCAAATTACTTGAAATAACTGTGCAGCTTACAGTAAATACAGAGGCTAATGGTATGTTACAGAATGGGATGCCCCAAGCAGACTTGACATCAGTATATATGCGCACAGCAGCAGTGTGTAAGCAGGCTCATACAGGCCAAATTACTTGAAATAACTGTGCCGCTTAGAGTAAATACAGAGGCTATGTATTTCCTTATTTAGTATAAACAGATAGGGTTCAATGTGCAGTTTTGCGGTGCCCTGCGGCCTGGTTTATTAAAAGCTGTCAAAAACAAATGGGATGCCCCCACAGCAGACCTGAGATCAGTATATATGCACAGCAACAGTGTCTAAGCAGGCTCCAACAGGCCAAATTACTTGAAATAACTGTGCAGCTTAGAGTAAATACAGAGGCTAATGGTATGTTACAGAATGGGATGCCCCAAGCAGACTTGAGATCAGTATATATGGACACAGCAGCAGTGTGTAAGCAGGCTCATACAGGCCAAATTACTTGAAATAACTGTGCAGCTTAGAGTAATTACAGAGGCTAATGGTATGTTACAGAATGGGATGCCCCAAGCAGACTTGAGATCAGTATATATGCAAACAGCAGCAGTGTGTAAGCAGGCTCCAACAGGCCAAATTACTTGAAATAACTGTGCAGCTTACAGTAAATACAGAGGCTAATGGTATGTTACAGAATGGGATGCCCCAAGCAGACTTGAGATCAGTATATATGCGCACAGCAGCAGTGTGTAAGCAGGCTCCAACAGGCCAAATTACTTGAAATAACTGTGCAGCTTACAGTAAATACAGAGGCTAATGGTATGTTACAGAATGGGATGCCCCAAGCAGACTTGAGATCAGTATATATGCACACAGCAGCAGTGTGTAAGCAGGCTCATACAGGCCAAATTACTTGAAATAACTGTGCAGCTTAGAGTAAATACAGAGGCTAATGGTATGTTACAGAATGGGGTGCCCCAAGCAGACCTGAGATCAGTATATATGCACAGCAACAGTGTCTAAGCAGGCTCATACAGGCCAAATTACTTGAAATAACTGTGCAGCTTAGAGTAAATACAGAGGCTAATGGTATGTTACAGAATGGTATGCCCCAATCAGACTTGAGATCAGTATATATGCGCACAGCAGCAGTGTGTAAGCAGGCTCATACAGGCCAAATTACTTGAAATAACTGTGCAGCTTAGAGTAAATACAGAGGCTAATGGTATGTTACAGAATGGGATGCCCCAAGCAGACTTGAGATCAGTATATATGCACACAACAGCAGTGTGTAAGCAGGCTCCATCAGGCCAAATTGCTTGAAATAACTGTGCAGCTTAGAGTAAATACAGAGGCTAATGGTATGTTACAGAATGGGATGCCCCAAGCAGACTTGAGATCAGTATATATGCACACAGCAGCAGTGTGTAAGCAGGCTCCAACAGGCCAAATTACTTGAAATAACTGTGCAGCTTAGAGTAAATACAGAGGCTAATGGTATGTTACAGAATGGGATGCCCCAAGCAGACTTGAGATCAGTATATATGCGCACAACAGCAGTGTGTAAGCAGGCTCATACAGGCCATATTACTTGAAATAACTGTGCAGCTTAGAGTAAATACAGAGGCTAATGGTATGTTACAGAATGGAATGCCCCAAGCAGACTTGAGATCAGTATATATGCACACAGCAGCAGTGTGTAAGCAGGCTCCAACAGGCCAAATTACTTGAAATAACTGTACAGCTTAGAGTAAATACAGAGGCTAATGGTATGTTACAGAATGGGATGCCCCAAGCAGACTTGAGATCAGTATATATGCACACAGCAGCAGTGTGTAAGCAGGCTGCAACAGGCCAAATTACTTGAAATAACTGTGCAGCTTACAGTAAATACAGAGGCTAATGGTATGTAACAGAATGGGATGCCCCAAGCAGACTTGAGATCAGTATATATGCGCACAACAGCAGTGTGTAAGCAGGCTCCAACAGGCCAAATTACTTGAAATAACTGTGCAGCTTACAGTAAATACAGAGGCTAATGGTATGTTACAGAATGGGATGCCCCAAGCAGACTTGAGATCAGTATATATGCACACAGCAGCAGTGTGTAAGCAGGCTCCAACAGGCCAAATTACTTGAAATAACTGTGCAGCTTACAGTAAATACAGAGGCTAATGGTATGTTACAGAATGGGGTGCCCCAAGCAGACTTGAGATCAGTATATATGCACACAGCAGCAGTGTGTAAGCAGGCTCCAACAGGTCAAATTACTTGAAATAACTGTGCAGCTTACAGTAAATACAGAGGCTAATGGTATGTTACAGAATGGGATGCCCCAAGCAGACCTGAGATCAGTATATATGCACAGCAACAGTGTCTAAGCAGGCTCCAACAGGCCAAATTACTTGAAATAACTGTGCAGCTTACAGTAAATACAGAGGCTAATGGTATGTTACAGAATGGGGTGCCCCAAGCAGACTTGAGATCAGTATATATGCGCACAGCAGCAGTGTGTAAGCAGGCTCATACAGGCCAAATTACTTGAAATAACTGTGCAGCTTAGAGTAAATACAGAGGCTAATGGTATGTTACAGAATGGGATGCCCCAAGCAGACTTGACATCAGTATATATGCGCACAGCAGCAGTGTGTAAGCAGGCTCATACAGGCCAAATTACTTGAAATAACTGTGCAGCTTAGAGTAAATACAGAGGCTATGTATTTCCATATTTAGTATAAACAGATAGGGTTCAATGTGCAGTTTTGCGGTGCCCTGCAGCCTGGTTTATTAAAAGCTGTCAAAAACAAATGGGATGCCCCCACAGCAGACCTGAGATCAGTATATATGCACAGCAACAGTGTCTAAGCAGGCTCCAACAGGCCAAATTACTTGAAATAACTGTGCAGCTTAGAGTAAATACAGAGGCTAATGGTATGTTACAGAATGGGATGCCCCAAGCAGACTTGAGATCAGTATATATGCACACAGCAGCAGTGTGTAAGCAGGCTCATACAGGCCAAATTACTTGAAATAACTGTGCAGCTTAGAGTAATTACAGAGGCTAATGGTATGTTACAGAATGGGATGCCCCAAGCAGACTTGAGATCAGTATATATGCACACAGCAGCAGTGTGTAAGCAGGCTCCAACAGGCCAAATTACTTGAAATAACTGTGCAGCTTACAGTAAATACAGAGGCTAATGGTATGTTACAGAATGGGATGCCCCAAGCAGACTTGAGATCAGTATATATGCGCACAGCAGCAGTGTGTAAGCAGGCTCATACAGGCCAAATTACTTGAAATAACTGTGCAGCTTACAGTAAATACAGAGGCTAATGGTATGTTACAGAATGGGATGCCCCAAGCAGACTTGAGATCAGTATATATGCACACAGCAGCAGTGTGTAAGCAGGCTCATACAGGCCAAATTACTTGAAATAACTGTGCAGCTTACAGTAAATACAGAGGCTAATGGTATGTTACAGAATGGGGTGCCCCAAGCAGACCTGAGATCAGTATATATGCACAGCAACAGTGTCTAAGCAGGCTCCAACAGGCCAAATTACTTGAAATAACTGTGCAGCTTGGAGAAAATACAGAGGCTAATTGTATGTTACAGAATGGGATGCCCCAAGCAGACTTGAGATCAGTATATATGCGCACAGCAGCAGTGTGTAAGCAGGCTCATACAGGCCAAATTACTTGAAATAACTGTGCAGCTTAGAGTAAATACAGAGGCTAATGGTATGTTACAGAATGGTATGTCCCAAGCAGACTTGAGATCAGTATATATGCGCACAGCAGCAGTGTGTAAGCAGGCTCATACAGGCCAAATTACTTGAAATAACTGTACAGCTTAGAGTAAATACAGAGGCTAATGGTATGTTACAGAATGGGATGCCCCAAGCAGACTTGAGATCAGTATATATGCACACAACAGCAGTGTGTAAGCAGGCTCCAACAGGCCAAATTACTTGAAATAACTGTGCAGCTTAGAGTAAATACAGAGGCTAATGGTATGTTACAGAATGGGATGCCCCAAGCAGACTTGTGATCAGTATATATGCACACAGCAGCAGTGTGTAAGCAGGCTCCAACAGGCCAAATTACTTGAAATAACTGTGCAGCTTAGAGTAAATACAGAGGCTAATGGTATGTTACAGAATGGGATGCCCCAAGCAGACTTGAGATCAGTATATATGCGCACAACAGCAGTGTGTAAGCAGGCTCATACAGGCCATATTACTTGAAATAACTGTGCAGCTTAGAGTAAATACAGAGGCTAATGGTATGTTACAGAATGGAATGCCCCAAGCAGACTTGAGATCAGTATATATGCACACAGCAGCAGTGTGTAAGCAGGCTCCAACAGGCCAAATTACTTGAAATAACTGTACAGCTTAGAGTAAATACAGAGGCTAATGGTATGTTACAGAATGGGATGCCCCAAGCAGACTTGAGATCAGTATATATGCACACAGCAGCAGTGTGTAAGCAGGCTGCAACAGGCCAAATTACTTGAAATAACTGTGCAGCTTACAGTAAATACAGAGGCTAATGGTATGTTACAGAATGGGATGCCCCAAGCAGACTTGAGATCAGTATATATGCGCACAACAGCAGTGTGTAAGCAGGCTCCAACAGGCCAAATTACTTTAAATAACTGTGCAGCTTAGAGTAAATACAGAGGCTAATGGTATGTTACAGAATGGGATGCCCCAAGCAGACTTGAGATCAGTATATATGCACACAGCAGCAGTGTGTAAGCAGGCTCATACAGGCCAAATTACTTGAAATAACTGTGCAGCTTACAGTAAATACAGAGGCTAATGGTATGTTACAGAATGGGGTGCCCCAAGCAGACTTGAGATCAGTATATATGCACACAGCAGCAGTGTGTAAGCAGGCTCCAACAGGCCAAATTACTTGAAATAACTGTGCAGCTTAGAGTAAATACAGAGGCTAATTGTATGTTACAGAATGGGATGCCCCAAGCAGACTTGAGATCAGTATATATGCGCACAGCAGCAGTGTGTAAGCAGGCTCATACAGGCCAAATTACTTGAAATAACTGTGCAGCTTAGAGTAAATACAGAGGCTAATGGTATGTTACAGAATGGGATGCCCCAAGCAGACTTGACATCAGTATATATGCGCACAGCAGCAGTGTGTAAGCAGGCTCATACAGGCCAAATTACTTGAAATAACTGTGCAGCTTAGAGTAAATACAGAGCCTATGTATTTCCTTATTTAGTATAAACAGATAGGGTTCAATGTGCAGTTTTGCGGTGCCCTGCGGCCTGGTTTATTAAAAGCTGTCAAAAACAAATGGGATGCCCCCACAGCAGACCTGAGATCAGTATATATGCACAGCAACAGTGTCTAAGCAGGCTCCAACAGGCCAAATTACTTGAAATAACTGTGCAGCTTAGAGTAAATACAGAGGCTAATGGTATGTTACAGAATGGGATGCCCCAAGCAGACTTGAGATCAGTATATATGCACACAGCAGCAGTGTGTAAGCAGGCTCATACAGGCCAAATTACTTGAAATAACTGTGCAGCTTACAGTAAATACAGAGGCTAATGGTATGTTACAGAATGGGGTGCCCCAAGCAGACTTGAGATCAGTATATATGCACACAGCAGCAGTGTGTAAGCAGGCTCCAACAGGCCAAATTACTTGAAATAACTGTGCAGCTTAGAGTAAATACAGAGGCTAATTGTATGTTACAGAATGGGATGCCCCAAGCAGACTTGAGATCAGTATATATGCGCACAGCAGCAGTGTGTATGCAGGCTCATACAGGCCAAATTACTTGAAATAACTGTGCAGCTTAGAGTAAATACAGAGGCTAATGGTATGTTACAGAATGGTATGCCCCAAGCAGACTTGAGATCAGAATATATGCGCACAGCAGCAGTGTGTAAGCAGGCTCATACAGGCCAAATTACTTGAAATAACTGTGTAGCTTAGAGTAAATACAGAGGCTAATGGTATGTTACAGAATGGGATGCCCCAAGCAGACTTGAGATCAGTATATATGCACACAGCAGCAGTGTGTAAGCAGGCTCCAACAGGCCAAATTACTTGAAATAACTGTGCAGCTTAGAGTAAATACAGAGGCTAATGGTATGTTACAGAATGGGATGCCCCAAGCAGACTTGAGATCAATATATATGCACACAGCAGCAGTGTGTAAGCAGGCTCCAACAGGCCAAATTACTTGAAATAACTGTGCAGCTTAGAGTAAATACAGAGGCTGATGGTATGTTACAGAATGGGATGCCCCAAGCAGACTTGAGATCAGTATATATGCGCACAACAGCAGTGTGTAAGCAGGCTCATACAGGCCATATTACTTGAAATAACTGTGCAGCTTAGAGTAAATACAGAGGCTAATGGTATGTTACAGAATGGAATGCCCCAAGCAGACTTGAGATCAGTATATATGCACACAGCAGCAGTGTGTAAGCAGGCTCCAACAGGCCAAATTACTTGAAATAACTGTGCAGCTTAGAGTAAATACAGAGGCTAATGGTATGTTACAGAATGGGATGCCCCAAGCAGACTTGAGATCAGTATATATGCACACAGCAGCAGTGTGTAAGCAGGCTCATACAGGCCAAATTACTTGAAATAACTGTGCAGCTTACAGTAAATACAGAGGCTAATGGTATGTTACAGAATGGGGTGCCCCAAGCAGACTTGAGATCAGTATATATGGACACAGCAGCAGTGTGTAAGCAGGCTCCAACAGGCCAAATTACTTGAAATAACTGTGCAGCTTAGAGTAAATACAGAGGCTAATTGTATGTTACAGAATGGGATGCCCCAAGCAGACTTGAGATCAGTATATATGCGCACAGCAGCAGCGTGTAAGCAGGCTCCAACAGGCCAAATTACTTGAAATAACTGTGCAGCTTAGAGTAAATACAGAGGCTAATGGTATGTTACAGAATGGGATGCCCCAAGCAGACTTGAGATCAGTATATATGCGCACAGCAGCAGTGTGTAAGCAGGCTCATACAGGCCAAATTACTTGAAATAACTGTGCAGCTTAGAGTAAATACAGAGGCTAATGGTATGTTACAGAATGGGATGCCCCAAGCAGACTTGAGATCAGTATATATGCACACAGCAGCAGTGTGTAAGCAGGCTCCAACAGGCCAAATTACTTGAAATAACTGTGCAGCTTAGAGTAAATACAGAGGCTAATGGTATGTTACAGAATGGGATGCCCCAAGCAGACTTGAGATCAGTATATATGCACACAGCAGCAGTGTGTAAGCAGGCTCCAACAGGCCAAATTACTTGAAATAACTGTGCAGCTTAGAGTAAATACAGAGGCTAATGGTATGTTACAGAATGGGATGCCCCAAGCAGACTTGAGATCAGTATATATGCGCACAGCAGCAGTGTGTAAGCAGGCTCATACAGGCCATATTACTTGAAATAACTGTGCAGCTTACAGTAAATACAGAGGCTAATGGTATGTTACAGAATGGGATGCCCCAAGCAGACCTGAGATCAGTATATATGCACAGCAACAGTGTCTAAGCAGGCTCCAACAGGCCAAATTACTTGAAATAACTGTGCAGCTTAGAGAAAATACAGAGGCTAATGGTATGTTACAGAATGGGATGCCCCAAGCAGACTTGAGATAAGTATATATGCACACAACAGCAGTGTGTAAGCAGGCTCCAACAGGCCAAATTACTTGAAATAACTGTGCAGCTTACAGTAAATACAGAGGCTAATGGTATGTTACAGAATGGTATGCCCCAAGCAGACTTGAGATCAGTATATATGCGCACAGCAGCAGTGTGTAAGCAGGCTCATACAGGCCAAATTACTTGAAATAACTGTGCAGCTTAGAGTAAATACAGAGGCTAATGGTATGTTACAGAATGGGATGCCCCAAGCAGACTTGAGATCAGTATATATGCACACAACAGCAGTGTGTAAGCAGGCTCCAACAGGCCAAATTACTTGAAATAACTGTGCAGCTTAGAGTAAATACAGAGGCTAATGGTATGTTACAGAATGGGATGCCCCAAGCAGACTTGAGATCAGTATATATGCACACAGCAGCAGTGTGTAAGCAGGCTCCAACAGGCCAAATTACTTGAAATAACTGTGCAGCTTAGAGTAAATACAGAGGCTAATGGTATGTTACAGAATGGGATGCCCCAAGCAGACTTGAGATCAGTATATATGCGCACAACAGCAGTGTGTAAGCAGGCTCATACAGGCCATATTACTTGAAATAACTGTGCAGCTTAGAGTAAATACAGAGGCTAATGGTATGTTACAGAATGGGATGCCCCAAGCAGACTTGAGATCAGTATATATGCACACAGCAGCAGTGTGTAAGCAGGCTCCAACAGGCCAAATTACTTGAAATAACTGTACAGCTTAGAGTAAATACAGAGGCTAATGGTATGTTACAGAATGGGATGCCCCAAGCAGACTTGAGATCAGTATATATGCGCACAGCAGCAGTGTGTAAGCAGGCTCATACAGGCCAAATTACTTGAAATAACTGTGCAGCTTAGAGTAAATACAGAGGCTAATGGTATGTTACAGAATGGGATGCCCCAAGCAGACTTGAGATCAGTATATATGCACACAGCAGCAGTGTGTAAGCAGGCTCCAACAGGCCAAATTACTTGAAATAACTGTGCAGCTTAGAGTAAATACAGAGGCTAATGGTATGTTACAGAATGGGATGCCCCAAGCAGACTTGAGATCAGTATATATGCACACAGCAGCAGTGTGTAAGCAGGCTCCAACAGGCCAAATTACTTGAAATAACTGTGCAGCTTAGAGTAAATACAGAGGCTAATTGTATGTTACAGAATGGGATGCCCCAAGCAGACTTGAGATCAGTATATATGCGCACAGCAGCAGTGTGTATGCAGGCTCATACAGGCCAAATTACTTGAAATAACTGTGCAGCTTAGAGTAAATATAGAGGCTAATGGTATGTTACAGAATGGTATGCCCCAAGCAGACTTGAGATCAGAATATATGCGCACAGCAGCAGTGTGTAAGCAGGCTCATACAGGCCAAATTACTTGAAATAACTGTGTAGCTTAGAGTAAATACAGAGGCTAATGGTATGTTACAGAATGGGATGCCCCGAGCAGACTTGAGATCAGTATATATGCACACAGCAGCAGTGTGTAAGCAGGCTCCAACAGGCCAAATTACTTGAAATAACTGTGCAGCTTAGAGTAAATACAGAGGCTAATGGTATGTTACAGAATGGGATGCCCCAAGCAGACTTGAGATCAATATATATGCACACAGCAGCAGTGTGTAAGCAGGCTCCAACAGGCCAAATTACTTGAAATAACTGTGCAGCTTAGAGTAAATACAGAGGCTGATGGTATGTTACAGAATGGGATGCCCCAAGCAGACTTGAGATCAGTATATATGCGCACAACAGCAGTGTGTAAGCAGGCTCATACAGGCCATATTACTTGAAATAACTGTGCAGCTTAGAGTAAATACAGAGGCTAATGGTATGTTACAGAATGGAATGCCCCAAGCAGACTTGAGATCAGTATATATGCACACAGCAGCAGTGTGTAAGCAGGCTCCAACAGGCCAAATTACTTGAAATAACTGTGCAGCTTAGAGTAAATACAGAGGCTAATGGTATGTTACAGAATGGGATGCCCCAAGCAGACTTGAGATCAGTATATATGCACACAGCAGCAGTGTGTAAGCAGGCTCATACAGGCCAAATTACTTGAAATAACTGTGCAGCTTACAGTAAATACAGAGGCTAATGGTATGTTACAGAATGGGGTGCCCCAAGCAGACTTGAGATCAGTATATATGGACACAGCAGCAGTGTGTAAGCAGGCTCCAACAGGCCAAATTACTTGAAATAACTGTGCAGCTTAGAGTAAATACAGAGGCTAATTGTATGTTACAGAATGGGATGCCCCAAGCAGACTTGAGATCAGTATATATGCGCACAGCAGCAGTGTGTAAGCAGGCTCATACAGGCCAAATTACTTGAAATAACTGTGCAGCTTAGAGTAAATACAGAGGCTAATGGTATGTTACAGAATGGGATGCCCCAAGCAGACTTGAGATCAGTATATATGCGCACAGCAGCAGTGTGTAAGCAGGCTCATACAGGCCAAATTACTTGAAATAACTGTGCAGCTTAGAGTAAATACAGAGGCTAATGGTATGTTACAGAATGGGATGCCCCAAGCAGACTTGAGATCAGTATATATGCACACAGCAGCAGTGTGTAAGCAGGCTCCAACAGGCCAAATTACTTGAAATAACTGTGCAGCTTAGAGTAAATACAGAGGCTAATGGTATGTTACAGAATGGGATGCCCCAAGCAGACTTGAGATCAGTATATATGCACACAGCAGCAGTGTGTAAGCAGGCTCCAACAGGCCAAATTACTTGAAATAACTGTGCAGCTTAGAGTAAATACAGAGGCTAATGGTATGTTACAGAATGGGATGCCCCAAGCAGACTTGAGATCAGTATATATGCGCACAGCAGCAGTGTGTAAGCAGGCTCATACAGGCCATATTACTTGAAATAACTGTGCAGCTTACAGTAAATACAGAGGCTAATGGTATGTTACAGAATGGGATGCCCCAAGCAGACCTGAGATCAGTATATATGCACAGCAACAGTGTCTAAGCAGGCTCCAACAGGCCAAATTACTTGAAATAACTGTGCAGCTTAGAGAAAATACAGAGGCTAATGGTATGTTACAGAATGGGATGCCCCAAGCAGACTTGAGATAAGTATATATGCACACAACAGCAGTGTGTAAGCAGGCTCCAACAGGCCAAATTACTTGAAATAACTGTGCAGCTTACAGTAAATACAGAGGCTAATGGTATGTTACAGAATGGTATGCCCCAAGCAGACTTGAGATCAGTATATATGCGCACAGCAGCAGTGTGTAAGCAGGCTCATACAGGCCAAATTACTTGAAATAACTGTGCAGCTTAGAGTAAATACAGAGGCTAATGGTATGTTACAGAATGGGATGCCCCAAGCAGACTTGAGATCAGTATATATGCACACAACAGCAGTGTGTAAGCAGGCTCCAACAGGCCAAATTACTTGAAATAACTGTGCAGCTTAGAGTAAATACAGAGGCTAATGGTATGTTACAGAATGGGATGCCCCAAGCAGACTTGAGATCAGTATATATGCACACAGCAGCAGTGTGTAAGCAGGCTCCAACAGGCCAAATTACTTGAAATAACTGTGCAGCTTAGAGTAAATACAGAGGCTAATGGTATGTTACAGAATGGGATGCCCCAAGCAGACTTGAGATCAGTATATATGCGCACAACAGCAGTGTGTAAGCAGGCTCATACAGGCCATATTACTTGAAATAACTGTGCAGCTTAGAGTAAATACAGAGGCTAATGGTATGTTACAGAATGGAATGCCCCAAGCAGACTTGAGATCAGTATATATGCACACAGCAGCAGTGTGTAAGCAGGCTCCAACAGGCCAAATTACTTGAAATAACTGTACAGCTTAGAGTAAATACAGAGGCTAATGGTATGTTACAGAATGGGATGCCCCAAGCAGACTTGAGATCAGTATATATGCGCACAGCAGCAGTGTGTAAGCAGGCTCATACAGGCCAAATTACTTGAAATAACTGTGCAGCTTAGAGTAAATACAGAGGCTAATGGTATGTTACAGAATGGGATGCCCCAAGCAGACTTGAGATCAGTATATATGCACACAGCAGCAGTGTGTAAGCAGGCTCCAACAGGCCAAATTACTTGAAATAACTGTGCAGCTTAGAGTAAATACAGAGGCTAATGGTATGTTACAGAATGGGATGCCCCAAGCAGACTTGAGATCAGTATATATGCACACAGCAGCAGTGTGTAAGCAGGCTCCAACAGGCCAAATTACTTGAAATAACTGTGCAGCTTAGAGTAAATACAGAGGCTAATGGTATGTTACAGAATGGGATGCCCCAAGCAGACTTGAGATCAGTATATATGCGCACAGCAGCAGTGTGTAAGCAGGCTCATACAGGCCATATTACTTGAAATAACTGTGCAGCTTACAGTAAATACAGAGGCTAATGGTATGTTACAGAATGGGATGCCCCAAGCAGACCTGAGATCAGTATATATGCACAGCAACAGTGTCTAAGCAGGCTCCAACAGGCCAAATTACTTGAAATAACTGTGCAGCTTAGAGAAAATACAGAGGCTAATGGTATGTTACAGAATGGGATGCCCCAAGCAGACTTGAGATCAGTATATATGCACACAACAGCAGTGTGTAAGGAGGCTCATACAGGCCAAATTACTTGAAATAACTGTGCAGCTTAGAGTAAATACAGAGGCTAATGGTATGTTACAGAATGGGATGCCCCAAGCAGACTTGAGATCAGTATATATGCACACAACAGCAGTGTGTAAGCAGGCTCCAACAGGCCAAATTACTTGAAATAACTGTACAGCTTAGAGTAAATACAGAGGCTAATGGTATGTTACAGAATGGGATGCCCCAAGCAGACTTGAGATCAGTATATATGCACACAGCAGCAGTGTGTAAGCAGGCTCATACAGGCCATATTACTTGAAATAACTGTGCAGCTTAGAGTAAATACAGAGGCTAATGGTATGTTACAGAATGGGATGCCCCAAGCAGACTTGAGATCAGTATATATGCACACAACAGCAGTGTGTAAGCAGGCTCCAACAGGCCAAATTACTTGAAATAACTGTGCAGCTTAGAGTAAATACAGAGGCTAATGGTATGTTACAGAATGGGATGCCCCAAGCAGACTTGAGATCAGTATATATGCACACAGCAGCAGTGTGTAAGCAGGCTCCAACAGGCCAAATTACTTGAAATAACTGTGCAGCTTAGAGTAAATACAGAGGCTAATGGTATGTTACAGAATGGGATGCCCCAAGCAGACTTGAGATCAGTATATATGCGCACAACAGCAGTGTGTAAGCAGGCTCATACAGGCCATATTACTTGAAATAACTGTGCAGCTTAGAGTAAATACAGAGGCTAATGGTATGTTACAGAATGGAATGCCCCAAGCAGACTTGAGATCAGTATATATGCACACAGCAGCAGTGTGTAAGCAGGCTCCAACAGGCCAAATTACTTGAAATAACTGTACAGCTTAGAGTAAATACAGAGGCTAATGGTATGTTACAGAATGGGATGCCCCAAGCAGACTTGAGATCAGTATATATGCACACAGCAGCAGTGTGTAAGCAGGCTCATACAGGCCAAATTACTTGAAATAACTGTGCAGCTTAGAGTAAATACAGAGGCTAATGGTATGTTACAGAATGGGATGCCACAAGCAGACTTGAGATCAGTATATATGCACACAGCAGCAGTGTGTAAGCAGGCTCCAACAGGCCAAATTACTTGAAATAACTGTGCAGCTTAGAGTAAATACAGAGGCTAATGGTATGTTACAGAATGGGATGCCCCAAGCAGACTTGAGATCAGTATATATGCACACAGCAGCAGTGTGTAAGCAGGCTCCAACAGGCCAAATTACTTGAAATAACTGTGCAGCTTAGAGTAAATACAGAGGCTAATTGTATGTTACAGAATGGGATGCCCCAAGCAGACTTGAGATCAGTATATATGCGCACAGCAGCAGTGTGTATGCAGGCTCATACAGGCCAAATTACTTGAAATAACTGTGCAGCTTAGAGTAAATACAGAGGCTAATGGTATGTTACAGAATGGTATGCCCCAAGCAGACTTGAGATCAGAATATATGCGCACAGCAGCAGTGTGTAAGCAGGCTCATACAGGCCAAATTACTTGAAATAACTGTGTAGCTTAGAGTAAATACAGAGGCTAATGGTATGTTACAGAATGGGATGCCCCGAGCAGACTTGAGATCAGTATATATGCACACAGCAGCAGTGTGTAAGCAGGCTCCAACAGGCCAAATTACTTGAAATAACTGTGCAGCTTAGAGTAAATACAGAGGCTAATGGTATGTTACAGAATGGGATGCCCCAAGCAGACTTGAGATCAATATATATGCACACAGCAGCAGTGTGTAAGCAGGCTCCAACAGGCCAAATTACTTGAAATAACTGTGCAGCTTAGAGTAAATACAGAGGCTGATGGTATGTTACAGAATGGGATGCCCCAAGCAGACTTGAGATCAGTATATATGCGCACAACAGCAGTGTGTAAGCAGGCTCATACAGGCCATATTACTTGAAATAACTGTGCAGCTTAGAGTAAATACAGAGGCTAATGGTATGTTACAGAATGGAATGCCCCAAGCAGACTTGAGATCAGTATATATGCACACAGCAGCAGTGTGTAAGCAGGCTCCAACAGGCCAAATTACTTGAAATAACTGTGCAGCTTAGAGTAAATACAGAGGCTAATGGTATGTTACAGAATGGGATGCCCCAAGCAGACTTGAGATCAGTATATATGCACACAGCAGCAGTGTGTAAGCAGGCTCATACAGGCCAAATTACTTGAAATAACTGTGCAGCTTACAGTAAATACAGAGGCTAATGGTATGTTACAGAATGGGGTGCCCCAAGCAGACTTGAGATCAGTATATATGGACACAGCAGCAGTGTGTAAGCAGGCTCCAACAGGCCAAATTACTTGAAATAACTGTGCAGCTTAGAGTAAATACAGAGGCTAATTGTATGTTACAGAATGGGATGCCCCAAGCAGACTTGAGATCAGTATATATGCGCACAGCAGCAGCGTGTAAGCAGGCTCATACAGGCCAAATTACTTGAAATAACTGTGCAGCTTAGAGTAAATACAGAGGCTAATGGTATGTTACAGAATGGGATGCCCCAAGCAGACTTGAGATCAGTATATATGCGCACAGCAGCAGTGTGTAAGCAGGCTCATACAGGCCAAATTACTTGAAATAACTGTGCAGCTTAGAGTAAATACAGAGGCTAATGGTATGTTACAGAATGGGATGCCCCAAGCAGACTTGAGATCAGTATATATGCACACAGCAGCAGTGTGTAAGCAGGCTCCAACAGGCCAAATTACTTGAAATAACTGTGCAGCTTAGAGTAAATACAGAGGCTAATGGTATGTTACAGAATGGGATGCCCCAAGCAGACTTGAGATCAGTATATATGCACACAGCAGCAGTGTGTAAGCAGGCTCCAACAGGCCAAATTACTTGAAATAACTGTGCAGCTTAGAGTAAATACAGAGGCTAATGGTATGTTACAGAATGGGATGCCCCAAGCAGACTTGAGATCAGTATATATGCGCACAGCAGCAGTGTGTAAGCAGGCTCATACAGGCCATATTACTTGAAATAACTGTGCAGCTTACAGTAAATACAGAGGCTAATGGTATGTTACAGAATGGGATGCCCCAAGCAGACCTGAGATCAGTATATATGCACAGCAACAGTGTCTAAGCAGGCTCCAACAGGCCAAATTACTTGAAATAACTGTGCAGCTTAGAGAAAATACAGAGGCTAATGGTATGTTACAGAATGGGATGCCCCAAGCAGACTTGAGATAAGTATATATGCACACAACAGCAGTGTGTAAGCAGGCTCCAACAGGCCAAATTACTTGAAATAACTGTGCAGCTTACAGTAAATACAGAGGCTAATGGTATGTTACAGAATGGTATGCCCCAAGCAGACTTGAGATCAGTATATATGCGCACAGCAGCAGTGTGTAAGCAGGCTCATACAGGCCAAATTACTTGAAATAACTGTGTAGCTTAGAGTAAATACAGAGGCTAATGGTATGTTACAGAATGGGATGCCCCAAGCAGACTTGAGATCAGTATATATGCACACAACAGCAGTGTGTAAGCAGGCTCCAACAGGCCAAATTACTTGAAATAACTGTGCAGCTTAGAGTAAATACAGAGGCTAATGGTATGTTACAGAATGGGATGCCCCAAGCAGACTTGAGATCAGTATATATGCACACAGCAGCAGTGTGTAAGCAGGCTCCAACAGGCCAAATTACTTGAAATAACTGTGCAGCTTAGAGTAAATACAGAGGCTAATGGTATGTTACAGAATGGGATGCCCCAAGCAGACTTGAGATCAGTATATATGCGCACAACAGCAGTGTGTAAGCAGGCTCATACAGGCCATATTACTTGAAATAACTGTGCAGCTTAGAGTAAATACAGAGGCTAATGGTATGTTACAGAATGGAATGCCCCAAGCAGACTTGAGATCAGTATATATGCACACAGCAGCAGTGTGTAAGCAGGCTCCAACAGGCCAAATTACTTGAAATAACTGTACAGCTTAGAGTAAATACAGAGGCTAATGGTATGTTACAGAATGGGATGCCCCAAGCAGACTTGAGATCAGTATATATGCGCACAGCAGCAGTGTGTAAGCAGGCTCATACAGGCCAAATTACTTGAAATAACTGTGCAGCTTAGAGTAAATACAGAGGCTAATGGTATGTTACAGAATGGGATGCCCCAAGCAGACTTGAGATCAGTATATATGCACACAGCAGCAGTGTGTAAGCAGGCTCCAACAGGCCAAATTACTTGAAATAACTGTGCAGCTTAGAGTAAATACAGAGGCTAATGGTATGTTACAGAATGGGATGCCCCAAGCAGACTTGAGATCAGTATATATGCACACAGCAGCAGTGTGTAAGCAGGCTCCAACAGGCCAAATTACTTGAAATAACTGTGCAGCTTAGAGTAAATACAGAGGCTAATGGTATGTTACAGAATGGGATGCCCCAAGCAGACTTGAGATCAGTATATATGCGCACAGCAGCAGTGTGTAAGCAGGCTCATACAGGCCATATTACTTGAAATAACTGTGCAGCTTACAGTAAATACAGAGGCTAATGGTATGTTACAGAATGGGATGCCCCAAGCAGACTTGAGATCAGTATATATGCACACAGCAGCAGTGTGTAAGCAGGCTCCAACAGGCCAAATTACTTGAAATAACTGTGCAGCTTAGAGTAAATACAGAGGCTAATGGTATGTTACAGAATGGGATGCCCCAAGCAGACTTGAGATCAGTATATATGCGCACAACAGCAGTGTGTAAGCAGGCTCATACAGGCCATATTACTTGAAATAACTGTGCAGCTTAGAGTAAATACAGAGGCTAATGGTATGTTACAGAATGGAATGCCCCAAGCAGACTTGAGATCAGTATATATGCACACAGCAGCAGTGTGTAAGCAGGCTCCAACAGGCCAAATTACTTGAAATAACTGTACAGCTTAGAGTAAATACAGAGGCTAATGGTATGTTACAGAATGGGATGCCCCAAGCAGACTTGAGATCAGTATATATGCGCACAGCAGCAGTGTGTAAGCAGGCTCATACAGGCCAAATTACTTGAAATAACTGTGCAGCTTAGAGTAAATACAGAGGCTAATGGTATGTTACAGAATGGGATGCCCCAAGCAGACTTGAGATCAGTATATATGCACACAGCAGCAGTGTGTAAGCAGGCTCCAACAGGCCAAATTACTTGAAATAACTGTGCAGCTTAGAGTAAATACAGAGGCTAATGGTATGTTACAGAATGGGATGCCCCAAGCAGACTTGAGATCAGTATATATGCACACAGCAGCAGTGTGTAAGCAGGCTCCAACAGGCCAAATTACTTGAAATAACTGTGCAGCTTACAGTAAATACAGAGGCTAATGGTATGTTACAGAATGGGATGCCCCAAGCAGACTTGAGATCAGTATATATGCGCACAGCAGCAGTGTGTAAGCAGGCTCATACAGGCCATATTACTTGAAATAACTGTGCAGCTTACAGTAAATACAGAGGCTAATGGTATGTTACAGAATGGGATGCCCCAAGCAGACCTGAGATCAGTATATATGCACAGCAACAGTGTCTAAGCAGGCTCCAACAGGCCAAATTACTTGAAATAACTGTGCAGCTTAGAGAAAATACAGAGGCTAATGGTATGTTACAGAATGGGATGCCCCAAGCAGACTTGAGATCAGTATATATGCACACAACAGCAGTGTGTAAGCAGGCTCATACAGGCCAAATTACTTGAAATAACTGTGCAGCTTACAGTAAATACAGAGGCTAATGGTATGTTACAGAATGGTATGCCCCAAGCAGACTTGAGATCAGTATATATGCGCACAGCAGCAGTGTGTAAGCAGGCTCATACAGGCCAAATTACTTGAAATAACTGTGCAGCTTAGAGTAAATACAGAGGCTAATGGTATGTTACAGAATGGGATGCCCCAAGCAGACTTGAGATCAGTATATATGCACACAGCAGCAGTGTGTAAGCAGGCTCCAACAGGCCAAATTACTTGAAATAACTGTGCAGCTTAGAGTAAATACAGAGGCTAATGGTATGTTACAGAATGGGATGCCCCAAGCAGACTTGAGATCAGTATATATGCGCACAACAGCAGTGTGTAAGCAGGCTCATACAGGCCATATTACTTGAAATAACTGTGCAGCTTAGAGTAAATACAGAGGCTAATGGTATGTTACAGAATGGAATGCCCCAAGCAGACTTGAGATCAGTATATATGCACACAGCAGCAGTGTGTAAGCAGGCTCCAACAGGCCAAATTACTTGAAATAACTGTACAGCTTAGAGTAAATACAGAGGCTAATGGTATGTTACAGAATGGGATGCCCCAAGCAGACTTGAGATCAGTATATATGCACACAGCAGCAGTGTGTAAGCAGGCTGCAACAGGCCAAATTACTTGAAATAACTGTGCAGCTTACAGTAAATACAGAGGCTAATGGTATGTTACAGAATGGGATGCCCCAAGCAGACTTGAGATCAGTATATATGCACACAGCAGCAGTGTGTAAGCAGGCTCATACAGGCCAAATTACTTGAAATAACTGTGCAGCTTACAGTAAATACAGAGGCTAATGGTATGTTACAGAATGGGGTGCCCCAAGCAGACTTGAGATCAGTATATATGCACACAGCAGCAGTGTGTAAGCAGGCTCCAACAGGCCAAATTACTTGAAATAACTGTGCAGCTTAGAGTAAATACAGAGGCTAATTGTATGTTACAGAATGGGATGCCCCAAGCAGACTTGAGATCAGTATATATGCGCACAGCAGCAGTGTGTAAGCAGGCTCATACAGGCCAAATTACTTGAAATAACTGTGCAGCTTAGAGTAAATACAGAGGCTAATGGTATGTTACAGAATGGGATGCCCCAAGCAGACTTGACATCAGTATATATGCGCACAGCAGCAGTGTGTAAGCAGGCTCATACAGGCCAAATTACTTGAAATAACTGTGCAGCTTAGAGTAAATACAGAGGCTATGTATTTCCTTATTTAGTATAAACAGATAGGGTTCAATGTGCAGTTTTGCGGTGCCCTGCGGCCTGGTTTATTAAAAGCTGTCAAAAACAAATGGGATGCCCCCACAGCAGACCTGAGATCAGTATATATGCACAGCAACAGTGTCTAAGCAGGCTCCAACAGGCCAAATTACTTGAAATAACTGTGCAGCTTAGAGTAAATACAGAGGCTAATGGTATGTTACAGAATGGGATGCCCCAAGCAGACTTGAGATCAGTATATATGCACACAGCAGCAGTGTGTAAGCAGGCTCCAACAGGCCAAATTACTTGAAATAACTGTGCAGCTTAGAGCAAATACAGAGGCTAATGGTATGTTACAGAATGGGATGCCCCAAGCAGACTTGAGATCAGTATATATGCACACAGCAGCAGTGTGTAAGCAGGCTCCAACAGGCCAAATTACTTGAAATAACTGTGCAGCTTACAGTAAATACAGAGGCTAATGGTATGTTACAGAATGGGATGCCCCAAGCAGACTTGAGATCAGTATATATGCGCACAGCAGCAGTGTGTAAGCAGGCTCATACAGGCCAAATTACTTGAAATAACTGTGCAGCTTACAGTAAATACAGAGGCTAATGGTATGTTACAGAATGGGATGCCCCAAGCAGACTTGAGATCAGTATATATGCACACAGCAGCAGTGTGTAAGCAGGCTCATACAGGCCAAATTACTTGAAATAACTGTGCAGCTTACAGTAAATACAGAGGCTAATGGTATGTTACAGAATGGGATGCCCCAAGCAGACTTGAGATCAGTATATATGCACACAGCAGCAGTGTGTAAGCAGGCTCATACAGGCCAAATTACTTGAAATAACTGTGCAGCTTACAGTAAATACAGAGGCTAATGGTATGTTACAGAATGGGGTGCCCCAAGCAGACTTGAGATCAGTATAGATGCACACAGCAGCAGTGTGTAAGCAGGCTCCAACAGGCCAAATTACTTGAAATAACTGTGCAGCTTAGAGAAAATACAGAGGCTAATGGTATGTTACAGAATGGGATGCCCCAAGCAGACTTGAGATCAGTATATATGCACACAGCAGCAGTGTGTAAGCAGGCGCATACAGGCCAAATTACTTGAAATAACTGTGCAGCTTACAGTAAATACAGAGGCTAATGGTATGTTACAGAATGGGGTGCCCCAAGCAGACTTGAGATCAGTATATATGCACACAGCAGCAGTGTGTAAGCAGGCTCCAACAGGCCAAATTACTTGAAATAACTGTGCAGCTTAGAGTAAATACAGAGGCTAATTGTATGTTACAGAATGGGATGCCCCAAGCAGACTTGAGATCAGTATATATGCGCACAGCAGCAGTGTGTATGCAGGCTCATACAGGCCAAATTACTTGAAATAACTGTGCAGCTTAGAGTAAATACAGAGGCTAATGGTATGTTACAGAATGGTATGCCCCAAGCAGACTTGGGATCAGAATATATGCGCACAGCAGCAGTGTGTAAGCAGGCTCATACAGGCCAAATTACTTAAAATAACTGTGTAGCTTAGAGTAAATACAGAGGCTAATGGTATGTTACAGAATGGGATGCCCCAAGCAGACTTGAGATCAGTATATATGCACACAGCAGCAGTGTGTAAGCAGGCTCCAACAGGCCAAATTACTTGAAATAACTGTGCAGCTTAGAGTAAATACAGAGGCTAATGGTATGTTACAGAATGGGATGCCCCAAGCAGACTTGAGATCAATATATATGCACACAGCAGCAGTGTGTAAGCAGGCTCCAACAGGCCAAATTACTTGAAATAACTGTGCAGCTTAGAGTAAATACAGAGGCTGATGGTATGTTACAGAATGGGATGCCCCAAGCAGACTTGAGATCAGTATATATGCGCACAACAGCAGTGTGTAAGCAGGCTCATACAGGCCATATTACTTGAAATAACTGTGCAGCTTAGAGTAAATACAGAGGCTAATGGTATGTTACAGAATGGAATGCCCCAAGCAGACTTGAGATCAGTATATATGCACACAGCAGCAGTGTGTAAGCAGGCTCCAACAGGCCAAATTACTTGAAATAACTGTGCAGCTTAGAGTAAATACAGAGGCTAATGGTATGTTACAGAATGGGATGCCCCAAGCAGACTTGAGATCAGTATATATGCACACAGCAGCAGTGTGTAAGCAGGCTCATACAGGCCAAATTACTTGAAATAACTGTGCAGCTTACAGTAAATACAGAGGCTAATGGTATGTTACAGAATGGGGTGCCCCAAGCAGACTTGAGATCAGTATATATGGACACAGCAGCAGTGTGTAAGCAGGCTCCAACAGGCCAAATTACTTGAAATAACTGTGCAGCTTAGAGTAAATACAGAGGCTAATTGTATGTTACAGAATGGGATGCCCCAAGCAGACTTGAGATCAGTATATATGCGCACAGCAGCAGTGTGTAAGCAGGCTCATACAGGCCAAATTACTTGAAATAACTGTGCAGCTTAGAGTAAATACAGAGGCTAATGGTATGTTACAGAATGGGATGCCCCAAGCAGACTTGACATCAGTATATATGCGCACAGCAGCAGTGTGTAAGCAGGCTCATACAGGCCAAATTACTTGAAATAACTGTGCAGCTTAGAGTAAATACAGAGGCTAATGGTATGTTACAGAATGGGATGCCCCAAGCAGACTTGAGATCAGTATATATGCACACAGCAGCAGTGTGTAAGCAGGCTCCAACATGCCAAATTACTTGAAATAACTGTGCAGCTTAGAGTAAATACAGAGGCTAATGGTATGTTACAGAATGGGATGCCCCAAGCAGACTTGAGATCAGTATATATGCACACAGCAGCAGTGTGTAAGCAGGCTCCAACAGGCCAAATTACTTGAAATAACTGTGCAGCTTAGAGTAAATACAGAGGCTAATGGTATGTTACAGAATGGGATGCCCCAAGCAGACTTGAGATCAGTATATATGCGCACAGCAGCAGTGTGTAAGCAGGCTCATACAGGCCATATTACTTGAAATAACTGTGCAGCTTACAGTAAATACAGAGGCTAATGGTATGTTACAGAATGGGATGCCCCAAGCAGACCTGAGATCAGTATATATGCACAGCAACAGTGTCTAAGCAGGCTCCAACAGGCCAAATTACTTGAAATAACTGTGCAGCTTAGAGAAAATACAGAGGCTAATGGTATGTTACAGAATGGGATGCCCCAAGCAGACTTGAGATCAGTATATATGCACACAGCAGCAGTGTGTAAGCAGGCTCATACAGGCCAAATTACTTGAAATAACTGTGCAGCTTACAGTAAATACAGAGGCTAATGGTATGTTACAGAATGGGGTGCCCCAAGCAGACTTGAGATCAGTATATATGCGCACAACAGCAGTGTGTAAGCAGGCTCCAACAGGCCAAATTACTTGAAATAAATGTGCAGCTTAGAGTAAATACAGAGGCTAATGGTATGTTACAGAATGGGATGCCCCAAGCAGACTTCAGATCAGTATATATGCACACAGCAGCAGTGTGTAAGCAGGCTCATACAGGCCAAATTACTTGAAATAACTGTGCAGCTTACAGTAAATACAGAGGCTAATGGTATGTTACAGAATGGGATGCCCCAAGCAGACTTGAGATCAGTATATATGCGCACAACAGCAGTGTGTAAGCAGGCTCATACAGGCCATATTACTTGAAATAACTGTGCAGCTTAGAGTAAATACAGAGGCTAATGGTATGTTACAGAATGGAATGCCCCAAGCAGACTTGAGATCAGTATATATGCACACAGCAGCAGTGTGTAAGCAGGCTCCAACAGGCCAAATTACTTGAAATAACTGTACAGCTTAGAGTAAATACAGAGGCTAATGGTATGTTACAGAATGGGATGCCCCAAGCAGACTTGAGATCAGTATATATGCACACAGCAGCAGTGTGTAAGCAGGCTGCAACAGGCCAAATTACTTGAAATAACTGTGCAGCTTACAGTAAATACAGAGGCTAATGGTATGTTACAGAATGGGATGCCCCAAGCAGACTTGAGATCAGTATATATGCACACAACAGCAGTGTGTAAGCAGGCTCCAACAGGCCAAATTACTTTAAATAACTGTGCAGCTTAGAGTAAATACAGAGGCTAATGGTATGTTACAGAATGGGATGCCCCAAGCAGACTTGAGATCAGTATATATGCACACAGCAGCAGTGTGTAAGCAGGCTCATACAGGCCAAATTACTTGAAATAACTGTGCAGCTTACAGTAAATACAGAGGCTAATGGTATGTTACAGAATGGGGTGCCCCAAGCAGACTTGAGATCAGTATATATGCACACAGCAGCAGTGTGTAAGCAGGCTCCAACAGGCCAAATTACTTAAAATAACTGTGCAGCTTAGAGTAAATACCGAGGCTAATGGTATGTTACAGAATGGGATGCCCCAAGCAGACTTGAGATCAGTATATATGCGCACAGCAGCAGTGTGTAAGCAGGCTCATACAGGCCAAATTACTTGAAATAACTGTGCAGCTTAGAGAAAATACAGAGGCTAATGGTATGTTACAGAATGGGATGCCCCAAGCAGACTTGACATCAGTAAATATGCGCACAGCAGCAGTGTGTAAGCAGGCTCATACAGGCCAAATTACTTGAAATAACTGTGCAGCTTAGAGTAAATACAGAGGCTATGTATTTCCTTATTTAGTATAAACAGATAGGGTTCAATGTGCAGTTTTGCGGTGCCCTGCGGCCTGGTTTATTAAAAGCTGTCAAAAACAAATGGGATGCCCCCACAGCAGACCTGAGATCAGTATATATGCACAGCAACAGTGTCTAAGCAGGCTCCAACAGGCCAAATTACTTGAAATAACTGTGCAGCTTAGAGTAAATACAGAGGCTAATGGTATGTTACAGAATGGGATGCCCCAAGCAGACTTGAGATCAGTATATATGCACACAGCAGCAGTGTGTAAGCAGGCTCCAACAGGCCAAATTACTTGAAATAACTGTGCAGCTTAGAGTAAATACAGAGGCTAATGGTATGTTACAGAATGGGATGCCCCAAGCAGACTTGAGATCAGTATATATGCACACAGCAGCAGTGTGTAAGCAGGCTCCAACAGGCCAAATTACTTGAAATAACTGTGCAGCTTACAGTAAATACAGAGGCTAATGGTATGTTACAGAATGGGATGCCCCAAGCAGACTTGAGATCAGTATATATGCGCACAGCAGCAGTGTGTAAGCAGGCTCATACAGGCCAAATTACTTGAAATAACTGTGCAGCTTACAGTAAATACAGAGGCTAATGGTATGTTACAGAATGGGATGCCCCAAGCAGACTTGAGATCAGTATATATGCACACAGCAGCAGTGTGTAAGCAGGCTCATACAGGCCAAATTACTTGAAATAACTGTGCAGCTTAGAGAAAATACAGAGGCTAATGGTATGTTACAGAATGGGATGCCCCAAGCAGACTTGAGATCAGTATATATGCACACAGCAGCAGTGTGTAAGCAGGCGCATACAGGCCAAATTACTTGAAATAACTGTGCAGCTTACAGTAAATACAGAGGCTAATGGTATGTTACAGAATGGGATGCCCCAAGCAGACTTGAGATCAGTATATATGCACACAGCAGCAGTGTGTAAGCAGGCTCCAACATGCCAAATTACTTGAAATAACTGTGCAGCTTAGAGTAAATACAGAGGCTAATGGTATGTTACAGAATGGGATGCCCCAAGCAGACTTGAGATCAGTATATATGCGCACAGCAGCAGTGTGTATGCAGGCTCATACAGGCCAAATTACTTGAAATAACTGTGCAGCTTAGAGTAAATACAGAGGCTAATGGTATGTTACAGAATGGTATGCCCCAAGCAGACTTGAGATCAGAATATATGCGCACAGCAGCAGTGTGTAAGCAGGCTCATACAGGCCAAATTACTTGAAATAACTGTGTAGCTTAGAGTAAATACAGAGGCTAATGGTATGTTACAGAATGGGATGCCCCAAGCAGACTTGAGATCAGTATATATGCACACAGCAGCAGTGTGTAAGCAGGCTCCAACAGGCCAAATTACTTGAAATAACTGTGCAGCTTAGAGTAAATACAGAGGCTAATGGTATGTTACAGAATGGGATGCCCCAAGCAGACTTGAGATCAATATATATGCACACAGCAGCAGTGTGTAAGCAGGCTCCAACAGGCCAAATTACTTGAAATAACTGTGCAGCTTAGAGTAAATACAGAGGCTAATGGTATGTTACAGAATGGGATGCCCCAAGCAGACTTGAGATCAGTATATATGCGCACAACAGCAGTGTGTAAGCAGGCTCATACAGGCCATATTACTTGAAATAACTGTGCAGCTTAGAGAAAATACAGAGGCTAATGGTATGTTACAGAATGGAATGCCCCAAGCAGACTTGAGATCAGTATATATGCACACAGCAGCAGTGTGTAAGCAGGCTCCAACAGGCCAAATTACTTGAAATAACTGTGCAGCTTAGAGTAAATACAGAGGCTAATGGTATGTTACAGAATGGGATGCCCCAAGCAGACTTGAGATCAGTATATATGCACACAGCAGCAGTGTGTAAGCAGGCTCTAACAGGCCAAATTACTTGAAATAACTGTGCAGCTTACAGTAAATACAGAGGCTAATGGTATGTTACAGAATGGGGTGCCCCAAGCAGACTTGAGATCAGTATATATGGACACAGCAGCAGTGTGTAAGCAGGCTCCAACAGGCCAAATTACTTGAAATAACTGTGCAGCTTAGAGTAAATACAGAGACTAATTGTATGTTACAGAATGGGATGCCCCAAGCAGACTTGAGATCAGTATATATGCGCACAGCAGCAGTGTGTAAGCAGGCTCATACAGGCCAAATTACTTGAAATAACTGTGCAGCTTAGAGTAAATACAGAGGCTAATGGTATGTTACAGAATGGGATGCCCCAAGCAGACTTGACATCAGTATATATGCGCACAGCAGCAGTGTGTAAGCAGGCTCATACAGGCCAAATTACTTGAAATAACTGTGTAGCTTAGAGTAAATACAGAGGCTAATGGTATGTTACAGAATGGGATGCCCCAAGCAGACTTGAGATCAGTATATATGCACACAGCAGCAGTGTGTAAGCAGGCTCCAACAGGCCAAATTACTTGAAATAACTGTGCAGCTTAGAGTAAATACAGAGGCTAATGGTATGTTACAGAATGGGATGCCCCAAGCAGACTTGAGATCAATATATATGCACACAGCAGCAGTGTGTAAGCAGGCTCCAACAGGCCAAATTACTTGAAATAACTGTGCAGCTTAGAGTAAATACAGAGGCTAATGGTATGTTACAGAATGGGATGCCCCAAGCAGACTTGAGATCAGTATATATGCGCACAACAGCAGTGTGTAAGCAGGCTCATACAGGCCATATTACTTGAAATAACTGTGCAGCTTAGAGAAAATACAGAGGCTAATGGTATGTTACAGAATGGAATGCCCCAAGCATACTTGAGAACAGTATATATGCACACAGCAGCAGTGTGTAAGCAGGCTCCAACAGGCCAAATTACTTGAAATAACTGTGCAGCTTAGAGTAAATACAGAGGCTAATGGTATGTTACAGAATGGGATGCCCCAAGCAGACTTGAGATCAGTATATATGCACACAGCAGCAGTGTGTAAGCAGGCTCTAACAGGCCAAATTACTTGAAATAACTGTGCAGCTTACAGTAAATACAGAGGCTAATGGTATGTTACAGAATGGGGTGCCCCAAGCAGACTTGAGATCAGTATATATGGACACAGCAGCAGTGTGTAAGCAGGCTCCAACAGGCCAAATTACTTGAAATAACTGTGCAGCTTAGAGTAAATACAGAGACTAATTGTATGTTACAGAATGGGATGCCCCAAGCAGACTTGAGATCAGTATATATGCGCACAGCAGCAGTGTGTAAGCAGGCTCATACAGGCCAAATTACTTGAAATAACTGTGCAGCTTAGAGTAAATACAGAGGCTAATGGTATGTTACAGAATGGGATGCCCCAAGCAGACTTGACATCAGTATATATGCGCACAGCAGCAGTGTGTAAGCAGGCTCATACAGGCCAAATTACTTGAAATAACTGTGCAGCTTAGAGTAAATACAGAGGCTAATGGTATGTTACAGAATGGGATGCCCCAAGCAGACTTGAGATCAGTATATATGCACACAGCAGCAGTGTGTAAGCAGGCTCCAACATGCCAAATTACTTGAAATAACTGTGCAGCTTACAGTAAATACAGAGGCTAATGGTATGTTACAGAATGGGGTGCCCCAAGCAGACTTGAGATCAGTATATATGGACACAGCAGCAGTGTGTAAGCAGGCTCCAACAGGCCAAATTACTTGAAATAACTGTGCAGCTTAGAGTAAATACAGAGACTAATTGTATGTTACAGAATGGGATGCCCCAAGCAGACTTGAGATCAGTATATATGCGCACAGCAGCAGTGTGTAAGCAGGCTCATACAGGCCAAATTACTTGAAATAACTGTGCAGCTTAGAGTAAATACAGAGGCTAATGGTATGTTACAGAATGGGATGCCCCAAGCAGACTTGACATCAGTATATATGCGCACAGCAGCAGTGTGTAAGCAGGCTCATACAGGCCAAATTACTTGAAATAACTGTGCAGCTTAGAGTAAATACAGAGGCTAATGGTATGTTACAGAATGGGATGCCCCAAGCAGACTTGAGATCAGTATATATGCACACAGCAGCAGTGTGTAAGCAGGCTCCAACATGCCAAATTACTTGAAATAACTGTGCAGCTTAGAGTAAATACAGAGGCTAATGGTATGTTACAGAATGGGATGCCCCAAGCAGACTTGAGATCAGTATATATGCACACAGCAGCAGTGTGTAAGCAGGCTCCAACAGGCCAAATTACTTGAAATAACTGTGCAGCTTAGAGTAAATACAGAGGCTAATGGTATGTTACAGAATGGGATGCCCCAAGCAGACTTGAGATCAGTATATATGCGCACAGCAGCAGTGTGTAAGCAGGCTCATACAGGCCATATTACTTGAAATAACTGTGCAGCTTACAGTAAATACAGAGGCTAATGGTATGTTACAGAATGGGATGCCCCAAGCAGACCTGAGATCAGTATATATGCACAGCAACAGTGTCTAAGCAGGCTCCAACAGGCCAAATTACTTGAAATAACTGTGCAGCTTAGAGAAAATACAGAGGCTAATGGTATGTTACAGAATGGGATGCCCCAAGCAGACTTGAGGTCAGTATATATGCACACAGCAGCAGTGTGTAAGCAGGCTCATACAGGCCAAATTACTTGAAATAACTGTGCAGCTTACAGTAAATACAGAGGCTAATGGTATGTTACAGAATGGGGTGCCCCAAGCAGACTTGAGATCAGTATATATGCACACAGCAGCAGTGTGTAAGCAGGCTCCAACAGGCCAAATTACTTGAAATAACTGTGCAGCTTACAGTAAATACAGAGGCTAATTGTATGTTACAGAATGGGATGCCCCAAGCAGACTTGAGATCAGTATATATGCGCACAGCAGCAGTGTGTAAGCAGGCTCATACAGGCCAAATTACTTGAAATAACTGTGCAGCTTGGAGTAAATACAGAGGCTAATGGTATGTTACAGAATGGGATGCCCCAAGCAGACTTGAGATCAGTATATATGCGCACAGCAGCAGTGTGTAAGCAGGCTCATACAGGCCAAATTACTTGAAATAACTGTGCAGCTTAGAGTAAATACAGAGGCTAATGGTATGTTACAGAATGGGATGCCCCAAGCAGACTTGAGATCAGTATATATGCACACAGCAGCAGTGTGTAAGCAGGCTCCAACAGGCCAAATTACTTGAAATAACTGTGCAGCTTAGAGTAAATACAGAGGCTAATGGTATGTTACAGAATGGGATGCCCCAAGCAGACTTGAGATCAGTATATATGCACACAGCAGCAGTGTGTAAGCAGGCTCCAACAGGCCAAATTACTTGAAATAACTGTGCAGCTTAGAGTAAATACAGAGGCTAATGGTATGTTACAGAATGGGATGCCCCAAGCAGACTTGAGATCAGTATATATGCGCACAGCAGCAGTGTGTAAGCAGGCTCATACAGGCCATATTACTTGAAATAACTGTGCAGCTTAGAGTAAATACAGAGGCTAATGGTATGTTACAGAATGGAATGCCCCAAGCAGACTTGAGATCAGTATATATGCACACAGCAGCAGTGTGTAAGCAGGCTCCAACAGGCCAAATTACTTGAAATAACTGTGCAGCTTACAGTAAATACAGAGGCTAATGGTATGTTACAGAATGGGATGCCCCAAGCAGACTTGAGATCAGTATATATGCGCACAACAGCAGTGTGTAAGCAGGCTCTAACAGGCCAAATTACTTGAAATAACTGTGCAGCTTAGAGTAAATACAGAGGCTAATGGTATGTTACAGAATGGGATGCCCCAAGCAGACTTGAGATCAGTATATATGCACACAGCAGCAGTGTGTAAGCAGGCTCATACAGGCCAAATTACTTGAAATAACTGTGCAGTTTACAGTAAATACAGAGGCTAATGGTATGTTACAGAATGGGGTGCCCCAAGCAGACTTGAGATCAGTATATATGCACACAGCAGCAGTGTGTAAGCAGGCTCCAACAGGCCAAATTACTTGAAATAACTGTGCAGCTTAGAGTAAATACAGAGGCTAATTGTATGTTACAGAATGGGATGCCTCAAGCAGACTTGAGATCAGTATATATATGCGCAGCAGCAGTGTGTAAGCAGGCTCATACAGGCCAAATTACTTGAAATAACTGTGCAGCTTAGAGTAAATACAGAGGCTAATGGTATGTTACAGAATGGGATGCCCCAAGCAGACTTGAGATCAGTATATATGCGCACAGCAGCAGTGTGTAAGCAGGCTCATACAGGCCAAATTACTTGAAATAACTGTGCAGCTTAGAGTAAATCCAGAGGCTAATGGTATGTTACAGAATGGGATGCCCCAAGCAGACTTGAGATCAGTATATATGCACACAGCAGCAGTGTGTAAGCAGGCTCCAACAGGCCAAATTACTTGAAATAACTGTGCAGCTTAGAGTAAATACAGAGGCTAATGGTATGTTACAGAATGGGATGCCCCAAGCAGACTTGAGATCAGTATATATGCACACAGCAGCAGTGTGTAAGCAGGCTCCAACAGGCCAAATTACTTGAAATAACTGTGCAGCTTAGAGTAAATACAGAGGCTAATGGTATGTTACAGAATGGGATGCCCCAAGCAGACTTGAGATCAGTATATATGCACACAGCAGCAGTGTGTAAGCAGGCTCCAACAGGCCAAATTACTTGAAATAACTGTGCAGCTTAGAGTAAATACAGAGGCTAATGGTATGTTACAGAATGGGATGCCCCAAGCAGACTTGAGATCAGTATATATGCGCACAGCAGCAGTGTGTAAGCAGGCTCATACAAGCCAAATTACTTGAAATAACTGTGCAGCTTAGAGTAAATCCAGAGGCTAATGGTATGTTACAGAATGGGATGCCCCAAGCAGACTTGAGATCAGTATATATGCACACAGCAGCAGTGTGTAAGCAGGCTCCAACAGGCCAAATTACTTGAAATAACTGTGCAGCTTAGAGTAAATCCAGAGGCTAATGGTATGTTACAGAATGGGATGCCCCAAGCAGACTTGAGATCAGTATATATGCACACAGCAGCAGTGTGTAATCATCCTCATACAGGCCAAATTACTTGAAATAACTGTGCAGCTTAGAGTAAATACAGAGGCTAATGGTTTGTTACAGAATGGGATGCCCAAAGCAGACTTGAGATCAGTATATATGCACACAGCAGCAGTGTGTAAGCAGCCTCATACAGGCCAAATTACTTGAAATAACTGTGCAGCTTACAGTAAATACAGAGGCAGATGAGATCTTACAAAATGGTAATGTTCCCACAGCAGACTTGAGATCAGTTCAGTATATATGCACAGTAAGTGTATAAGCAGCCTGAAAACGCTAACAAAGCCAGTCAGCCAGCCAGTAACACTCAGGCTGGATGAAAAAAAAAAAATCTCCCTGTGACTGCCTCCGATTTTTCCTAACTTTCCCTGCTTCTCGCTGACTTCCTGCCTGTCTCTTGCCTGTCTCCTGCCTGTCCCTGTCTGTCCCTGTCTCTCTAACTGTCTCTCCCTGACTACAGCAGCATCCTGTCTCTCACGAATGCAATAGAGAAATGAGGAAAAGCAAGATGTCCGCCGCCTTAAATAGCGCTGTGACGTCACCGGGATTGCTGGCTGCTGATAGGCTGCATGTGACTGCCCCAGCATGCACTGGTGCCGGGTAGATGTCTGGACATGTCCCGTCCGCCATCTTAGAATGCCTGTAATATAAATGAATGGATGTTAAAGGAAAACTTCGAGCGATCGAAGCACGGGGAAATTCAGATTCGATCCGAATCAAATTTTTCATGAAATTCGGATCGAATCCGGGTTGGCGGCGGTCTGTCATTGCCTGTTATAGCGCCTAGACCCTTGTAGCTGTTTATCCTCGATTTTGATCCTGATTTCTGTTGCCGACCTTGCCAGTTTGACCATCCTTGATCTCCGCTCCTGTTGCCGACCCTTGCCAGTTTGACCATCCTTGATCTCCGTTCCTGTTGCCGACCCTTGCCAGTTTGACCATCCTTGATCTCCGTTCCTGTTGCCGACCCTTGCCAGTTTGACCATCCTTGATCTCCGTTCCTGTTGCCGACCTTTGCCAGTTTGACCATCCTTGATCTCCGTTCCTGTTGCCGACCCTTGCCAGTTTGACCATCCTTGATCTCCGTTCCTGTTGCCGACCTTTGCTTGCCTCTGACCATCCTCGATCTCCACTCCTGCTGCCGACCCTTGCCTCGAACCTAGACCACGATCTGTCCATTGCTATTGTCCTGTGGCCTTCTCAGGTCTCCTGTTACCAACCTCCAGCCTGTCCTTGGACTTCCTCCTTACGCTCAGTTACGGGCTGCCCGATTCCACTTCCAGCCGCAGGCTCTCCAGTCCTCTGTACCATAAGGCTTCATCCTTTGAGCCATAAAGTCCTGGGGGCAACCGATCCCGAGCAGGCGTGTTCTGCGTCTCGGCAAGCGGGGGCTCCTATAGGTGAAGCTGGCTGCGGAGATTGGGGGTTGAGGTCCTTACCAAGAGAGCTGGAGTTGTCTAAGTGGTTAATCACGGTACCCGGAGCGTGACATTATAACAGGCCCAAAAATATTAATATGGAAGACCTGGTACAGCAAGTTCAGGCGATGGCCACCGCTATCAATCAACTTGCCCAGAGGGTGGCCAATCAAGAAACCCGCCAGACTTCAACACCCGCTGTATCACCTCATATTCCTGAGCCTAAGGTTCCTTTACCTGAAAAGTTCTTTGGAGACCGGGCCGGCTTTTCGAATTTCAAGAATTCGTGTGAACTCTACTTTAGGCTGCGGCCTTTATCTTCTGGCACAGAAACCCAACGGGTGGGTTTAATTATCTCTTTGCTACAAGGAGATCCCCAGTCATGGGCTTTCAGCTTGCTCCCTGAAGATCCTGCCTTACACTCCGTGACATCCTTTTTCTCAGCTATGGGAGTGTTGTATGCGGATCCAGATCGTCAGTCCACGGCGGAAAACAGGCTTCGGGCCCTGAAGCAGGGTCGGAATTCCGCCGAGGACTACAGCGCTGAGTTCCGGCGCTGGGCAGTAGAATCTACCTGGAACGATCCAGCCCTATGTAGCCAATTCCGCATGGGGCTATCCGAAAATATTAAAGATGCCCTGGTCAGCTTTCCCACTCCTAAAGATTTGGACCAGCTTATGCAGGTCTCCATCAGGATCGATAGGCGTCTTAGGGAGAGAGCCAGGGAAAGGGTTAGGGTTACTACTCCCTTTAAACCTTCACAAACTCCCAGCCCTTCAACTCCTGGTGGGGTAAACTCCTCCTCCCCCTCTCAAGAGGAGCCAATGCAGGTTGGCAGAGCCCGTCTTTCTCAGGACGAGAAACAACGAAGACGGTCTTTGGGTCTTTGTCTCTATTGTGGGTCCCCGGGGCATTTTGCCAGGTCTTGCTCTAATAAGGGATATCCGGCGGGAAACTTTCTCGCCTAGGTCAGGAAGAGGGTGCTGACCTAGGTGGATGGAAGCATTACTCTCACCATGATAAGATGTTAATCCCTACAGAGCTTTTCTGGGGTCTTTCCAAACAGGCAGTATCTGCTTTTGTCGATAGTGGAGCTGCAGGTAACTTCCTGGATCGGAACATAGTCTCCATCCTGGGGGTTCCACTGGTACCTCTTGAAAAGTCTCTCCAGGTGTTGGCAATAAATGGGAAGGCTATCCAGGGAGGACCGGTCAGTCACAAGACCCCTCCTCTCAAATTAGTGGTGGGCTCATCTCATTCTGAACTTATAGAATTTCTGGTGTTTGATTGTCCAGAAACACCTGTAGTTTTGGGATACCCATGGCTAAAGCTCCATAACCCCATATTTAATTGGCACTCTGGTGACCTGGTGAAATGGAGTAATTACTGCAAGGCACATTGCTTCTCCACTGTCCTTAGGAGTGTTCAGATTTTGCCCCAGGAATTACCTCTGCCTTATTCTGATTGGGCAGATGTCTTTTCTGAGCGATCCGCTGATAAACTTCCCCCACACAGATCCTATGATTGTCCCATCGACTTACTTCCGGGAACTATTCCCCCTAGGGGGAAAATTTATAATCTGAATCGGGCAGAAGAGCAGGCTATGACGGAATATATTTCGGAAAATCTGAGTAAAGGCTTTATCCGCCCATCAACATCACCGGCGGGTGCCGGCTTCTTTTTTGTTGAGAAGAAGGATGGGGGTTTAAGGCCTTGCATAGATTATAGAGAATTGAATAAGATCACCGTTAAAAATCGTTATCCTCTTCCCTTAATAGGTGATTTATTCAATCAGGTGGTGGGGGCTCAGATTTTTTCTAAACTAGATCTAAAGGGGGGCCTACAATCTAATCCGTATACGACAAGGGGATGAATGGAAGACGGCTTTCAATGTTAAAGATGGTCATTATGAATATTTAGTCATGCCTTTCGGCCTTTGCAATGCTCCTGCGGTCTTTCAAGACTTTGTTAATGACGTGTTTCGTGACTATTTGGGTATCTTCGTAGTGGTTTATTTGGATGACATCCTCATTTTCTCCAAGAACCTTTTTGAACACAGGCAACATGTAAAACTGGTCCTTCAGAAATTGAGGGAAAATAATCTATACGCTAAAATCTCTAAATGTATGTTTGAAGTTGCCTCCGTTCCCTTCTTAGGGTATATTATTTCTAGTCAGGGGTTGGAGATGGATGCGGGAAAGGTTTCAGCGGTGCGGGATTGGGTACAACCCAAATCTTTAAAAGAATTACAACGTTTTCTTGGGTTTGCTAATTTCTATCGACGTTTTATCAAGGGTTTCTCTAGTATCGTTGCTCCTCTCACCAATCTCACCCGTAAAGCCGCGTTCACTGTTAACTGGTCACCATCAGCTACCGAAGCTTTTGGTGTCTTGAAACAGGCTTTTACTTCGGCGCCAGTCTTAGTGCACCCTGATGTCAACAGACCTTTTATTGTTGAAGTTGATGCGTCTGAATTGGGTGTGGGGGCTGTTTTATCGCAATTCTCTGGATCTCCTGAACGTATGCATCCATGTGCCTATTTCTCTCGGAAATTTAATACCGCGGAACAAAATTATGACGTTGGCAATAGGGAACTATTAGCTATTAAACTGGCATTTGATGAATGGCGTCACTGGTTAGAGGGCTCTCTGCATCCTATCACTGTATATACCGATCATAAAAATCTTGAGTATATAGGCTCCGCCAAGAGGTTGAATTCTCGACAGGCCCGTTGGGCATTATTTTTTTCACGTTTCAATTTTATTATTACTTTTAAGCCGGGTGTAAAAAATACTAAAGCCGATGCTCTATCGCGTATGTTCGGTGAGTGTAAAGATCGAGGAGATTCTGGGGAACCTATTTTACCTGCAGGTTGTGTGGTCGGGGCCCTACTCCCCGATCTTTCTAATGTTTTGGCACCGTTCCAAGATGATTCACCTGTAAATGTACCAGCAGGACGTCAATTTGTGCCACCGCATTTGCGTTCCGACGTAATCCGCGAATTCCACGACGCCAAAACTGCCGGGCATCTGGGAATTCGTAAAACTTTTATTTTAGCTCGACGTCATGTATGGTGGCCTTCTATGAGACGTGATATCACTACCCTTATCGACGCATGTCCTGTTTGTGCACGAAGTAAAGGGGTACACAAGGCCCCTAGTGGGTATCTGATTCCGCTTGAGATCCCTAAAGAATCGTGGTCTCACATCTCGATGGATTTTATTGTTGATTTACCTCTCTCGCATGGGAACACTGTGATTTGGGTAGTCGTTGATAGATTTAGTAAGATGGCTCATTTTATTGCTTTACCCAAGCTACCCTCGGCTCCTGAACTTTCGCGCTTGTTCATCTCGCATATTTTTCGTCTTCATGGTATTCCAGTAAATATTGTTTCCGATCGGGGTGTGCAATTTATATCACAATTTTGGAAAAATTTTTGTTCACGTTTGGGGATTCAGGTTTCTTTGTCCTCCGCGTATCATCCCCAGTCTAATGGGCAGACTGAAAGAACGAATCAGAGCCTAGAACAATATTTAAGATGTTACATCTCTGACACTCAGGAGCAGTGGTCGGAATTTATTGACTTTGCGGAGTTCGCGTATAATAATGCGCCGAGTGATAGTACCAAAATATCCCCGTTCTTCTGTAATTATGGAAAGCATCCTAAGGCTTCTTCTTTTTCTGCAGCACCTTCTGATTTTCCGGTCTTAGAAGAGTGGCTTCAGAAACGGAAAGAGGTTTGGGCATGTGTCAAGAAAAATTTAGAAACTATGCGCGTTAAATATAAAAAGTTTGCTGATCGTCACAGGTCTCAGGAACCTATCCTTCAGTGTGGAGACCTTGTTTGGGTTTCCACTAGGAATATCGCTCTCCGTCAGCCTTCTTATAAATTGGGTCCTAAATTTATTGGTCCTTATCCTATTATCAGAAAACTTAATAATGTTACCTATAAAGTACGGCTTCCTTCTACTATGAAGATCTCCGACTCATTTCATGTTTCTCTGTTGAAGCCTGCTAAAGACTCTTCTCCTGTTGGTCCTCCTCCGGTTTTAGTAGATAATGCACAAGAATATGAAGTAAACAAGATTTTGGATTCTCGTAGAGTGCGTAATACTATACAGTATTTAATTGACTGGGTTGGTTATGGTCCTGAGGAGAGATGCTGGGTTTCTTCTAGGGATGTTCACGCCAGGGCTCTGGTAAAGAAATTTCACCGTGACAATCCGGAAAAACCTGGTGAGGGTCCGGAGGCCCCTCGTGAGGGGGGGGGGGTAATGTCAGCACCCACTTACCTGCGCCCCGTTCCTGTCGCGCTCCCCGTACCGCCGCGCGGCTTCCTGGTCGGCGGCCGCGGCGGGCGGCGGTCCTCCTTCCTCCTGGCGCGCGCGCGCCTGGTTCCTCTTTGGCCGGCGTCCCCGTCTCCGACGCTCGTGCTCGCGCACACGCGCGAGCACGTTGTGTTTATGCCCTCCGGCGCCGCTGTTCTCAGCGCGGCCGCCGGAGGAGAAATAATTAAAGGTACAGGTGTGGGTGGGGGGAATGTTTTACTTGTCACTGGCCAATCTCATCAGCACGTCACTCCCTCACTACTTCCCTCCAATCAGCTCTCTCTGAATTCTGGGCAGCTCGCCCCATGTGTCCAATCTGTTTGAAGTTCCTGGTTGCACCAATCACTACACTGACTCTCCTTGGCCAATTATGTCTGTTCCCTATTTAACCTCAACCCAGTCAGTCTGTCATTGCCTGTTATAGCGCCTAGACCCTTGTAGCTGTTTATCCTCGATTTTGATCCTGATTTCTGTTGCCGACCTTGCCAGTTTGACCATCCTTGATCTCCGCTCCTGTTGCCGACCCTTGCCAGTTTGACCATCCTTGATCTCCGTTCCTGTTGCCGACCCTTGCCAGTTTGACCATCCTTGATCTCCGTTCCTGTTGCCGACCCTTGCCAGTTTGACCATCCTTGATCTCCGTTCCTGTTGCCGACCTTTGCCAGTTTGACCATCCTTGATCTCCGTTCCTGTTGCCGACCCTTGCCAGTTTGACCATCCTTGATCTCCGTTCCTGTTGCCGACCTTTGCTTGCCTCTGACCATCCTCGATCTCCACTCCTGCTGCCGACCCTTGCCTCGAACCTAGACCACGATCTGTCCATTGCTATTGTCCTGTGGCCTTCTCAGGTCTCCTGTTACCAACCTCCAGCCTGTCCTTGGACTTCCTCCTTACGCTCAGTTACGGGCTGCCCGATTCCACTTCCAGCCGCAGGCTCTCCAGTCCTCTGTACCGTAAGGCTTCATCCTTTGAGCCATAAAGTCCTGGGGGCAACCGATCCCGAGCAGGCGTGTTCTGCGTCTCGGCAAGCGGGGGCTCCTATAGGTGAAGCTGGCTGCGGAGATTGGGGGTTGAGGTCCTTACCAAGAGAGCTGGAGTTGTCTAAGTGGTTAATCGCGGTACCCGGAGCGTGACAGGGTGTCGGTGGTGGAAATTTGGTTAAAGACATTTTTAGAATGTTTTTACACTTTATCGCTCAAACCTATGTGGACTTTTCGCACCATGCTTTATTTTGTTTTATTTGTGTTTGAATTGTTTGCCACCGATTTTTTTGTTTGTTTTTGAGCACTTGCAAACAAGTAGTTTGCAAATAAGTACGTTATTTTGTCCTAGAGCGGTATTCCCAAGTTTACATTTATTTCCATGCCATATTTCCAGAGTTGACGTAGGTAGAAGAGTTTTTGCTGGGCTTGCTATATAATTAAGTGGATATGTTTTTTAACTGGGACCATCTGTTCAGGAATAAAGATACAGATGCCAAATGGGAATGCTTTAAATCAATTATGAGTACCATTGTTGCAATATGTATTCCTCTGGGTAACAAATATAAGTGGCTAAAATTAAACCCCCCATGGCTGACACCTGTGGTTAAAAGGGCAATAAAGAAAAAGAAAAGGGCATTCAAACATTACAAGGCTGAGCTCTCACCTGTAACTCTTGAAAAGTATAAATTAGTAAATAAAGCACGTAAGAAAGAAAGAAGGTATTTTTTTAAATATATAAACTCAAAGAAAACTCAATCAGAACAGATAGGTGCCCTAATTGATAATAATTGGGAAATGGTATCTGGGAATGAAGAGAAGGTGGAGCTGTTGAATGGATTCTTCAGCTCTGTGTACACAAGAGAGGAGCAAAGAGCCAACATAGTAGATGCCACTGATAGCAATAGCCCAAGTATAATACTTAACAAGCTAAACATGGGTATCAACCAAGAAAGACTCATTTAAATGTGCATAAGACTGCAGGACCAGATGGACTTCACCCAGGAGTTCTTAAAGCTCAGCTCAGTTATCTCATTACCCCGTTCTTGATCTTTAAAGACTCACTAACAACTGGTATAGTGCCAAGAGATTGGTGCAAGGCAAATGTAGTGTCCATCCAGGGCTCTAGGTCTTCTCCGGGCAATTACAGACCAGTAAGTTTAACATCCATTGTGGGAAAATTGCTTAAGGGGCTATTAAGGGACTACATACACAAATATGTAACTATCCATAATATGACAAGTGACAGCAGCATGGTTTTATTAAGGACAGAAGCTGTCAGACTAACCTGATCTAAGCCTGGACAGAGGAGCGGCTGTAGATATAGTTTTTCTGGATTTTGCAAAAGCATTTTACACTGTCCTCCATAGACACTTATTGGGGAAATTGAGATATTCAGGATTTGACAATACAGTTTGTAACTGGACTGAAAAGTGGCTGAACGATCGTGTGCAGAGAGTTGTGGTTAATGATACCTACTGGTGGTGTTCCCTAGGGTTCAGAAAGATTCTGAGAATTAAATGTTTAGTCTTGAGAGGAGATGACTGAGGAGAGACATGATTAACTTTTATAAATATATAAATGGCTAATACAAAAAAGAGGGGGAAACATTATTTCAGGGAAAAACCTCTCTAAAGAAAAGGGGTAACCCCCCTCGACTGGAAAAAAAGAAATTCAGTCTCCGGTGGTGACAATCATTCTTAACCATAAGAACTATAAATCTGTGAAATATCCCCCCACAGAAGCATGTTACAGCATCAACTGCTGGCAACTTCAAAAAAGGATTAGATGCTTATTTAGAAGAAAATAACATTAACAGTTACTATTACCTGTTATCAGTAAAAAAAATACAGTATTATGTAACTATGTAACTTTTGCAATTTTTTTTGTGCACTATAAGCATAGCTTACTGACCTACAATAATCGAGAAATAGTCATTTGTGTAAACAGAGTGGAGAAAAGCAAAAAATCTAGCAGAGGAAAAAAAAGTACCAAGTCTGACCTGATGAGACCTATCTATGAGGAAGCTGCAAAACCACTTGGTGATTGTAGGTAGAATACTCGACACCAGCAGCCTGCCATGAAGTATGTAAGGATCAACAGTGTTAAACACAGATGAAAATTCCACAGACAAAATCCTGACATAAGTCCATGGCAGGTCTGTGAGAGCCAGTTGTATTTGATTGCAAGAGAACTGCATCTTCTGCAGATCTTTTGGATATGTTGCAAAACCGATAGGGACCCATCTGCATACAGTGTTCTCCATAATATAGACCATCACCAACCACTTAAAGACTTTCATGATGATCAAGGTCAAGGCAATCTGTCATTAGTGTCTGTGGCACTGAGGCATTTATTAACCCTTTCAGTGCCAAGCACGTAGTTTCTACGTGCTCGCTTCCACTCCACTTAAAGTGGACCAACACCCAGGATTTTGATTATCCTGGGTCTTGGTCCATTTTGGTGGGGCACCCCCGATCGGGGTGCCCCGCTGTGTGAAACCCCCCCGAACCCCCCGAAAAACTCACCTCTCCCCGCTCCCAGCACCGACGGACAAACCATTTGACAGGAGCGGACAAGCGGCTCCTCCGCCGCCGCCGTGCGGCGCACGTCTAGAGGGGCGCGAGGGAAGACAAGGTAAGGGGATTTGGGGTGTTTGGGGGGGTTTCACCCCGCGGGACATCCCGATCTCGGATGTCCCGCGGGGAGGGAGGTGATCGGCCCGGGAATCTTATAGATTCCCGGGCCGATCACGGGAGGGTGACGGTCCACTTTAAGTGCCAAGCACGTAGAATCTACATGCTTGACTTTCCCCCCTGCTAGCAAAAAGAATAAAAATCAAAAATACTCACCTGACCCCTCGTTGGATCCGCCCCCCCCCCCCCCCCGTTTGGCAGCAGCAGCTGCTAACTGTAAAAAAAATAAATAAATAAAAATGACATTTACTTACCTGCAGTCACGCTGCCTCCCTCCGGGTCTCCTCTTCACTGGGGGGGCCTCCGATCGCCCCCCCAGCCTCTTCAGCTTCAGGGGAGAGCCTGAAAGGGCTCTCCCCCTCCTCTCCCGACGGGCGCCGCCATCTTGCTGTTAAGCCCGCCCCTTGGGCGTCACTCCCGGCGTCTTGCTGTCTCTCCTCGGCTCAGCTGTCAGATGCCCTGGTGATCGCTGGGCAGAGCAGTGGAGGGGCAGGGGATGTTCTGATCCCCTGCCCCCCCTCCTCTAGCCAGCGATCACCAGGGCATCTGACAGCTGATGAACACAGGAGCTGACAATCGGGTGAGGTGATTAAAGTGTTTTTTTTTTTTTTAATAAAGGTTTATTTAAAAGATGTTTGTGTCAGTCTTTTTTTTTTACTGTTAACCCTTTGTGAACTGGTAAGGGGTCCATGAGACCCCTTATACCAGTTCACAAGGCTGGGGTCTGGCAAGCCACCTGCAACTAGCGGGCTTGCCATTAAACCCCCGAACCCCCAATTACCTGCCTCCCCAAAGCCCGGGGGAGGCAGAAGAGCCCGGGCCCACACAGGGTATGTGGGCTCGTAGGCTGCAGGGTGAGAGGCCACAAAAGCTGGCCCCTCCACTCTGTTCCTACAAGCCCCCATAGCTGGTCCCGGGCTGGTTATGACGGGTAAGGGGGACCCTACGTCATTTTTTTTTAATTTTAAGGGTTTGGGTTAGGGTTAGCCTAACCCTAACCCTTAAAAAAAAAAAAAAATGGTTTCCCCCCCGGGAGGGGGACCTTACGTCATTTTTATTTTATTTTTAAGGGTTAGGGTTAGGGTTAGCTTAAAAAAAAAATGGGTTCCCCTCTACGTCATTTGTTTTTATTTTTACGGGTTAGGGTTAGCCTAACCCTAACCCTTAAAATTCCAAAAAAAATTCAAAAAAATATTTTTTAAGGGTGAGGGTTAGGGTTAGGCTAACCCCAACACTAACCCTTAAAAAAAAATGACGTACGGCCCCCCGTACGGGGACCCATTTTTTAAAAAATAACCCTAACCCTTAAAATTCCCAAAAAAAAATGGGTTCCCCCTCCCGACCCTGCATCATATTTTTTTTTTTTTTTTAAGTGTTAGGGTTAGGCTAACCCTAACCCTTAAAAATAAAAATGATGTAGGTTCCCACTCCCGGGGGGGGGGGGGGGGCATTTTTTTGGGAATAACCCTAACCCTTAAAGATCCCAAAAAAATCGGTCCCCCTCCCCGGGAGTTGGGACCCTACGTCATTTTTTTTGGGTGAGTTTACTGGGCGACCTGGATTCTCTATACACAGTGGGCATCCCAAATCTGAGGGGAGGAAATAAGCCTGCCCTGGAGTCTCATAGACTGCAGGGTGGGTTTTAGTCCATTTTAAAAAATGAGTTGTCAGTACATTTACACTTATATGCAACTTTTGAAATAAATCATCTAGGTAATGTTCTTAATGCTCTTACCAGTCAAAATGTACCTTGTATAGAAAGAGTCTCAACGCATTTGGCAAAGGGAGGTGGCTTCATCAGGACATACCGAAATGGTATGTACGAGAAGATCCATTATGAAGGTGCAGTTCCCTTGAGAACCAGGTTATCGACAGTGTGTAGATGTAAAGAGCTAGATAAGGTCCTTCCTTAGTCAGCGCAGGGCCGTGTGCCGAGTAAATAGTGATTTAGAAGTTTCACTGGGTTTTCAGAATCCGGTGCATAGGTGCCCCTAACTCCATTGGGAGGATGCTGAGGCCTGCTGGAGTAGGCATAGTACACCTACTCCAGTTGGCCCCAGAATCCTTCCAGTGCAGGATACACTCGTTAACCTGGTTCACAAGGGAAACTACACCTCCATATTGGATCTTCCTCACACATACCTTTGCAGTATTTCCCGATGAAGCCACTTCCGTTTGGCTAGGGATGTTAAAGTTTGGGTTTGTTGAGCTTAGCCGAACATGCCGCCAAAGGACTCATTCCGAACCCAAACACCATTCAATGTCAAGTCAATAGGGCCCCAAAATGGCTCTAAAATGAGGGTAGTAAAGACTAGAGGACTGCAAAGGGGAACACCAGGGTGAGTGCCCTGTACAAAATGGGATGGGGAAAGTACTCAAAACAATAACAGAAAACAATAAAATACCATAATTAAAAAAAAAATATTAGTTCTTTTACTGGTCTTGGAGGCCAAACTGGGGGGGGGGGGGGGGAGTTACACCTGCGCAATTGCCCTGCATAAAATGGGGTAGGGAAAGTGCTCAAAATAATTACACAATATGAAAAAAATAAATACACAAATAAATAGATTAAAAATTAATTTAAAAAATATTAAGTGATATTTCAGACATAGCTAATTGTGTTGGGCTACATTTGGCACTCTGTTTTTCATTTTTAAATTGAAGAAGAAATGGCTGAGATATCGAGGTTTACACTGTTACCCAATGCTTCTGAAGCATGTGGGAGTGGCCCTTGAAGTTTTGAGGTTGCATAATAATCAAATGCAAATAATGTCTTTGATCCTTTGTTTTGCTCACTGATAACATTTACTCAGGTAGTTTTTGCATTTATATATTTTGTATCTTGGGGATTCATCAGTATTATTGTTTGGCACATCTCCTCACCATCTCCCTGGGAATACCTGTCACATTTGGGCAGCCGCAGTCCTTTTGTGGATCTTTATAGTGTTTTTAACATGTTGTGTGACCGGTCCATAGATTGTTCTGTGCATTTAGGTTTCTCTCATTTGTTAAGCTGCAAAATAATCATCATAATGGGCAGAGCGGTGCTGGGAGCGAGAGTGCTTACTAGGAGGAGGCTGGGTAAGGAGGGAGGGGTTAGCTGGACTTGAATGGCAGCTCTAAAAGTGGCATTCAAGCCAGCACTGAAGCTAGTATTGGTGTCCTACATCAGCAGGGTGGTGCTGGAGGGCCAAATAAGGAAGTATATTCATCATTCAGGGCACAGAGCCAAGAGGAAGCACATTGCTGGAGAAAAGCTTGGCAACTTAAGTTGCTGTTTATTTTTAGGGATGAGCGAATCGATCCGGACGAACCCGGATTCGATCCGGATTTCAGGAAAAATTCGATTCGGATCGAATCCGAATTTCCCCGCGATTCGATCGCTCGAAGTTTTCCTTTAACATCCATTCATTTACATTTACAGGCATTCTAAGATGGCGGACGGGACATGTCTGGACATCTATCCCGCGCCAGTGCAAGCTGGGGCAGTCACATGCAGCCTATCAGCAGCCAGCAAGCCCGGTGACGTCACAGCGCTATTTAAGTCGGCCATCTTGCTTTTCCTTCCTCATTTCTCTATTGCATTCGTGAGAGACAGAACGTTGTAGTGAGAGAGAGAGGCAGTTAGACAGGCAGGGACAGACAGGGACAGGCTGGAGACAGGCAGGAGACAGACAGGAGACAGACAGAAAGTCAGCGAAAAACAGGGAAAGGTAGGAAAAATCGGAGGCTGTCACAGGGAGATTTTTTTTTTTTTTCATCCAGCCTGAGTGTTACTAGCTGGCTGACAGGCTTTGTTAGCGTTTTCAGGCTGCTTATACTAACTAACTGTGCATATATACTGAACTGATCTTAAGTCTGCTGTGAGGCATCCCATTCTGTGACTACACCAGCCTCTATTTAAGACCATATAACCATTTGCACTTATTCTAATTGAAATTAGGCCTGATAAAGACACTTTTGCTGTGCATAGCACTACTTGTCCCAGGTTCACTGCTGGGTTTTTAGGGCATCCCATTCTGTGACTACAGCAGCCTCTGTTTAAGACCATATAACCATTTGCACTTATTATAATTGAAATTAGGCCTGATAAAGACACTTTTGCTGTGCATAGCACTACTTGTCCCAGGTTCACTGCTGGGTTTTTAGGGCATCCCATTCTGTGACAACAGCAGCCTCTGTTTAAGACCATATAACCATTTGCACTTATTATAATTGAAATTAGGCCTGATAAAGACACTTTTGCTGTTCATAGCACTACTGGACCCTGCCAGGTGTACTTACTGCTGGTTTTTAGGGAATCCCATTCTGTGACTACAGCAGCCCCTGTTTAAGACCATATAACCATTTGCACTTATTCTAATTGAAATTAGGCCTGATAAAGACACTTTTGCTGTGCATAGCACTACTTGTCCCAGGTTCACTGCTGGGTTTTTAGGGCATCCCATTCTGTGACTACAGCAGCCACTGTTTAACACCATATAACCATTTGCACTTATTCTAATTGAAATTAGGCCTGATAAAGACACTTTTGCTGTGCATAGCACTACTTGTCCCAGGTTCACTGCTGGGTTTTTAGGGCATCCCATTCTGTGACTACGGCAGCCTCTGTTTAACACCATATAACCATTTGCACTTATTCTAATTGAAATTAGGCCTGATAAAGACACTTTTGCTGTGTATAGCACTACTTGTCCCAGGTTCACTGCTGGGTTTTTAGGGCATCCCATTCTGTGACTACAGCAGCCTCTGTTTAAGACCATATAACCATTTGCACTTATTATAATTGAAATTAGGCCTGATAAAGACACTTTTGCTGTTCATAGCACTACTGGACCCTGCCAGGTGTACTTACTGCTGGTTTTTAGGGCATCCCATTCTGTGACTACGGCAGCCTCTGTTTAACACCATATAACCATTTGCACTTATTCTAATTGAAATTAGGCCTGATAAAGACACTTTTGCTGTGTATAGCACTACTTGTCCCAGGTTCACTGCTGGGTTTTTAGGGCATCCCATTCTGTGACTACAGCAGCCTCTGTTTAACACCATATAACCATTTGCACTTATTCTAATTGAAATTAGGCCTGATAAAGACACTTTTGCTGTGTATAGCACTACTTGTCCCAGGTTCACTGCTGGGTTTTTAGGGCATCCCATTCTGTGACTACAGCAGCCTCTGTTTAAGACCATATAACCATTTGCACTTATTATAATTGAAATTAGGCCTGATAAAGACACTTTTGCTGTTCATAGCACTACTGGACCCTGCCAGGTGTACTTACTGCTGGTTTTTAGGGCATCCCATTCTGTGACTACGGCAGCCTCTGTTTAACACCATATAACCATTTGCACTTATTCTAATTGAAATTAGGCCTGATAAAGACACTTTTGCTGTGTATAGCACTACTTGTCCCAGGTTCACTGCTGGGTTTTTAGGGCATCCCATTCTGTGACTACAGCAGCCTCTGTTTAAGACCATATAACCATTTGCACTTATTATAATTGAAATTAGGCCTGATAAAGACACTTTTGCTGTGCATAGCACTACTTGTCCCATGTTCACTGCTGGGTTTTTAGGGCATCCCATTCTGTGACTACAGCAGCCTCTGTTTAAGACCATATAACCATTTGCACTTATTCTAATTGAAATTAGGCCTGATAAAGACACTTTTGCTGTGCATAGCACTACTTGTCCCAGGTTCACTGCTGGGTTTTTAGGGCATCCCATTCTGTGACTACAGCAGCCTCTGTTTAACACCATATAACCATTTGCACTTATTATAATTGAAATTAGGCCTGATAAAGACACTTTTGCTGTGCATAGCACTACTTGTCCCAGGTTCACTGCTGGGTTTTTAGGGCATCCCATTCTGTGACTACAGCAGCCTCTGTTTAAGACCATATAACCATTTGCACTTATTCTAATTGAAATTAGGCCTGATAAAGACACTTTTGCTGTGCATAGCACTACTTGTCCCAGGTTCACTGCTGGGTTTTTAGGGCATCCCATTCTGTGACTACAGCAGCCTCTGTTTAACACCATATAACCATTTGCACTTATTATAATTGAAATTAGGCCTGATAAAGACACTTTTGCTGTTCATAGCACTACTGGACCCTGCCAGGTGTACTTACTGCTGGTTTTTAGGGCATCCCATTCTGTGACTACAGCAGCCTCTGTTTAAGACCATATAACCATTTGCACTTATTCTAATTGAAATTAGGCCTGATAAAGACACTTTTGCTGTGCATAGCACTACTTGTCCCAGGTTCACTGCTGGGTTTTTAGGGCATCCCATTCTGTGACTACAGCAGCCTCTGTTTAATACCATATAACCATTTGCACTTATTTTAATTGAAATTAGGCCTGATAAAGACACTTTTGCTGTGCATAGCACTACTTGTCCCAGGTTCACTGCTGGGTTTTTAGGGCATCCCATTCTGTGACTACAGCAGCCTCTGTTTAAGACCATATAACCATTTGCACTTATTATAATTGAAAGTAGGCCTGATAAAGACACTTTTGCTGTTCATAGCACTACTGGACCCTGCCAGGTGTACTTACTGCTGGTTTTTAGGGCATCCCATTTTGAGACTACAGCAGCCTCTGTTTAAGACCATATAACCATTTGCACTTATTCTAATTGAAATTAGGCCTGATAAAGACACTTTTGCTGTGCATAGCACTACTTGTCCCAGGTTCACTGCTGGGTTTTTAGGGCATCCCATTCTGTGACTACAGCAGCCTCTGTTTAACACCATATAACCATTTGCACTTATTATAATTGAAATTAGGCCTGATAAAGACACTTTTGCTGTGCATAGCACTACTGCCTGCCAGGTGCACTCCTGTTTGGGGCATCCCATTCTGTGACTACACCAGCCTCTGTTTAAGACCATATAACCATTTGCACTTATTATAATTGAAATTAGGCCTGATAAAGACACTTTTGCTGTGCTTAGCACTACTTGTCCCAGGTTCACTGCTGGGTTTTTAGGGCATCCCATTCTGTGACTACAGCAGCCTCTGTTTAAGACCATATAACCATTTGCACTTATTATAATTGAAATTAGGCCTGATAAAGACACTTTTGCTGTGCATAGCACTACTGCCTGCCAGGTGCACTCCTGTTTGGGGCATCCCATTCTGTGACTACACCAGCCTCTGTTTAAGACCATATAACCATTTGCACTTATTATAATTGAAATTAGTCATGATAAAGACACTTTTGCTGTGCATAGTCTTACTGCTGCCTGCCAGGTGCTCTCTGGTTTTTGGGGCATCCCATTCTGTAACATACCATTAGCCTCTGTATTTACTGTAAGCTGCACAGTTATTTAAAGAAATTTGGCCTGTATGAGCCTTCTAACACACTGCTGCTGTGTGCATATATACTGATCTCAAGTCTGCTTGGGGCATCCCATTCTGTAACATAACATAACCTACCTACCATACTAAGCAGCTCTCTTATTTAAACTAAGCAGGCCTCTTGGAGGCTGATTGTCCACTTTTGGGTGTGCATTTATATTCGGTTTCATATACCGTGGGGTATCCCAATTTGTAAGATAACCTACCCCAACCATGTAAACTAAATAGGCCTGTTGCAGCCTGAGTTTCTCTGCTTGCGTATGGCCTGCATTACAATCTGTCTCTTTCAATGACACTGCTGCCTGGGGTATCCCAATTTGTAAGATAACCTACCCCAACCATGTAAACTAAAGGTTACGTCTTTCCAGAAGGAAAACTTATGCCGAACACTATTTTTGTTAGGGGCATTGACCTTTGGATTGATCGGCATGAAATTAAGGTTTTTTTTTTCAAAGTATGGCGCTGTAAAGAAGGTCAAAATGATGTCTCATTTTTGGATTATTGTTACTTTTTGTTCAGCTTGAAATATAACAGGCCACACGGGCATCCCAAGGCACGTGCTATTTTAACCCTATCTGTTATACAACATAAGCGTTGATCAGCATCAGCTGCTTTATTAAGCTACTTCAGTTTGCACTTGTTTTTGACTGCTTTTAATAAACCAGGCCGCAGGGCACCCCAAAGCTGCACCTTGCACCCTATCTGGTATACAACATAAGTGTTGATCAGCATCAGCTTCATTAAGCTACTTCAGTTTGCACTTCCTTTTTGACTGCTTTCATTTAACCAGGCCGCAGGGCACCCCAAAGCTGCACCTTGCACCCTACCTGTTTATACTAAATAAGCATCTACAGCCTCAGCTTTATTAAGTTATTGCATTTTGAATTGGTTTTGGTCTGCTTTAAATACACCAGGCCGCAGGGCATCCCAAACCTGCATGTTGCACCCCATCTGTTATACTAAATAAGCGTTGATCAGCATCAGCTTTATTAAGCTATTGCATTTTGCATTGGTTTTTGTACTGCTGCCAAAACACTAGCCCATATGGGCATCCCAAACCAGCACATGTCACCCTATCTGTTATACTAAATAAGCTTCTACAGGCCCTTTTTTTATTTATTTATTTTTATTGATATAGAGCTGCAATAGCTTATATTGTGAGGTAAATTTGCCATTTTGCAGCATAATATAGAGCAGCCCCTGTGTAAATCTGAGGGGCAATAGCTTATATAGTGAGGTAAATTTGCCATTTTGCTTCGTTATATAGAGCAGGCCCTGTGTAAATCTGAGGGGCAATAGCTTATATTGTGAGGTTAATTTGCCATTTTGCAGCATAATATAGAGCAGCCCCTGTGTAAATCTGAGGGGCAATAGCTTATATAGTGAGGTAAATTTGCCATTTTGCTTCGTTATATAGAGCAGGCCCTGTGTAAATCTGAGGGGCAATAGTTTATATTATGAGGTAAATTCATGGTTTTGCACCATTATATGGAGCAGCCCCTGTGTAAATCTGAGGGGCAATAGCTTATATTGTGAGGTAAATTTGCCATTTTGCAGCATAATATAGAGCAGCCCCTGTGTAAATCTGAGGGGCAATAGCTTATATAGTGAGGTAAATTTGCCATTTTGCTTCGTTATATAGAGCAGCCCAATTGCCATCTAAATCAACTACTGTCCGGCCAGTACAGCTTTTCCAGGGCAAACTCTGCTAGTTGTGGGCACAAGTCAAGTTTGGCTTCCCAGCAAATCCAGTGGATCCTGAAGGTGTGTTGGCATGGTCATGTCAAGGTATGACATGACCTGCTGTTTGAGGTCTAGCTCCAGGTCTTCCTGCTGCTCATGAGTAGACTCACTATGCGGGTGTAGAAAGCTACTCACTAGCGACTGAAGACTGAGGCTGCTGCTGATGGAGCTGCTGCTGCTGCTCCTTCCACCCCCCCAGCAGCCATGGCAGTGGAAGGTGATCACAGAGGTCCCCCCCGAGTCAGACCTGCGGGAGTATGGGCCATGGCGCAGATAGACATCGCCCAACTGACTACGTGGGATGTCTCTGTAGTAGGTCAGTTTGTCCTCCCTCTCAGTGGGCGTAAAAAATGCCCCCATTTTGTGCCGGAAGCGAGGGTCCAATAAGTTGGAGAGCCAGAAGTCTTCCCGCTGACAAATGGAGACAATTCTGCGCTCACTAGTACGCAAGCATGTGAGCATGCATCGTGCCATTTGTGCAAGTGACTCGGAGGGACTACCTGTCTCCATCTCCACTGTAAACTGCCACGGTGTGTCTGGGTCCTCTGTCTCGCCTTCCTCACAACCCTCTAGCTCCTGTGGCTGCTCCTGCTCCTCCTCTCCTGTCAGATGACTAGATAAAATGGTCATTTTGTGAAACCTAAACTGTGGTTTGCTGTGCCCCACCCCCTCCTCCACTTCAGCCCCCACAGGCTTCATGTGGCTGTGAAATGTATGTGCCATGTCTCCAGTGCCCTGACCAGCCATGGTTTCCAACATGTGTTGTAGTACATGAAGCAGTGGAATCTCATCGTTCATCTCATAGTCCTGGCAACTGACTAATAACGTAGCTTCCTCAAAGGGCCTGAGCAAACGGTCGGTGTCACGTATGAGCTGCCAATGGTTTACATTGAATTTACACAGGGGTGTCCCCCTATCCGTTTGGATCATCCAGAAATCCGTGATGGCTTTTCTCTGTTCCTATAGTGCAGTGGTCCTCAACCCTGTCCTCAAGGCCCACCAACATGTCATGTTTTTTGGATCTCCAAATAGCCAGCTCTATTGCTCTGCAGCTGCACTAATTACTCGACCTGTGCATCTTTGTGGAGATCTGCAAAACCTGGCCTGTTGGTGGGCCTTGAGGACAGGGTTGGGGACCACTGCTATAGTGGATCCTGCATATGGAGGGTGGAATTCCAACGGGTGGAAACATCGCAAATCAGACTATGGTGGGGTACACCGTTGTGACGCTGAGGCTCAATAAGGTTGTGCTTGGTGGTGTAGGAGTGCCAGAAGTGCATGCTAACTTTCTTTCCTGTTGTTCTTTCAGATGGGGGCAAGACTTCAAAACTAGACTGAACACGTGTGCCATGTCAGGACGCATGACTCTGGCTTCCTTGTCACAGCGCAAACAAGATGTTCTTCCAAGTGTAATGCAGCAGGCTGGACTTATGGTGACGCTGTCTGAGAGGAGAAATCCCTCAGACATCAAGATTAAAAATTCCAAGAATTTTTGAGGGCTAATTATTCAGAGGCAAATGATAGCTAGTTGTTTCTGATTTAATTACAAGGTGGAAACACACCCTCAAACAAAACTTCACTTTGGCAATACTATTGCATTTGTCTATTCATAATTTTATGTATATACACTAACTAACCTACTTTTTCTCCACAGGATGCTGCATGAAACACTGCCACATCGCTGAGTAGCTGATTTTTCCGAACAACAGTCCGCAATAATCTGCTGCTGCTGCCGCCGCCACCGCCGCAGACTCCAGGGACCCTCTTCCACTACCTCGGCTTGCAACACCTCCTCCCACGACACTCTCCTCATCACTAATTGCCGGCTAGTGGAAGAAGAGGCGAGTGTCTCCTCCACTTCTTGGCTGGGCAGTAGCTGCTGAATTTTATGATTATCAGATCTTCATCAATGGATAGTGGAGCTGAACCCAAAGCATAACAGACAGACAGTTGACTGGGGGTGTCAGATGCCACTTGTGATGCAGTGGACTGCTTTTGCAGCACTTCGAGACAAAGTTGCTTCATTGGCTGACACAATGACTGGTAAAGCTGTGGAACATATGGTTGAAAAGCAAGAATAACCATTTGTTTTTATATGAAAAAGACCCTGGTTTATACAGACTTTTTCTTTCCAGAGACTGCCCTGCGTGGAAATGAATGGCGCATGGATCATCCAAGCTTTCCTCCCAACAATGCCTGATGTATTCCAGTAGATTGATGATGGGGCCAGACCTACACTAAAGAAAGATGGATCGTGTAAAACAGATTTAAGGCGCTGCTCTCCAGTTACAGACATTCCTCCGCATCGGACCACAAGTATTGATAAAAAATCCTTTACGTTACTCTTACTTTTTATTAATATTCTTCGGATAAGACGGATCAGACATGATTCCAGATTAAAAATTCCAAGAATTTTTGAGGGCTAATTAGTCAGAGGCAATGATACCTTCTTGTTTCTGATTTAATTAAAAGGTGGAAACACACCCTCAAACAAAACTTCACTTTGGCAATACTTTTGCATTTGTTTATTCATAATTTTATGCAGATATTACTAACTAAGCTACTTTTTCTCCGCATGACTCTCCACGGGGTGTGATTCATCCAATTTTTGCGCTCCTGAAGCCAACCCCAGGGTCTCTTTAAAGTAATGTTTGGGCTCCTGCTGCTGCTGTCAACTCCTGCCAACTCCAGGGTGTGATTCATCCCATTTTTGGGCTCCTGAAGCACACTCCAGTGTATATTTGGGCTCCTGCTGCTGCTGCTGCCAACTCCAGGGTGTGAATCATCCAATTTTTGGGCTCCTGAAGCCAACTCCAGTGTATATTTGGGCTCCTGCTGCTGCTGCTGCCAACTCCAGGGTGTGAATCATCCAATTTTTGGGCTCCTGAAGCCAACCCCAGTGTCTCTTTAAAGTAATGTTTGGGCTCCTGCTGCTGCTGCTGCTGCCAACTTCTGCCAACTCCAGGGTGTGATTCATCCAATTTTTGGGCTCCTGAAGCCAACTCCAGTGTATATTTGGGCTCCTGCTGCTGCTGCTGCTAACTCCAGGGTGTGATTCATCCAATTTTTGGGCTCCTGAAGCCAACCCCAGTGTCTCTTTAAAGTAATATTTGGGCTCCTGCTGCTGCCAACTCCAGGGTGTGATTCATCCAATTTTTGGGCTCCTGAAGCCAACCCCAGTGTATCTTTAAAGTAATATTTGGGCTCCTGCTGCTGCCAACTCCAGGGTGTGATTCATCCAATTTTTGGGCTCCTGAAGCCAACCCCAGTGTCTCTTTAAAGTAATGTTTGGGCTCCTGCTGCTGCTGCTGCCAACTCCAGGGTGTGAATCATCCAATTTTTGGGCTCCTGAAGCCAACCCCAATGTCTCTTTAAAGTAATGTTTGGGCTCCTGCTGCTGCTGCCAACTTCTGCCAACTCCAGGGTGTGATTCATCCAATTTTTGGGCTCCTGAAGCCAACCCCAATGTCTCTTTAAAGTAATGTTTGGGCTCCTGCTGCTGCCAACTTCTGCCAACTCCAGGGTGTGATTCATCCAATTTTTGGGCTCCTGAAGCCAACTCCAGTGTATATTTGGGCTCCTGCTGCTGCCAACTCCAGGGTGTGAATCATCCAATTTTTGGGCTCCTGAAGCCAACCCCAGTGTCTCTTTAAAGTAATATTTGGGCTCCTGCTGCTGCCAACTCCAGGGTGTGATTCATCCAATTTTGGGCTCCTGAAGCCAACCCCAGTGTCTCTTTAAAGTAATATTTGGGCTCCTGCTGCTGCCAACTCCAGGGTGTGATTCATCCAATTTTTGGGCTCCTGAAGCCAACTCCAGTGTATATTTGGGCTCCTGCTGCTGCTGCTGCCAACTCCAGGGTGTGATTCATCCAATTTTTGGGCTCCTGAAGCCAACCCCAGTGTCTCTTTAAAGTAATATTTGGGCTCCTGCTGCTGCTGCTGCCAACTCCAGGGTGTGATTCATCCAATTTTTGGGCTCCTGAAGCCAACCCCAGTGTCTATTTAAAGTAATATTTGGGCTCCTGCTGCTGTCAACTCCAGGGTGTGATTCATCCAACTTTTGGGCTCCTGAAGCCAACCCCAGGGTCTCTTTAAAGTAATATTTGGGCTCCTGCTGCTGCTGCTGTCAACTCCTGCCAACTCCAGGGTGTGATTCATCCAATTTTTGGGCTCCTGAAGCCAACTCCACTGTCTCTATAAAGTAATCTTTGGGCTCCAGCTGCTGCTGCCAACTCCAGGGTGTGATTCATCCAATTTTTGGGCTCCTGAAGCCAACTCCAGTGTCTCTTTAAAGTAATATTTGGGCTCCTGCTGCTGCTTGCAACTCCAGGGTGTGATTCATCCAATTTTTGGGCTCCTGAAGCCAACCCCAGTGTCTCTTTCAGCCAATGTTTGGGCTCCTGCTGCTGCTGCTGCTGCCAACTCCAGGGTGTGATTCATCCAATTTTTGGGCTCCTGCTGCTGCCAACTCCAGTGTCTCTTTAAAGCAATGTTTGGGTTCCTGCCCCTCATAGTGATGCCACTTCAACTCTCTTGAATTCAATTGTGCCGCTCTGCGATTCTATTAGTGATGCCTCTGATCTGCATGTGCATGTATTATTTAACTAACCCAGCACGCATCCTGTGCGTGTTACAGCAAGGCAGAATGGTTTACAACCCTATTGAGGCTCTAGGAGGCTCAGAAATAGCCGTTTTTATTAGCGATTCGTCGCGAATTTATTCGGGTCGAAACGATTTTTGTCGGAAAATTCGGCGAATCAGTCGAATCGAATTTTTCAAAAGTTCGCTCATCTCTATTTATTTTATTTAACCTTTTTCGCCTGAAAGGAGGGGGGGGGGGTTACACCTGGGCAATTGCCCTGCACAAAATGAGGTAGATAAGTATAAGTTAAAGAAATATATATTCATTTTTTGTAAATGGTAAATATGGTGGCTTAAATGGAAGAGGCAGAGGATGAGAGGGTAGCAAACACTTTAACCACTCACTCTGGTGCCATGAGATCCACGCCTGCTTTATCTTAAGGAATGTAAGACTGTCCACGTTGGCTTTGGATAGGCTGATCTTGCCGACTGTGATGACACCCTGTTGTGGTACTGAACACACTTTCTGATAGGACACTTGCCGCAGGGCAGGCCATCACCTCCGAGACATAGAGGGCAAGCTCAGGCCTCGTGTCCAATTTAGTAACCCAGGAATTGAACGGGGAGAACCCATTACTCAGTACCAGAAGACATGTTGGCAGGTAGTCATCCACCATGCAAATCAAATTCTGTTTCTTATTACCACGGAGGCCAGTGAGCTGCGCTGGTTGCCACTCTGCTGTGAGAGAAAAGCCTCCCCCCCCGAAACCTCTGACTCCTGTAAAACTGTCTGCTGGCTGCTGGATGGACAGTGGAGTACCTGGTCACTGTCCGCCCAGCAACCTACCCTGCACGCTGTTGCTGAGTGCGAGTGCTGTGTGCAGCAGGGTCATTATCCAGCTAGACATTAGTGGTATAACAGGAACTGGCTTTACTGGAACATGAATGCAGTAAGAGAATGTCACATTGCATGGTGCATAACACAGACAGGAAAAGAAGGCATCAGGAAATACAACACATCAGTAAGATGCATAGAGAAACTACAGTTAAGCATTGGTAATGGCACCATCTGGTGTCATAACTTGTCATAGCTGTAAACTGTAGTAAATCTAGCAAAATTCACTTCAGCAATAGACTAAGCTTGGAGGCCTTTTGTATATCCAACATGAGCCACAGGCGCACTGCCCTGATACCTGGGAAAATGGGCCCCCCTCATAGAAGGTTGAAGGTTGACGGCAGATGGAGACCATGCGGTCCATCTAGTCTGCCCTTTTTTTTTTTTTTTTAGGCAGTGTGGCATTCCCCCATACTGATGGCATACTGGAAGCACTGCAGCACAGCACAAATGTCTCGCATGGAGGCTCACATATTGGTGGTGAAATTCTGTTGGTCTGCACTTTAACTCACCTCACATTTTGTAGCTGAAACTCCACTATTTCCTGCTGCTGCTTAGACACCCTTTTCAGTATATACAACGTGGAATCCCACCTGGTGGTGGGCAAGTCACATATAAGGCGGTGGGTGGAAAGTCCAAAGTTCTGCAGTGCAGTCAGGTGAGCAGCAGCAAGGTGGATAATAGGCCAGAAAGCTCTGTGCCACCAAGTTGAGCACATGCATCAGGCAAGGGATATTGCTACAAGATTACACTCATTGTCACACACAACCTTGCCAGACTTCAAGTGCAATGGCAGCAGCCACTCATCTGTCGGCTCCAGGATGCCAGTACACAGCTTCTGTGGTTGTGGGGTCTTTCACCCAGATAGATAAATTTTACCACCACATGCTGCCGTTTCCCCCTGTTGGTGCTCATTTTGGTGGTGCAGGAGGATGCGCCAATTGCATGAGGAGGACGCTGAGGAGGCTACCATAGGCACTTACTGATTTCCAGCAATTCTGGGTGGTGGAAGGATATTCTCCACAGTGCTTCCTGCCTCAGTCCCAGTTGAACTACATTGACCCAGTTGGCAGTTAGAGAGATGTAACATAATTTTACCCCGTACAAATGGACATTAGGCTCGATTCAGAGAGACACAAAAAAACTTTCGCTTTGGTGCCGACGTCGTAAGATTTTCAAAATTTCCCGCTCTCGCATGAACGTTCGAGCGATTCTATGCATGCTTCGTAAACCTTCCGTAGCGCGTCCGTGTGCTCGTATGCCAGAGTACGCAGACGAGGCTGTCATTTTCCATCGAAAATGTTCAGATTCATTTTTCACAACTACCAACGTAGCCTTTCGTTTTTGCCCTTTTCCCATCATATCCTCACACGAATCCTATCATTTTCCCGCTACATCCTGCTTCATTTTTTCCTAAAATATCTGGCCAGACGAAATTCTTACGATATTGCGCCTGCGCACTACAAACTTCTCTCATTAAAGTGCTCGCCTACATAATTTCACTTCCATCACTAAACTCACCCTAACCACTTCGCGCTACCCTGCCTTTTCCCTTGAGGTCCCTTAAAGCTCACCCTAACCACTTCGCGCTATCCTGCCTTTTCCCTTGAGGTCCCTTAAAGCTCACCCTAACCACTTCGCGCTATCCTGCCTTTTCCCTTGAGGTCCCTTAAAGCTCACCCTAACCACTTCGCGCTATCCTGCCTTTTCCCTTGAGGTCCCTTAAAGCTCACCCTAACCACTTCGCGCTATCCTGCCTTTTCCCTTGAGGTCCCTTAAAGCTCACCCTAACCACTTCGCGCTATCCTGCCTTTTCCCTTGAGGTCCCTTAAAGCTCACCCTAACCACTTCGCGCTATCCTGCCTTTTCCCTTGAGGTCCCTTAAAGCTCACCCTAACCACTTCGCGCTATCCTGCCTTTTCCCTTGAGGTCCCTTAAAGCTCACCCTAACCACTTCGCGCTATCCTGCCTTTTCCCTTGAGGTCCCTTAAAGCTCACCCTAACCACTTCGCGCTATCCTGCCTTTTCCCTTGAGGTCCCTTAAAGCTCACCCTAACCACTTCGCGCTTTGTTTCTTCTTCCATTTTCACACCCTAAAACTTACCCAAATCACTTAGCGCCTTGTTTCTTCTTCCATTTTAGGTCCCTAAAACTTACCCAAATCACTTAGCGCCTTGTTTCTTCTTCCATTTTCACACCCTAAAACTTACCCAAATCACTTAGCGCCTAGTTTCTTCTTCCATTTTAGGTCCCTAAAACTTACCCAAATCACTTAGCGCCTTGTTTCTTCTTCCATTTTCACACCCTAAAACTTACCCAAATCACTTAGCGCCTTCTTTCTTCTTCCATTTTAGGTCCATAAAACTTACCCAAATCACTTAGCGCCTTGTTTCTTCTTCCATTTTCACACCCTAAAACTTACCCAAATCACTTAGCGCCTTGTTTCTTCTTCCATTTTCACACCCTAAAACTTACCCAAATCACTTAGCGCCTAGTTTCTTCTTCCATTTTAGGTCCCTAAAACTTACCCAAATCACTTAGCGCCTTGTTTCTTCTTCCATTTTAGGTCCCTAAAACTTACCTAAATCACTTAGCGCCTTGTTTCTTCTTCCATTTTCACACCCTAAAACTTACCCAAATCACTTAGCGCCTAGTTTCTTCTTCCATTTTAGGTCCCTAAAACTTACCCAAATCACTTAGCGCCTTGTTTCTTCTTCCATTTTCACACCCTAAAACTTACCCAAATCACTTAGCGCCTAGTTTCTTCTTCCATTTTAGGTCCCTAAAACTTACCCAAATCACTTAGCGCCTTGTTTCTTCTTCCATTTTCACACCCTAAAACTTACCCAAATCACTTAGCGCCTAGTTTCTTCTTCCATTTTAGGTCCCTAAAACTTACCCAAATCACTTAGCGCCTTGTTTCTTCTTCCATTTTAGGTCCCTAAAACTTACCCAAATCACTTAGCGCCTTGTTTCTTCTTCCATTTTCACACCCTAAAACTTACCCAAATCACTTAGCGCCTAGTTTCTTCTTCCATTTTAGGTCCCTAAAACTTACCCAAATCACTTAGCGCCTTGTTTCTTCTTCCATTTTCACACCCTAAAACTTACCCAAATCACTTAGCGCCTAGTTTCTTCTTCCATTTTAGGTCCCTAAAACTTACCCAAATCACTTAGCGCCTTGTTTCTTCTTCCATTTTCACACCCTAAAACTTACCCAAATCACTTAGCGCCTTGTTTCTTCTTCCATTTTCACACCCTAAAACTTACCCAAATCACTTAGCGCCTAGTTTCTTCTTCCATTTTAGGTCCCTAAAACTTACCCAAATCACTTAGCGCCTTGTTTCTTCTTCCATTTTAGGTCCCTAAAACTTACCCAAATCACTTAGCGCCTTGTTTCTTCTTCCATTTTCACACCCTAAAACTTACCCAAATCACTTAGCGCCTTGTTTCTTCTTCCATTTTAGGTCCCTAAAACTTACCCAAATCACTTCAGGGACATCACAATGTTGCTTTTCAAATATGTCATTGGCCCCTTGTTTTTGTTAAATGTATGTGTGCAAATAAATGGGACAACATGTTTTTTTCCTTTTTGGGAATTTATTGGTCAATTGCCATTTTTTTAAAAAATGTTTGGCCCAACTTTGGCCCTAAAAAATTAAAAACTATATACAAATTGTTTGTTGGTTCTTAAAAATATATACACTAATTTTTTTGTAAAAACTTTAAAAACTATATACAATAAAAACCTTTTTTAAAACAATAAAACTATATACAAAAAACTTGGGTGTTTAACCAATAAAACTATGTACAAATCAAACTATTTACAAATCTACAGGGCCAGGAACCAGGACACTAGTCTTCCTCTTCTGTTGTCCCCAACGTGTCCCGCATCGCCTGCAGATCGGCCACCAACTCAAGGACCCTCCGATTCATATCAGCAAGTCGCTGTCTTGTGGTCCCTGCCAAAAAATCAGACAAACAAATTATTCGGAGAACAATACATGTTTCTCACCTGTGGATTTAATGTATTTTAATAAACAAATTAACTATAATGCACAGATGTCATTAATGACAGGAATTAAGGTTAGGAAGTGGCCACAGGTCATTAAGCTAATTCAGTGGCCACAGGACAGTTGGGCAACTAATTAAGCTAATTCAGTGGCCACAGGACAGTTGGGCAACTAATTAAGCTAATTCAGTGGCCACAGGACAGTTGGGCAACTAATTAAGCTAATTCAGTGGCCACAGGACAGTTGGGCAACTAATTAAGCTAATTCAGTGGCCACAGGACAGTTGGGCAACTAATTAAGCTAATTCAGTGGCCACAGGACAGTTGGGCAACTAATTAAGCTAATTCAGTGGCCACAGGTCCCTCTTATATTGGCATTGACTAGGGCATTATGTGTTTTGGTGTTCATGGGAATTTAGACAGAAATCTTTATAATGCAATGACTACTTACTTGGTTGGTGGCCGAGAGATGGCTCGTTGGGGACAACACCCTGAGGTCCTGGTTCCTGGCTCTGCTGTGAAGAAGTGCCTGTTGAAACATGGCCCAAATGGTTAGTTTGGATGTCTGATTTCGCAGTCCTCAAATGTTTTTAGCTAAGTCTGGGTCACATCACTCACCTTCTCCAGGGTCTTGTGGGCTCCTATCTGCTGCCTCTTCACCCACTACTTCACCCGCAACAGAAACATCTACAAAGACAGAATAAAGGATTCAGTTTGGTGATATCAGGAGCTAGCAATTATATGTTTGGGTGTAGACATGAAGAGTGACATACCAGAGGATCCCGCATGCGTGGCAGGGTACGACTGCCTGCCCACGCTGTGCCGCCCCTCCTCTGTGGTAAGGTCCAGGGGCTGGTCTGAGGAGGCCACAGAGGAGGGGTCGGCCCGTCGCCCTGGAGATCCACCACCTTCACTCCCAGCTGCAGAATCATGCAGCACTGGTCGGCCTGGGCGCCTCCGGGTGCGGCGAATTCTGTAATCCATTTCCAACACTACAAAAGAGAAGGCATTATAAATAAAAGGCCTAAATTCTGTCCTAGTTACATCTTGCATGCAAGCGCTATGTACTTACTTGGGAAATGGATTCCAAAAAACCTCCGCACCCGGGGCATGTGCAGTCGCTTCAGGTCCGACCAATGCTGCATGATCTGTGTGTGGGTGAAGGTGGTGTCGGTCTGGTGTTGTATCTCCGAGATGATCTCCAGGGCGACGTTTCGTTTGGCAAACGAGTTGGGCAGGTAGTCGTACCTGCGCTCCAGCATGGTCTGCAAAACAAAAAACAAACATAGCAAGAACTCAGAAATGCATATGTAGAAGAGGCAACAATACATTATTTGGTTCAATCACATGAACACATACACACACACACTTTTAGGCTAAGTTAACTTTCAAATATGGCAGCACTGTCGTTTGGCACGTGTGTGGCGTGCGCTTGGTTGTGCATGTAGTCGAACCAAAGCTTTAACAAAAAGATAACTTTTTGCGCATCCTTAACATGTAGAGCAACAATTAACAATCCAAGCAAAGTCGTTAAAAGACACTTACAAGCATGATTATCTCTTCTTGTTGGCGGGTGAAGATAGTGGGCGCCATCTTTCTTCTTCTTCTAGGCAGCAGATAAGCACGGCCCCAGCGGTTTCCGGGTTTCGCACGGCCGTGCGAACGGCCGGATGTGCGCGTAAGCGAACGCGTAGGCGTCACACGCCGGACACCTTATTTAAAGGTCCCTGCACACACAGCTCATTCTCTTTGAGAGTCCACACAAAATGGCACCAAAAAGAAAACTTCCAGCTAAGAAGCAGAGCAAGCAGGCTGAGCAGGGCGTGGGTCCGCAAACAAGGTCGCAAGAGCCTAAAGCCCGTCTAAGGGCTACCACCAAGGCTGCGGCAAAAAAGGAGGTTGCAGCACCACCACAACCAAGGAGCAAGGTAACCAAGGCTGCTAAAACTCCTGGCCCACAGATGGGTAAGAGGGGACGAAGCCCCACCCCACCCTGCCCCACATCACCCCCCCACGTGGCACCAAGGCCATAGGCAAAGGCCAAAAACACCGGGCCAGAAGCCGCAGCAGGGGCCGAACCACCTCCCGGTCCAGAAGCCGCAGCAGGGGCCGAACCACCTCCCGGTCCACAAGCCGCAGCAGGGGCCCAAGGCGCCGCAGGGGCCGAACCACCTCCCGGTCCAGAAGCCGCAGCAGGGGCCCAAGGCGCCGCAGGGGCCGAACCACCTCCCGGTCCAGAAGCCGCAGCAGGGGCCCAAGGCGCAGCAGGGGGCGAACCACCTCCCGGTCCAGAAGCCACAGCAGGGGCCCAAGGCGCCACAGGGGCCGAACCACCTCCCGGTCCAGAAGCCGCAGCAGGGGCCCAAGGCGCCGCAGGGGCCAAACCAGAACACGCTCCAGAAGCCCGAAAAGCCGCCAAAGGCCAACGGCCCCCTCCCCCCCGCACGTGGCTCAAAAACTAAGGCCAAGCAAACCACCTCCAAGGCCCCACAGACCCAGCCAACCACCTCCAAGGGCCCACAGACCCAGCCAACCACCTCCAAGGCCCCACAGACCCACAGCAGCAGCTCAAGGTCGCCAACACCCTCTCTTGCTCGCCCACATTATCCTCCGGCACAGGTTGGCATGCATTCACCCTATGCCACATCTACACCTGCAACTTCAGGGTCCACCCAGCCAAGAACACCCAGTCCCTTCCCAAGTCCAGTAAGATCAACAGCCAGCCTCCAGTCCTTGAGGTCTCCTCCATCCCCCCAGGCCAGAATGTCACCCCATTTGCAACCAAGCAGTGAGGAGCCACAACCACCCCGAAGAGGGCGCAACTTGCGCAGAGGACACTTGGGTGGCCGTTTTGCTGAGTCCCAAACTCTGGCATTGGCTACTGGGCTCACCTTACATTTTGATGAGCTATATGGTAGAAGATCAAAACACACCAGTAAACAGCGCAAAACCGAGATTTTTGAAGAACTCACCAGGCAAGTCAATGCAGCGGGTGAGGAACGTAAAGATATGGACCAGATTCAACGGAAGATTTCGGACCTGAAATATGCAGTGCGGAAGAAAGAGAATCTAAGGCGGATGCACAGGTACATAGCTAATGTTTGGGTTTTTATTATTCTTGTCTGTCCATCAGTGCGCTTAATTATGCTTACTATGTTTTTCAGCGAAACAACTGGCTTCCCAACCAAAATGCGCTTTACACCGGCTGAGGAGATGGTGCTGTCCTTATTACATCCCGTGGCCTTAGAGGGACACTCGGGCCAGCAGGACACCGACAACCCACCAATTCCTGCAGGTTAGTAATGTCTGAATGACCACACAAATGTATTGAAACATACACATACGCAGCACGGGCTACCTAAGCACATGGCTCTAGGGGGTGGGAGCAAGGGCTAGCTAAGCACATGGCTGTAGGGGGTGGGAGCAAGGGCTAGCTAAGCACATGGCTCTAGGGGGTGGGAGCAAGGGCTAGCTAAGCACATGGCTCTAGGGGGTGGGAGCAAGGGCTAGCTAAGCACATGGCTGTAGGGGGTGGGAGCAAGGGCTAGCTAAGCACATGGCTCTAGGGGGTGGGAGCAAGGGCTAGCTAAGCACATGGCTGTAGGGGGTGGGAGCAAGGGCTAGCTAAGCACATGGCTCTAGGGGGTGGGAGCAAGGGCTAGCTAAGCACATGGCTCTAGGGGGTGGGAGCAAGGGCTAGCTAAGCACATGGCTCTAGGGGGTGGGAGCAAGGGCTAGCTAAGCACATGGCTGTAGGGGGTGGGAGCAAGGGCTAGTTAAGCACATGGCTCTAGGGGGTGGGAGCAAGGGCTAGCTAAGCACATGGCTCTAGGGGGTGGGAGCAAGGGCTAGCTAAGCACATGGCTGTAGGGGGTGGGAGCAAGGGCTAGCTAAGCACATGGCTCTAGGGGGTGGGAGCAAGGGCTAGCTAAGCACATGGCTCTAGGGGGTGGGAGCAAGGGCTAGCTAAGCACATGGCTCTAGGGGGTGGGTTTGTTAGGAGTGCTCACTTTGACTAGGGAGTGTCATGGGTGTGGCCTGGTAATGTGCAAATTGACATCCACATACATGATGTTTAATGAAATGTGTGACAAATATGTCACTTTGAAGTGTAGAAAAGGAATGGGTGCTATGTATTAATTGAGAAGCACACGCCACAATAACATCTTTGCCTGTTGGTCAATTTGGTTGGAGCTGGTTTAGTTGCACAACTGATTAAGATGGTTTTCTAGGAAGGTTTTATGCCATACAAATGTTCCCCACCAGAATCATATTGTAAGTGTTTTTTCCCACCTTAGTGTGTTAACTTCCTCCCCTTAAAGTGGACCAACACCCTGGGGTGATCGGCCCGGGAATCTATAAGATTCCCGGGCCGATCACCCCCCACCCCGCGGGACATCCGAGATCGGGATGTCCCGCGGGGTGAAACCCCCCCCAAGCACCCCCAACTCACCTACGCGCGCGCGTCAAAAGTGACGCGAGGGAGGCGGCGGCGGCCGCCGCCGCTTAGACGTCCCAGCTCTCCCCTTGTACGTCGGCGCTGGGAGCGGGGAGAGGTGAGTTTTTCGGGGGGTTAGGGGGGGTTTCACACAGCGGGGCACCCCGATCGGGGGTGCCCCACCGAAGTGGACCAAGACCCAGGATAGTCAAAATCCTGGGTGTTGGTCCACTTTAAAGGGATGTTGCAACTCACACATCAGCCATTCTTTGCATGTTTGGTTTGAGACACGTGATGTGTCTAGTCTGGTTTAACAATCCATGCACTAATGTAATGGGATTCCTAGGGAATGCCAAGTGGCCACGTTGTGGGAGGGGCCCTTACTGCTTTGCCACGTTTCTTGGATTACCATATGTGTTCTTAATCATAAACTATGCATAGTTGTGTGTATTAATCGCTGTTTTTCTTCAAAAGCAGGCCAGCATCATCCCTCAGCTAGTGGGGACTCCTCTGCCATGTTACCGCGTCCGTCTTCTTCCGCGCTGCATAGGACCCAGGATCCGATGTCTACGGTAAGTGTATTTTGAGGCTGTTGTGTATGCATGTAGCTTGCCATGTTTGGCTTGTGTGGTTTTTATAGGTATTCCACACACTGAACCTGTTTTTTTTTACATGTCCCCAACAGAGCCACACACTGATGGAGCAAATCCAGGAGCAGGAGGAAGATGGAAGCTTCATAGGAGATTCTGAAGATCTTCCCCTGGGACAGAATCTGCAACTGTCCCAAAATGTGTCTCCGCCAAATCCACAGCCAGTGAAGCTGGCTGCATGCTGCCTGCACATCGTGGGCAGCATGCAGAGACTGACCCTCCAGTCCCCAGTTTCAGATCTGCTGCTGAGGATTTGGCGAGCAGACCTGTGGCTGTTGGGGGTCCTCGAGCAACATCATCTGCACGCCCCACAACCCGGGGAATTGGGCGGCGTACTCAGCAAAGTCGCCCAGTTTCCCAGGGGAGGGGCGTGCAGATGATGGAGTCAGCATGGCACCATGAGAGGCGCCTTTTTCGCCGCCAAAACCAACAAAATCAGGAGCATATTAGGGGCCAATTAGAGTCCCTAAATACTACCTTCAGTGCCGTGCTGACTGAATTGAGGACCCATAACAGCCAAATGGCCAACTTGACTTCAGAAATTAGGTCAGGCATGGCCGAAATGCACACTAACCAAAGACACATTTTGGAACAGTTGCAGATTCTGAATGCCACACAGGCCCATGTTATGCCCCCCCCCCACCAAGGGCCCCAACCTGGGTTCTATGGGCATCACACATATTAAGGTGTGTTAGGCATGAATCTGGTCCATATCTTTGCGAAACCTACCCACTGGATTGACTTGTCTGGTGAGGGCTAAAAATCACAGATTTTGCGCTGTTCTTGCTCGGTTGCTTTTGATTATCCACCATATAGCTCATTCAAGGCCTGAGGTAGCCCAGTAGCCAATGCCAGAGTCCAAGACTCAGTGAATCGGCCACTTAAGGTGTTGCGCGGCTGCCATGGCCACAATAACATTTGTGGTGGCTCCTCATGTTTGGCGGCATGATTGGGTGACATTCTGGCCTCAACATCAAAGACCTTGGACCCTGGCTGTGATTGTACTGGATTTGGATTGGGACTGGGTGTTCTTGTTTGGGTGGCCCACTGACTTACAGGTGTAGATGTGGCATAGCTAGGTTTGCTTTCAACCTGTGTCGGTGGAAAATGTGGGCAAGCAGGAGAGGGATTAATTTTGTGCTATTTATTTTGTGTACAAATGTATTGAACATAATTGCATGTACAGGTGTTGGCCCAAAGTATGTGAGGGGCACTCACCTCCGATTCTGTTTGTCTCACATATACCTTTTACTAAGTAGTAAACATTTTGGTTTGAACAAGCTCATGTGTGTGGTGTTTTGATATAGAAATATGAGTTCAAGTTGGCACCAAAACAAACAATAACCAAGGTCTACAAATAAATACTCAAACATAGTTTTTTTTTTGGGTTGCACAAATTCATTATTGTTTACTTCATAATGAAATTAAACATAGCCAAACAAACCAAAAAAAAAAAAAAACACAAATTAAACTAAAAACTAAATTAGGAAAAATGTGTGGCTATTAAATTTGCCCGCACGGCTTGCCCAGACGCACCTGGCTGGCCCACATAGGCGTCGTCTGCCTCATCGGAGGGTGGAGAGGGTGGGCAATCCAGATATCGGGGGACCCTTTGCATAATGGCTAAATTATGGAGCGCGGCACATGCCATTATAATGTCAATGACCTTTTTCGGGTCATACTGCAGGGAGCCCCCAGTGTGGTCCAAGCACCGAAACCGGGTCTTGAGGAGTCCAAAGGCCCTCTCCACCACTGCCCTGGTCTTTCTATGTGCACGGTTATAGGCCTCTTGTGCTGGAGTTTGTGGCCGGAGGACCGGAGTCATGAGCCACGGCAGTAGTGGATACCCCAAATCTCCTAAATAAGCCCAAAAAAAAAAAAAAATTAATAACAGTAAATCATACATTGCCACGCAACATTACTACTGCAATAAAAATAAAAGAGGTATGTGACATTGTCACACAAACATGAGCATACAGATTGCAGATGCTAAACCAAGAATTAAACATATGTGATAGATGTGGGTCAAAAGTAGGCAAATAATACTGGGGATGGTGGGCAATCAGGCAGACTGTTAGCAGATATTGTTTCCTGCCTGTGCTGCAGAACAATGTAGTATGGTCTAACTTGACCTGCCCCTTTATAATTCTTGCCTTACTCAAAAACCGGTGTAAGCCGGCCCCTGCACTTTATCCCGCTCACCTCTACTCAGTAAGTTAAATGCATGTAAGCAAAGATGGCGCTGACTCTCTGGTAAAGTCAATAACAGATTTAGAAAGAAAATGGTTTAGAAGGCTGTTTCAGACTTGGCCTCACATTACACTTATTAATTAAAACAATGCAGGCAAAACAATTTTGCAGCCAATGGAGTTTGTCTAATCTAATGGTTACAGTGTGCTTACACATGTTCACAAGGTGAGGGGCAAGGCAGCGTTTATGAAAGGTAAATCCAACCTAAAACTTTGCCATACATATACAATCCAAATCGATAATTTGAGCCAACTTACCAAGGAGCCATGCACCCGCAAATTCCCCTGACTCAAACCGGCGGAATAATCCAGATCTGCGCAGGATATACGCATCATGGGCTGAGCCAGGGTAGCCTGCCAGGACGCTCAGAAAGCGCAGGTCCTGGGCCACCACCGCTTGCACATTCAGCGAATGGCCCATTTTGCGATTTCTGGTGAAAAAGGAAACAGAAACCACGAAAAAATTACGTTTAGTAAACAAATCCAACGCACACTTCAAACAGCCTATGTCAAAATGTAACATGTTTAAGCCTTGACAGTCTTACTTGTTCTATTAAAAGGACACTTACAAATGTTTTAATTTGAAATAACTAAGTTTGGGACTAATTTATAAATAAGGGCCGTTGGTGCACATACACTCTTGGCAAGGAGGGAGCATTAGCAAGGAGGGAGTGTTTGCAATGAGGGAAGATGTAAAATCTGAGAGTATATTGACCTAGAGGGACTAAACAAAAGGAGGGACTATTGGCAATGAAAGTTACTACAAATGGCGAGATTAGTCACAAGGAAGCTTTTCTGTAAAGGAGGGACTATTGGCAATGAAAGTTACTACAAATGGCGAGATTAGTCACAAGGAAGCTTTTCTGTAAAGGAGGGACTATTGCCAATGAAAGTTACTACAAATGGCGAGATTAGACACAAGGAAGCTTTTCTGTAAAGGAGGGACTATTGGCAATGAAAGTTACTACAAATGGCGAGATTAGTCACAAGGAAGCTTTTCTGTAAAGGAGGGACTATTGGCAATGAAAGCTACTACAAATGGCGAGATTAGACACAAGGAAGCTTTTCTGTAAAGGAGGGACTATTGGCAATGAAAGTTACTACAAATGGCGAGATTAGTCACAAGGAAGCTTTTCTGTAAAGGAGGGACTATTGGCAATGAAAGCTACTACAAATGGCGAGATTAGACACAAGGAAGCTTTTCTGTAAAGGAGGGACTATTGCCAATGAAAGTTACTACAAATGGTGAGATTAGTCACAAGGAAGCTTTTCTGGAAAGGAGGGACTATTGCCAATGAAGCAAACGAATAATGTGATTGAGCAAAGGAGGGACACACAAATATTTAGAGACAATGGAAGCCAAAACTTGCCTGTATATATACTCGTCGCTTGACGGAGGGACGAGGGCAACGTGGGTGCAGTCAATAGCACCCATGACATTGGGCATGTCGGCGATATTAAAAAATGCCAGCTTAACCCTTTCGCTGCCAGCCTACCTGCAGCATTTGCCACTCCCTGTTGCCAGACTGAGTTTGACTGTTTTGCGCTACACATGTTCAACTGTCATTTTCGAAGGGATTTCCAGGGATTTCCCAGGAAAATTATATATTGTTTTTTTCAACAGAGTCTGGGCTTTAACATGAAATGTCTTGTTTGTGTTTTTTAGGTGTATTCTCAACATTTTTGGGTGAAATGTGTGAAAAAAAATAAAAAAAATATATTTTTTTACAATTTGTAGAGTTTTTTTGTAATAAAAAATGTAAGTTTGTCAATAAAATCTTATTGCGTGAGAAACCCCAATTTCTCCCGCTTACAGCGATACCACATATGTATAGGTAGACACCCTTTCCTGCCCAGAAGCCTTTTATAGCTGCTGGATGACAAATGGTTAATTAAAAAAAAAAATGACATAGGGTCCCCCTTCCCGGGGAGGGGGACCCCATTTTTTTTTGGATTTTTAAGGGTTAAAAACCCTTAAAAATCCAAAAAAAAAAATGACGTGGGGTCCCCCTTACCCAAAGTAACCAGCCCGGGACCAGCTATGGGGGCTTGTAGGCACAGAGTGGGGGGGCCAGCTTTGGTGGCCCCCCCACCCTGCAGCCTACGAGCCCACATAGCCTATGTGGGCCCGGGCTCTTCTGCCCCCCCCTGGCCTTTGGGGAGGCAGGTAATGGGGGTGTGGGGGTTAATGGCAATGCCACCCCCCCAGCCATGTGAACTGGTATAAGGGGTCTCATGGACCCCTTACCAGCTCACAAAGGGTTAACTGTAAAAAAAAAAACACCACACAATAAAAAAAAGTATTTTATTAAAAAAAAATAATTTTTTTTTACTGTACTTACCTTCGATTGCAAGCTCTTGTCCCTCGCCGCTCAGCTGACAGATGCCGGTGATCGGTACAGGAGAAGGAGGAGGCAGGAGATCAGAGGATCTCCTGCCACCTCCTTACCCTGTGCCGATCACCGGCATCTGAGAAGTTGAGAAGGGTGAAGCCAGATATCGGGGGCCGGGATGACGTCATAAGCCCCGCCCCCAAGGGGGCGGGGCTTAGCGGCAAGATGGCGGCCGCCATCGAGGATCAAAGGGGAGAGAGCCTCTCAGGCTCTCTCCTGAAGATAGGGGGGGGATCCTGGGGGGGGATCGGAGGCCCCCCAGGTGAAGAGGAGGGACAGCGGGAGCCAGCGCACATGGAGGTAAGTGAATGTCATTTTTATTTTTTTTTTTTTTTTACAGTTAGCAGCTGCTGCTGCAGAAGCGGGGGGGGGGCGGCCTATTCCGGGGGCTCTCCTGGAGCCATCCGACCCCCCACGGGGGATCGGATGGCACCAAATTAAAGGGGAGACCCGGCCGGATCCAACAAGGGGTCAGGTGAGTATTTTTTATTTTTATTTTTTAAACTAGAAGCGATCAAAGTCAAGCACGTAACACCTATGGGCTTGGCACTTAAGGCCCAGCCAAGCCAGCACGTAGGTGTTACGTGCTTGGCACTTAAAGGGTTAATGGCGTTTCTGGCTACCATATCCTCAGGGAAACAAATATATTTCCGAGTTATGGTAGCCATGCCTTCCAAAAATTGGGATAGCGCGCGGCTCAGCGTAGGCTGTGAAATCCCCACGGAGAGGGCACCCAGCCTCTGGAACGAGCCGTTCGCCAAAAATTGCAGGCAGCCAAGCATCTTGGTCATACCTGAAATTGCTTGCCCCTTCCTTGTGGTGTGGGCTAACCATGGCCGCAGCTCACTATATAATTTATGGAGGGAAGCGCGATTAAGCCTGGTCAGCTCGAACAGCTCAGTGTCATGCATGCTATTGATGTCCATGCGTCGCCGCCGGTGCAATCTGGTCTCTGCCCTCCGGACGATCTCAATGCCCATGAGTTGCAGATCCTCATGCTCCTCAAAGGCAGTAGCCTCGTCCATGGCTGGCTCGCGCTCCCGTAGTCAAAAAGGTGCCGGGAATGTTTTTGCCCTGAAACTAATTTATGAGGTGTGGGACCATCGGCAATCAGCTCTCTGAATTAATCGCAAGCCCATTGCAATAACGAAAAAATTCTGAACGGACGAAACATTTCCGATTTGGTGGGAAAAAGCTCCCGAAGTAACGAAAATCTTCAGATTTTGGCACCATTATCGAAAGAGCATATACGCATGTTCTCGAACGTTCGTGCGAGTGAAAAATATACGAAAAAAAGCCAAAAAATGACAAACACCCACCAAAACTTTCACAGACAGCTACGGAAGTCCGGACGAATGTGTCTCTGAATCGAGCCTATTGTGTACAGTTCTGGGCACCGGTGCATGAGAAGGACATATCAGAGCTGGAGTGCGTTCAACAGAGGGCAACTAAGGTAATAAAAGGAGTATGGGGACTAGAGTACGCTGAAAGATTGTCAAAGTTAGGTTTATTTAGTTTGGAAAAAAGATGCCTGGGGGTGATCTAATAACTTTGTATAAATATATTTTGGGTCAATACAAAGATCTGTCCCATGAATTATTTAAACCCCGGAGTGTAACCATAACCCAAGGGCATCCACTAAGGTTAGAGGAAAGGCACTTCCTCCACTGACATAGGAGGGGTTTCTTCTCTGTAATAGCAGTGAGACTATGAAACTCTCTAGTAGAGTAGTTAGGAGGGATACACTAAAATAGTTCCAAAGTGGTCTGGATTCCTTACTTGCATGAAATAACATTTCCAGTATGGCAACTAGACTACTAGAAGGAGATAAACAGGTTGAACTGCTTGGACTTAAGTCTTTATTCAGCCTTAAATAATATGTTACTATTTTATTTTCAGGAGGGAAGAAGGCTCGTGTCCTGTGGGACAGAAAAGCATCTAACTGTCCTTTTTAGGGAGCATTCAGAAGGGAGATGATGCTCATATACGGAGGGGCAGAGAAATATCTAACTGTTCATTTCAGGGCACTTTCAGAAGGTAGAGGAGGCTCATATACTGAGGCATAGAAAAACAACAAATACAATCCTTTTCAATACAATTTCAGGAGAGAGAAAAGGCTTAGAAACTGAGGGACAGAGAAACATCTAAATGTCCTTTTCAGGGCACTTTTGTGAGGTAGAGAATGTACATATAATTAAGGACAGAGAAACCTCTAACTGTCCTTTTCAGGACACATTCAGTAGGGAGAGGTGGCTCATATGCTGAGGCATGGATGTACATATAACTGTCCTTTTTAGGGCACTTACAAGTACAAAAGACTCATATACTGAGGCTCAGAGAAACATCTAACTGTCCTCTTCAGGGCACATTCAGGTGGGAGAGAAAGCTCATATACTGAGACACAACGAAAAACCTGCTAGTTGACCTTTTCATTACACTGTCAGGATGGAAACAAGGCTCATATATGGAGGCACACAGAAACATCTGCTCATTGTTCTTTTCAGGGCATTTTCAGAAGGGAGAGAAGGCTCATATACTGAGGAACCTTACTGTCCTTTTCAGGCACTTTCAGGAGAAAGAGGATGCTCATATACTGAGGGACAGGGAAACATCTGCTAAATTGTTCTTTTCAGGACACATTCAGGAGGATGGGAGGCTCATATACTGAGGCACACAGAAACATCTCACTGTCCCTTTCAAGGCACTTTCAGTAGGAAGAGAAGGTTCATATACCGAGGGACAGAGAAACATCTAACTGTCCTTTTCAGGGCACATTCAAGAGGAATAAAATACTCATATGAGGGAGAGAAGGCTCAAATACTGAGGCCTACATTAACATTTACAAAATGTTTAGTAAATCCGCACTTATTTTTAATACTCTATTTAGATATAAGAAGATTTGAAATAGTCCATAAACGCTAGGAGAAAAACAGAGCCTGTCACAGTAGCTCTCAAAGATCTATGAAGCAGTCACAAAAGAAAACTTTGTGGTATCTCCACGGGACTCTTTAGCCAATGGGCTTTACACCATGTGCGCTAAATATAGCTATAATTGTGTTCAATCCACCCCCAGTCACAATACACACGTACCAGATAGATTCTTGAGCTTACAGCTTTGCAACTCCTCTATAGCTGCCGTCTCGCAAGTAATTCTTCATACAGCGGGGGATTTTTTATTTACTCCTACACATCCACTTTATATTAAAACTCATCCACTTGTGGTTTATATATCCGTAATTTTATTTAATATAGATAGCATGTAAAAACAAAAGGGTCGGATACATAGCGTAATACAGTAATGCTTTTCTGTGCAATATTAAACAATCCTTCTTACCAGATTCAGTATGTAAACAAGCGTTATAAATCAATTTCAAGGTTGGAGGAGGGTTGTAAACAGTCCCTCCTCAAATACACTCGAAGCTTTAGGCCTTTAGCTTTGGAGATTTTCGGCCGCTTTTGGGGTCACGTGGTATACAGCAGGCTCTGCCCAACACGTTTCATCATAGGACTTAATCATTGGCGTACAGGGGATCTGCTGCTCACTATATTTATAGCCTTTGCCAGGAAGGAATTAACTGTTTCAATACCACTGACTGTCAAAAAGCGGTAGAAAACACAGGGAAGCGAGGACACTTAAAAGGAGGGACTTTTTCAGATCACTCCCCATCCAAACCTGATATTATCAGCAATAAACAATTAATGAGTAAAAAACACGTGGTAAATTACTGCACACCACAAGATTATTTGTTAGGGCGCTGCTCGCCCATCTAGCAGCACTTCACTTACTTCCATGGCTGCATCCAGCCGTCATCCATTTTGCAGCACTTCCCTAGCTGTCTCCCTTCCCCAATGCTTCCTTTTCACATGCTCAGGTGCGCGCACATCTCTGTCCACTAGAGGGCGAGCGCACTAGATTCCTGAGATTTAAAGGGCCTGTACAGCACTGATTGGTGCCTGGTCATCCAATCCTGCATCCACTTCTCCTATTTAAAGAGGCACTTCCTTCCTTCAGTGCCGGATCTTGGTCTCTCCATGCTTGTTGAAAGTCAGACATTCTTGGACTGCTCGCCCGTGTACCGACCTCTGCCTGTCCCCGATTCTGAACCTTTGCTGCCTGCCCCGACCTTGGCTACTCACCTTTACCGCGAACCTGTGCTGCCAGCCCCGATCTCTGCCTGTACTTACTACGCCTTTTGCCTGCCACTTGTGTACCTCGCTGAACCTCGGCTGACTGTGGGACTGGGCCGCTGTTGGGGGGTAGCGACCTGGGGGTCACTCGGCGCACAAGAACAATCCTGCCTTGCGGTGGGCTCTGGTGAATACCGGTGGCCCCTTAGACTCCGCTCCTCTGACACGGTACCCGCCATCGGTCCCACGGTTAAAGCGGATCCACACCTGAGTCCGCTCCACCCGGTCCGTGACAGTAAGATCCGGCCATGGATCCCGCTGAGGTGCCGCTGCCAGATGCCACTGAATTGCCTGCTATAGTGGCTATGCAGTCCCGCCAGATTAATCAACTCTCTGCCATGATGCAGCAATTATTAACGATTCAGCAACAGCAAGTTCCATCACCGGCTCCAGCATTACCGCCACAGCCCCCGGTAGCATCTTCTGCCAGAATCCGTCTCTCCTTGCCAGCTAAATATGATGGGGATGCCAAGTTATGCCGAGGGTTCCTTGCCCAATGTTCCCTGCACTTGGAGTTGTTGGCGGATCAATTTCCCACTGAACGAGCTATGGTGGCCTTTGTCATCAGTTTGCTTTCTGGAAAGGCTTTGGCCTGGGCCACTCCCTTGTGGGATCGCAATGACCCTGTCTCTTCCAGTATTCACACCTTTGTCTCAGAGTTTCGCCAGGTCTTTGAGAAACCTGCCCGGGCTTCATCTGCTGAATCGTCCCTTTTGAACTTGGTCCAGGGCGAGTTGTCCGTTGGTGAATACGCCATTCGGTTCCGCACTCTTGCCTCCGAATTGTCTTGGAATAATGAGGCCTTGTGTGCCTGCTTCAAGAAAGGACTTTCTAGTAAAATTAAGGATGCTCTTGCGGCTCGTGACTTGCCTTCATCTCTCACTGATCTCATCCATCTGGCCACACGCATTGATGTTCGCTTTGCTGAAAGGCGTGAAGAATTCCGCCAAGAAAGAGACTCTCTGCGCCCTAGGAGGGCATCCCGTTTGGCTCCAGTATTTCAAAACCCTTTGTCTGCACATGTTCCTCCCAGTGAGGAGGCCATGCAGGTCGATCGATTCCGCTTGACCCAATTGGAGAGAACTCGCAGAAGGAACGAGAACCTTTGTCTGTACTGTGGTGGTTCTGAGCATTTTTGAAGGACTGTCCTATTCGCCCTCCAAGTCAGGGAAACGGGCGCACCTAGTGGTGGTGGGAGAGGCTTCCCTGGGTGTATGTGCTTCCTCTCCACAGCTCACTGTTCCTGTTCAACTTTCCGTCTCACCTTCCACCTCCCTGAATTTAACCGTCTTTTTGGACTCGGGCTCTGCAGGGAACTTTATAGAGGCTGCCTTGATCAATAAACATAATATCCCTGTGAATCGCCTGTCAACACCCTTATTTATCGCCTCAGTCAATGGTGATAGGCTGGACTGTACTGTGCGCTATCGCACCATTCCCCTCCAATTAAAAATTGGACTCTTCCATCAAGAGAATGTTGAGTTCTACGTCCTCCCCAATTTCACCTCTCAGATTCTTCTAGGCCTTCCTTGGCTCCAACGTCATGATCCCACGCTTGACTGGACCACCGGCGATATCAAGACTTGGGGTGCAGCGTGCTTTAAGAGGTGCTTGAAGTCTGTTCCTGTTCGACCCATTCCTGCTTCAGCACCATTACCTGTCTTGCCTGAGATCTACCTGACCTATGCTGATGTATTCTGCAAGAAACAAGCGGAGGTACTTCCGCCTCATCGCCCCTACGATTGCCCTATAGACCTCCTACCGGGTACCACTCCTTCTAGTGGCCGAATTTACCCTCTCTCGGCTCCTGAGACTCAAGCCATGTCGGAGTATATTCGAGAAAATCTTCATAAAGGGTTCATACGGAAGTCTTCCTCTCCAGCAGGTGCGGGTTTCTTCTTTGTGGCGAAAATGGCTCTCTTCGCCCTTGTATTGATTACCGCGGCCTCAATAAGATTACCGTTAAAAATCGCTACCCTTTGCCCTTGATTACCGAATTATTTGACCAACTGCGTGGGGCCAGGGTCTTCACCAAGCTTGACCTGAGGGGAGCCTATAATTTGATACGTATACGCGAGGGCGATGAATGGAAGGCCGCCTTCAATACCCGCGATGGCCACTTCGAATATTTAGTGATGCCCTTTGGTCTCTGCAATGCACCCGCAGTATTCCAGGAATTCGTAAACGACATTTTTCGGGATTTGCTTTACTCCTGTGTAGTTGTATATTTGGATGATATACTCATCTTTTCATCTAATCTAGAAGAACATCACGGTCACGTCTGGCTCGTCTCCGTCAACACCATCTTTACGCCAAGTTGGAGAAGTGTCTTTTGATTAAGCCGCCTTACCCTTTCTTGGATATATTGTCTCTCCTCGTGGTCTTCAGATGGACCCAGCAAGTTAAAAGCAGTTCTGGATTGGCCCCGTCCTATTGGCCTGCAAGCTATTCAACATTTTCTGGGCTTCGCCAATTACTATCGGCAGTTTATTCCTCACTTCTCCACTGTAGTGGCACCTATTGTGGCCCTCACGAAGAAAAGCGCCAATTCTAAGTCTTGGCCTCCTCAGGCGGAAGAGGCCTTCATTGCTCTAAAAAAGGCCTTCTCCTCTGCACCGGTGTTGTCTAGGCCAGATCCATCTCGGCCTTTTGCCCTAGAAGTAGATGCCTCCTCCATTGAAGCCGGAGCGGTGCTCACTCAAAAATCGTCTACTGGCAGAATTCTCACCTGTGGGTTCTTTTCGAAGACCTTTTCTCCAGCTGAGAGGAATTACTCCATCGGAGATCGGGAGCTACTCGCCATCAAGTTGGCGTTGGAGGAGTGGAGACACCTCTTAGAACGTTCTGTCCATCAAGTATCCATCTATACTGATCACAAAAATCTATCTTATTTAGAAACTGCCCAGCGATTGAATCCACGACAAGCTCGTTGGTCGTTGTTTCTCGATTCGATTTTCAAATCTACTTCCGGCCAGCTGCTAAGAACATCAGGGCGGACGCCCTTTCTCGCTCCTCTGACATCTCTGGTGTAGAATCCACCCCACAACATATCATCTCGTCTGAACGCCTTGTCCACTCTGCTCCAGCTACTCTTGTACAAGCGCCGCTTGGAAAGACCTTTGTGCCAGCTCGCCAACGTCGCAAAATATTAGAATGGGAGCATTCTTCCCATGTAGCCGGCCATGCCGGTATCAGGAAGTCTTGTTCTATCATTTCTAGATATTATTGGTGGCCTTCTTTTGAAAAGGATGTGACCGAATTCGTTCAGGCCTGTACCACCTGCGCTCGCAACAAAACCTACTCCATTCTCTTCCTATTCCGGATACCCCATGGACACACATTGCTATGGACTTTATTACCGACCTCCCTTCTTCGCATGGCAATACTGTTATTTGGGTGGTAGTGGATAGGTTTTCTAAAATGGCGCATTTTGTTCCTTTGCCCGGTCTCCCGTCGCTCCTCTGTTGGCAAGATACTTCCTGAAGCATGTCTTTCGACTTCATGGATTACCTTACAAATTGTCTCAGACAGAGGGGTGCAGTTTGTGTCCAAGTTCTGGAGAGCTCTTTGTAAACAAATGAAAATTAAATTGGACTTTTCCTCCGCTTATCATCCCCAGTCTAACGGCCAGGTGGAAAGAGTCAACCAGATTCTCTGGCATTATCTTCGCCATTTTGTTTCTGCGCGTCAAGAGGATTGGGTCAATCTGATGCCTTGGGCGGAATTCTCTTATAATTTTAAGGATTCTGAGTCCATGAGCAAGTCCCCGTTTTTGGTGGTGTACGGCCGTCAACTCCTTCCGCCTCTGCCTTTATCCACGTCCTCCAGAGTGCTCGCCGTGGATGACATCACACAGGATTTCTCCACCATCTGGCAAGAAACACAGCGTTCCCTTTTTCAAGCTTCCGCCCATATGAAGGTTAGCCCTGATAAAAGGAGAAGAGCTCCGCCTGTTTATTCTCCAGGAGATAAGGTGTGGCTGTCGGCAAAATACATGCGCTTCAAAATTCCTAGCTACAAATTGGGCCCCGGTTACCTTATAAGATCAAACAACAGATCAATCCAGTTTGTTATAAGCTACACCTACCAACATCACTGCGAATTCCCAATTCTTTCCACGTTTCCCTGTTGAAGCCAGTTATTGTCAATCGATTCTCTCCTAAAACCTTGGTGCCTGCCCCAATCTCTGGTACTGAGGATGCCTTTACGGTAAAAGAGATCCTGGCCTCTAAGCTCTCCAGGGGTACAAGATATTTTTTAGTCGACTGGGAAAGCTGTGGACCTGAAGAAAGATCTTGGGAGCCCGGAGAGAATATTCTAGACCGTAGTCTCATCTCGGATTTTCTTGGCCCCAAGAAGAAGGGGAGACCCAAGGGGGGGTACTGTTAGGGCGAGCGCTGCACGCCCATCTAGCAGCACTTCACTTACCTCCATGGCTGCATCCAGCCATCATCCGTTTTGCAGAACTTCCCTCATGGCTGTTCCTAGCTGTCTCCCTTCCCCCAATGCTTCCTTCTCACATGCTCAGGTGCGCGCACGTCTCCGTCCACTAGAGGGCGAGCGCACTAGATTCCTGAGATTTAAAGGGCCTGTACAGCACTGATTGGTGCCTGGTCAACCAATCCTGCATCCACTTCTCCTATTTAAAGAGGCACTTCCTTCCTTCAGTGCCGGATCTTGGTCTCTCCATGCTTGTTGAAAGTCAGACATTCTTGGATTGCTCACCCGTGTACCGACCTCTGCCTGTCCCCGACTCTGAACCTTTGCTGCCTGCCCCGACCTTGGCTACTCACCTTTACCGCGAACCTGTGCTGCCAGCCCCGATCTCTGCCTGTACTTACTACGCCTTTTGCCTGCCACTTGTGTACCTCGCTGAACCTCGACTGACTGTGGGACTGGGCCGCTGTTGGGGGGTAGCGACCTGGGGGTCACTCGCCGCACAAGACCAACCTGCCTTGCGGTGGGCTCTGGTGAATACCGGTGGCCCCTTAGACTCCGCTCCCCTGACACGGTAACCACAGTTAACCACACCTGAGTCCGCTCCACCCGGTCCGTGACATTATTGCATTTAAAACACAGAGCTATGAGTTCATGTATCATAATTAATTGTCAGTATTAGAGGGCATAAAAGCCTAAAACTATAACCTAATCAATTACTACACATCTAAATATTAAATTATAATTAATAAAAATTCCATTCATTCATAGACAAAAATATGAATATATGAATATCAATATTCCTACTAGCACTAAATAAAAATGATGCAACCAAAACCATGGCAATATTAAAATATTGTCCTTAAAAATTAAGCATTATTCATTAAAACCAAAATAATTTGTGATTTCATAACTGAACAGTATAAAAACTAAACATATCTATTAAATCAATGCTTTAAAATAGAGGGCAATAAATACTTATTACTCTAAGGATTAAGATTGTATTAATATTCATTTTCACATATTACCCTATAAAACAATTAATATCAAAATCGACATTCAGACCCTCTGGTTGCATAGTGCCTAATTTATAAATCCACATTGATTCTAACTTTGATAATTCCTTAATAACGTCTCCACCCTTGAGGTTTAAATGTATTTGATCTATTACTTAAAATTTTAAAGAAGAAGGATTACTATCATGGAATAATTTAAAGTGCAGGAAAACACTGTGAGTCTCAAGGCCTCTTTTGATATTGTATAAGTGTTCCCTTAGGCATACTTTAAACTCTCTTCCAGTACGTCCAATATACTGTAGTCCACAAGGCCTTTCCAACATATGGAATTGAACACAATTATAGCTATATTTAGCGCAGATGGTGTAAAGCCCGTTACCTAAAGAGTCCCGCGGAGATACCACAAGGTTTTCTTTTGCGCCAGCTTCATAGATCTTTGAGAGCTACTGTGACAGGCTCTGTTTTTCTCCTAGCGTTTGTGGACGATTTCAAATCTTCTTATATTTAAATAGAGTATTAAAAATAAGCGCAGCTTTACTAAACATTTTGTAAATATTACTGTTTGTCACATTGCATGTGCAACTGCTGCTTACGACTGAATATCTTTAAATATTGATCTGAACATTATTTGTTTACTCATAATTTATTGTTTTTTTGTATTGCTTACCACTTAATGATGTGCGATATATTCAAATACCGTGAAGATAGGAAGGTAGATTTAGAAGAAATTTTTAATATTGAGAACCCTACCATTAGTGCGAGTCAAACAAAAAGCCCGGATGAATTCATAGAGGAAAATTTTAGTAGGTTGCACAAACTAATGAATAAAGAAATTAGGATATGGTGGGACATAGCTACACTTGAGACTTATATAGCTAAAAAAAATAGTCCCTAGGAGTCTTAGATGGGACATTTGTATTTATGATGGGGATGATGACAATATAATAAAGGATGACTGTTTTTTGTTTTTTAATGATTGCGGTTTAACATTAATTGAGAAACTAGTTATTAAGAAGAAAACTAAGTTACAAAAAATAAAGGAAGAATTAGATAAATATAAAGACGATTTAGAACCCTTTAATAAAAATGAGCTTTATATGAAATCGTCTGAAAAATTGAGAATTAAGCTAATAAAAGAAGACAATGAGATTAAAGAAAGGAAACAAAGAAAACTTAGAAGAGAGGATTGGGGTTATAGAAATAGAAAAGTATTTAGATGGCAGCAGAATTTACCCACAACAATAAAACCCATAAAATGGGGTAATATGTCACAAAACTTTGAACAACAGAACAATGTATCCATCCTGCTCCTGAAAAAAGGGATAATGGAGGTGGCAATAAAAACTATAGTTCTAACTCAGGATTTAAAATAGATAGATATCATAAAAGGGCAAACGAGCCAAAATCTACTCTTAATTATTCAGGAATTCCTTGTACTAAAAATCGCTTTGTTCCTTTAGAGGAAACTACCGAATTGGACACTCAGGAAGATGCTCCTTATAATAAGAACCTTGCCTATAAGAGAATGGCGTCCACCCCCCCCTTATTCTATAGGAGAAAACACCCAGAAAAAGCAAACGGGTGGAGAAATTACAGAGAAAGAAACAAAGAAAGGTTATCAGAAAGAAGTCATCTCACTCCATCATCAGTAAGAAAAAGAAAAGATATAGAGGAAAAAGAGGAGGAAAAAAACACAATAAAAATAAAAAAATACAGGAGGCAATATTAGAGAATAAAAATAAAGAAGGCATTTATAATTTGAGCACAAAAGATTTAAGTGAGGAAGAAAAATTGGTCCTAGATAAAGGACTTAATTTTGCCCCTAATATAGATATGGACCCCTTCGGCATATTTGTGGATATGAATTTTTTCATCAGGAAATCAAATGTTAAAAGATTTTTCCTAAGCAAAGAAAATAGTGTAACACAAAATAATATAGAAACAAATAACTCTATATTACCTCCTTGAAAAATCCTTCCACATTTAACCCTACGCAAAATAACGGTTTCTGTATTGAAACTTTTAATAAATTAGTGCTAAAGGATATTAAAAAAACAATATAACCTAAGAAAAGTAGGAAAGCAACCAGGACTGATTTAGCAATTAAAAGAGGTTTAAAATATTTAAAAAAATATTATACCAGAATCGTTAAAAGAGCGGATAAAGGTGGTGGAATAGTGATACAAGATATAAATAATTACAATAAAAAATATGCAAGAACTTTTAAATGACACAGAAACCTACAAACAACTGGGAAAAGATCCTACTGTTGAATATAAATTGGAATTAGAACAATTAATGGAAATGGGAATTAATTTGAATTTGATGACCAAAAATGAATTGGATTTTTGCAATATCAAATATCATATTACCAACAATTTATGGTCTTCCGAAAATCAATAAAAATCAGGTCAATCCACCTTATCGGCCAATTGTTAGTGGCATTAACAACCTAACCTATAATTTAGGAAAATATTTAGATTTTTTCTTACAGCCAATTGTTATGAAGCTTCCATCATATATAAAAGAAAGTCAACATATCTTGAAAATTATAGAAAATGTTAATGTAACAAATTTCACACGATTAGCCACCATAGATGTTATATACCCCATGACAAGGGACTTATGGCAATTAGACACTATCTAATGGTTTCTACAGACATGCTCCTTTTTCAAATCGATTTCCTATTAGATTGTTTCCATTATGCCATGACGCACAACTACTTTTGGTACAATAAAAAAAACTATGTTCAGTTAAAGGGAGTAGCTATGGGAGTGAAATACGGTCCCTGTTTTGCAAACCTATTTATGGGGATGTGGGAGGAAGATTTTATATATACTCAACGTCCGACCCCCCTAAAATTGTGGGGTCGTTATATTGACGACTGCATAGTATTATGGGAAAGAGATGGAAGAAGATTATAATGAACAAGCACAATTAATAGGAAGTAGATTTGTCAGTAAAGGTTATCAGCCGTCATTTATACAAAATGAAATAGATAAAATTAAAGAAATTGAAAGAAAAACAATTCTAGAAGGACGGAAAAATATAAAGACAAAAGGAAATGCTTTTATTACACAATATGGTAACAATTATAGGCAACTTAATAAGATATTAGATAAACACTGGGAAATAATTAAGTCTGATGAAATAATAGGTCCAGCATTCCAAGATAAACCTAAAATTATTTTTAGGAGACCGCCCACACTGGCAACACATTTAATAAAGAGTTTTGTTGAACCAAAAAAAGAAGTGCAATTGGATTTTGGGAACAAATTAGATGGGTTTTACTTCTGTAAAAAATGTGCATGATGTAAAACCTGTTCTACAAAAACAAAGTATTAAAAAGTATTAAAAAATTTGTATCTTATAATACTAAAGAACAAATCGCTATTAAATCGTTTTTTACATGTACAAGTAAAAATTTTATTTATATGTCCTTGTGTACTACAGTATATTGGACGTACTGGAAGAGAGTTTAAAGTACGCCTAAGGGAACACTTATACAATATCAAAAGAGGCCTTGAGACTCACAGTGTTTCCCTGCACTTATTGCACAATTATTCCATGATAGTAATCCTTCTTCTTTAAAATTTTATGTAATAGATCAAATACATTTAAACCTCAAGGGTGAAGACGTTATTAAAGAATTATCAAAGTTAGAATCAATGTGGATTTATAAATTAGGCACTATGCAACCAGAGGGTCTGAATGTCGAATTTGATATTAATTGTTTTATAGGGTAATATGTGAAAATGAATATTAATAAAATCTTAATCCTTAGAGTAATAAGTATTTGTTGCCCTCTATTTTAAAGCATTGATTTAATAGATATGTTAAGTTTTTATACTGTTTAGTTATGAAATCACCAGTTATTTTGGTTTTAATGATTAATGCTTAATTTTTAAGGACAATATTTTAATATAACCATGGTTTTGGTTGCATCCTTTTTATTTAGTGCTAGTAGGAATATTGATATGAATGGCAATTGTCTATGAATTAATGGAATTTTATTAATTATAATTTAATATTTAGATGTGTAGTAATTGATTAGGTTATAGTTTTAAGCTTTTATGCCCTCTAACACTGACAATTAATTATGATACATGAATTCATAGCTCTGTGTTTTAAATGCAATAATCTTGTGGTGTGCAGTAATTTACTACGTGTTTTTTACTCATTAATTGTTTATTGCTGATAATATCAGGCTTGGATGGGGACTGATATGAAATAGTCCCTCATTTTAGGTGTCCTCGCTTCCCTGTGTTTTCTACCACTTTTCGACAAGCCGCAATTGTCAGCGGTATTGAAACAGTTAATTCCTTCCCGGCAAAGGCTATAAATATAGTGAGCAGCAGAGCCCCCGTACCCCTATTATTAAGTCCTATGATGAAACGCGTTGGGCGGAGCCTGCTGTATACCACGTGACCTCAAAAGTGGCTAAAAATCTTCGAAGCTAAAGGCCTAAAGCTTCGGGTGTATTTGTCCGCCGCTTGGCTGATGCGCACAGCCTGCAAGGGGCTTATGAGGAGTGACTGTTTACAACCCTCCTCCAACCTTGAAATTAATTTCTAATGCTTGATTACATACTGAATCTGGTAAGAAGGATTCTTCTATATTGCAGAGAAAAGCATTACAGTATGTATCGGACCCTTTTGTTTTTACATGCTATTTATATTAAATGAAATTACGGATATATAAACCACAAGTGGATGAGTTTTAATATAAAGTGGATGTGTAGGAGTAAATAACAATTCCCCCGCTGTATGAAGAATTACTTTGATCGAGACGGCAGCTATAGAGGAGTTGCAAAGCTGTAAGCTCAAGAAGCTATCTGGTACGTGTATATTGTGACTGGTGGTGGATTGAACACAATTATAGCTATATTTAGCGCACATGAGGCTCGATTCAGAGAGTTTTAAGAAAACTTTCGTTTTAGTGCCGATCTGTTTTTTTTTTTAATTTTCCCGCTCTCGTATGAGTGTGCGAGCGATTCTATGCATGCATTGCAATCCTTCTGTAAAGTGCCATTTTCCATCGTGACTTTTCTCAGTTTCATTTTCTCATGTTACAACGTAGGCTTTCGTTTTTGCCCTTCTTCCCATCGTCTCCTCCCACGAATCCTTTACGTTTCCCGATAGATTCTGTTTCACTTTTCAAAAAATAATCGTCCAGACGGGAATCCTTACGATCTTGCGCCTGCGCTCTACAAACTTAACTCATTAAAGTGCTCGCCTACATATTTGCCACCCTCACTTCTACTACAATAGGCTCGATTCAGAGAGACAAAAAAAAGCTTCCATTTTAGTTCCGATCCGTTTTTTTTTGGAAATGTTTCCGTTCTCGTATGAGCGTATGAGTGATTCTATGCATGCATTGAAAACCTTCTGTAAAGTTTCCGTCCGTTCGTACGGCAGATTACGAATACGAGAATGTCACTTTCCATCCAGACTTTTCCGTTTCATTTTCACATGTTACAACGTAGGCTTTCGTTTTAGCCCTTTTCCCATCGTATCCTCCAACGAATCCTTTACGTTTCCGTTTCTGTTTCCCTTTTTCAATAAATAATCATCCAGACGGAAATCCTTACAATCTTGCGCCTGCGCACTACAAACTTAACTCATTAAAGTGCTCGCCTACATATTTGCCACCCTCACTTCTACTACAATGTTTAGCTAAATCACTTAGCACTGTCCTCCATCTTCCCTTTTGGACCCTTAAAGCTCACCCAAACCACTTAGCACTATCCTCCTCTTTTACAAAGAATTTATTGGGTTTTCATATAAAGTATACATGGATCAGATATTACATATGCATTAATGATGACAGTTGAACAGGTTTACAGAATATACATAATGACACAGTATCAAATAGTTATCAACAGAGATATGAAGATTCCTGAGTGTACTTGCATTAACAGAGTTTCCAATAGTTATCAAAAGAGGTATGAAGATTCCTGAGTATAATTGCACTAAAACATGGTGCTAACTATTAAGATCAACTTCTGGCACAGAACAGCAAGTGCTTGGGATGCGGTGAGTTGTAGTCTGGACTGGGGAGCTTGTACTAAAGAGATGTGTTTAACACACCCATTCTTCATTGGTGCTAAAGATCAGTGGTTGGAGCTAAAGATTAATGCATAGTTGATAGGATTGATTGACAGTGGGATAAGAAGAGAAAAGGAAGAGCAGAAGAAGGGAGAAGAGAAGGGGATGGGGAGAGGGAAGGGGGATAGGGATGGATCCGAGGCTGGAGGCCATGCTCGAATTAGAATTGGGTTTCCCTATACTCAAACTGGGTGGACTGGGTCCGTCTGGTGGTGGCCGACATCTATATATTCTAGCCAAGGGGTCCATACATCAAGGTATCTTTCATAGGTGTCGCTTTTTATCGCTGTAATTTTCTCGTTACACAGTGTATCTGAGATTCTGTTCAGGATCTCTTGCCAGGGGATTCTGGGCGATTTCCAGTTTCTGGCAATGGTGAGGCGGACGGTGGCCAAGACGTGTTGAATTAATTTCCAATGGTTTTTAGAGTATCTACCTGATTTGTAAGAAAGTAAGGCCTCTCTAGGGTTCTTAATCATTGGGAGATGGATGATGTCAGAAAGCAGTTTGTATACCCTGTTCCATGTGGCCGAGACTATAGAGCAGTCCCACCAGATGTGGGCCATGGATCCCACGGAAGGGCATCCCCTAAAGCAGAGTGGAGAAGTTGATGGGGAAAACTTGTGAATACGGTCTGGCGTGAGATACCATCTAAAGAGTGTCTTGTAGGCATTTTCTAAAACTATTGTGTTACAGGAAATCCTCTTTATGTTGTCCCACGTTCTCTGCCACTCGTCCTCCTCCACGTCGCACCCCAGATCTCTCGCTCGATATCAAACCACCACTGAAGTGGTCTCTGATACACCGGGATTCAAAATCAGTACTTTGATATGAAGGAGGAGAGCGGGTCAGCGTGCTATTAATAAAATGCTTGATCTGTAAAAATCTAAAGGTTTCAGACGGGGGCAGGTTCTCCCCTGAGTTGAGGTCCTGGGCTGTTTTCATCCCCCTTGAGGTGCAGAAATTCTCCACTTTGGTATAACCTTTCTCCACCCACCATCTGAAATTATTGGAGTGGGTAACACCCAGGGGAAACAAGGGATTCCCAAGCAACAGGGAGGCCGGCTTTAAAGAGGAAGTAAAATGGGATTTCACCCCATCCCAAACGGAGAGGGAAAACACCAGGGCAGGAGGCAGGGATTTAGGTCGGGAAGCTTTCGGGAGCCATAACAACGAAGCTGGAGAGATGGGTGAACATTTTAGGAAGTCATTAGATACCCAAATCGGTCTGTCTTTTGTTGCATGGAGCAAGACCAGGGGTGCCACTTGGGCTGCTATGTAATACTTTTTGATTGAGGGAAACGCAAGACCCCCCCTCTCTCTTTTACATATCAGGGTGGCTTTATTGATTCTGGGCCTAGCCTTGTTCCACGCGAAATGCATAAATTTCTGTTGGAGAGAGTCCAGTGTCTTTTGGGGGACACGGACTGGAAGTACCCTGAATAGGTATAAAATTTTGGGTAAAATCGTCATTTTAAGGGTAGCGATGCGGCCTAGCCAGGAGAGCTTTACATAGTGCCAGGCATGGAGCAGGGAGTCAATTGTTTTGATGGTTCCCGGGTAGTTTGCCTTAAAGATGTCATTAATATTTGCTGTCAGAATAATTCCCAGGAAGGGCAGGCGCTGTGTCCACGTCCATGAGAAGTTGTGAGAAAGGGTTTGCTTTGTGGTATCAGATAGGGATATGTCAAGCGCCATGGACTTGGAGGTATTCAGTCGGAGTCCAGAAAACTGGCTAAAGTCAGCCAAATCCTGGAGTGCATTTGGGGCCGAGACATGGGGGGTAGACAGCATAAGTAACATGTCATCTGCAAACAATGAAATTTTTTGTTCTGTGGGGCCCATTGGGCTGCCTTTACTGCCGGGTTCTGTCTGAGTTTTTGGGCTAAGGGTTCAAGTGCCAATATAAATAAGATAGGGGAAAGGGGGCAGCCCTGCCTAGTTCCCCTCTGGATTGGAAAAGTGGCTGAGGAGAAGCCAGTGTATTTGATGCAGGCAGTAGGGTGGGAATAAAGTGCTCCTATCCAGGAAAGGAAGCCCGTGCCAAATCCCCTCTTTTCAAGGGAAAAGCGAAGGTAGTGCCATGATAAGGAGTCAAATGCCTTCTCCACGTCCAGAGAGAGAAGCATTGATTCAACCTTACTATCCCTTGCCTCCTGCATCAACTGCATGACCCGTCTCACCCCGTCCCCTGCTTGTCTCCTGGGCACAAAACCTACCTGGTCTTTATGGATTATCTCAGACAGAAACACATTAATTCTGGTGGCCAGGATTTTGGAAAGGATTTTGAGATCTATGTTCAGTAAAGAGATAGGTCTGAAATTGGTCCATTTTCGGTGGTCCTTTCCGGGTTTCGGAATCATAACTATGGATGCTCTAAGCATCTCTGGATCAAAGGGGTTCCCCTCTTTGACATGGTTGAAAACTGCTGCTAGTCTAGGGGCCACTATAGGACCCAGCTTTTTATAGAATAGAGCGGTAAATCCGTCAGGCCCAGGCCTCCTATTGTTTTTCAGGGTTTTGATCTTCAGAAATGTGTGGGATGTTAATGTTATCAAAAAAGGTCTGTGCCCGATGGAGCTCCAAGGGCGGAGGGGCTTCATACAAGTTGGCTAAGCCCTCTGAGAACTCTTTTACCACCGCCAGGGGGTTGCTGGTCTCTGTACCCTCCCTGGTTTGTAGTTTGACGGGAGCTATGTATTGGTCCTGACATTTCAGTTGGGAGGCTAGGAGTGTCCCTGGTTTATTAGCTGAAGTATAATAATGCTGTTTAGAGCGCCTGTATCACCTTTCAGCCTGCTCTGTTTGTAAAAGGTTTAATTTCGCTCTGGAGGTCTCCAACTGGCGGAGGCGCTTTGGGGAGGGGTTTGCCTTAAAGGCCTGAGCATCTGCTAAGTATTGTTCATTAAGTTTTGTTGCCAGCGCCATTCTCTCTTTTTTCTTCCGAGAGGACAGGGCTATATAGTGGCCTCTCATCACAGCTTTAAAGGCGCCCCAAATCATAGTTGGGGGGAGTCTGGGGTCTCATTCAATGTAAAAAAAATCTCTGGCACGTGTACAGGACTCCTCCACCAGGGAGTTTGAGGAGAGTAGAGAGTCATTAAGCGACCATGAGGAAGATCTGGATCCAGAAATCAGTGATTTACAAGAGATTGAGATCAAGTCATGGTCAGACCAGGGTATAGAATGGATTCTGGAGGCAGTGACTTGGGGGAGAAAGGAGGTCTGCACAAAAATATGGTCTATTCTTGTAAAAAGTTTATGGGGGGGCTGAATAGTGAGTGAAGTGTTTCTTGTGAGGGTGCTGATCCCGCCAGGGGTCTATCAGATTAGAATTTTTGATTATGTCCTGGAATTGTTTCCCTTCTTGTCTGATTTGTGTATTTGGGGGGAGGGACCTGTCTATGTCAGGTTGTAGGTTTAGGTTTGAGTCTCCACATAGAAAGATAGTGCCCTTCCCATGTGTCTGGATCATGGAGCACATTTGTGATATAAAGGGTATCTGCTTAGTGTTGGGAGCATAATAATTTAGAAAGGTTACCTCAGAGTCTTGAAGTGTTCCCTGGAGTAGAATAAACCTGCCGCCAGGATCTGCGATTTGTTTATGGCATGTGAAGGGGACCTCCTTACGGAAGGCGATGAGAACACCTCTTTGTTTACTATGTCCTACTGCTTGGAAGAAGAGAGGAAATTTATAGTTAAGAATCTTAGGTGTGGAGGACGTCGTGTAATGGGTCTCCTGAAGACATACCACGTCAGCGTGAATGGAATTAAAGTATTTGAAAGCTCTAGACCGCTTATTGGGTGAGTTCAGACCCTGAACATTGAGTGACACTACTTTAAGGGCCATATTTGGGAGGATGGGGTAGCTGCTTCCAAATATGTGCTAGGCCTCGAACCAAGGGCCCCAGTAAGGATGGGACAGGAGGGGGGGAATAGGGGAAGAGGGGAGAGGGAGAGGGAGTTAGAGAAGGAGAAAGAGGGGAGAAAGGGAGAAAAGAGAAGGAAGTACATAGAACATTTAAGATTAACATACAATTTAGAGCTCTTTTGAAACTGCACATCCGTGCAGGGTGGTGTCCCAGAGGTTCAGACCGAAAAAAAGTCGGAACCGAAGGGAGTTGGGGGTGCGCCAGAGTGAGTCGGGAGGCAAAGCTGGCACAAACGTGTAAACATACAACAACACAACAACATATCTCAATTCAGTAAAAAAGAGTGCAAAAAAATGCAAAAAATGCAAAAAGCCACAGTTAGAGCATGAGTGTCCTCTTCCCCCATGGACACGCACGGGGCCCACCACGCGAGAGCGCGGGAGGGCCCGCATCGCGGTACAAGGAGCAGAGGAGAAGCATTCACTTATAGGGAAGAGGTACTGGTTTAATGACGGCAAGCAAAGAAGGAACTGTCCCAGGTTGTGTACCATCTCGGGGGCCTGGAGGTGGAGAAGCTCTCCAGAATCAATAAGGGTCCCCCTGCTACCGGCTATATGACCAGGGGTAGGGGGGGATCCAGGCTCTATTATGGCCACAAGAGGGGATCCCGCTGTGGCATGTTTAAGTGTTCCAATGACTAACTATAGGGGTTTCCACCTTAGGAAAGAATGGTTCTCAAGGAAAGGGTTAAACAGCATAGGTGAGACCTGCCATGTTCACCGGTGGGCGAAAGGTACTAAAGAGTGTGGATGGCATCACAGGGGCCTCAGTCAGACTAGGGTCTCCCGGCGGCCGTATGTTATAAATATGATCATGCCCACCAGTGAGCAAGGGTGTGCTAATAAGTTTAAATGTTAGGGCGGGGGGGTCAGTCAGCTCAAGGTCTTTCAGTGGCCGTAAGCTGTCTCAAATACACAGAGGAGCAAAGTCCCCCCACCAGGGGGAGCAGGAGCACTCGCCTGCCCGGTGGAGTGATCTGGAAAAGCTCAGGGCCGGGAGCCTGCTGTATTCACCATAACAATATAATAAGGTCTCTTGCGGCAGCATATTTCAGGCAGTTAGTTTTGACAATAGTATTTTAGCTGTAGGGCAGGTCGTTCGCAGGTTGAAAGACAACAACAGCAACAACATTATCATAAATACAAAATACAAATAGAAAATGCAAAAAGGTCTCCTGCAGTGGCATGTTTCAGCTCATGAAGGTTAACAGTAGCTGCTCATGGCATGAAGGAGAGTGATCAACAAGAAGAAAACATTGCGATCAGAGTGAACCTGAACGTATTCCATAGGGAGCAAAGAGGTATTAATAAACATGGTATGACCCAGGTAACTGGGGCTTTGCGCAGTGGTGAATTACTAAACCATAACAAGCATGGGAGCTAATACGAAGAAAATTATTGCAGGGGTTTGTTTCAGCCCCTGGAGACCGGCCTAAGGGGCCGAAACAGGGGTCGCTTTGTCGCCTGGTCCACTCTCACGTGAGAATGATCACTGAGTGGTCTCCTGCAGTGACATGTTTCAGCTCTTAAGGGTAACAGCAGCTGCTCATGGCATGAAGGGGAGCAATAACAGAGGGAAAAACAGTGCAAACAGAGTGAGTCCAAACGTGCTCTGTAGGGAGTAAACAAGATGTTAATAAACATAGTATGACTCAAGTAACTGGGTCTTTGCGCGGTAATGACTTACTGGACCCTAACGAGCATAAAGGTTAATACAAAAAGTTATTGCAGGGGTATGTCAGCCCTTGGAAACCGGCTGAAAGGACTGGGACAGGAGCCGTTTTATTGCCTGGTTGATTCTCGGGTGAGGTTCCATCCTTGGAGAGGGGGTGGTTTGGGGGGTAGATCTGCGGGGCAGTCCCGGGGTTCTCTGAGTAGTGGGGAGAGACGAGGTTGTAGGATCCATGTCTGGGATTCTAATGTCCAGGGCTTTAAGCTTGGCCAGGAGTTCTGGGGGCGAAGAGGCCTGGATCTGCTTAGATTGGTGTGTAAACGTAAGTTTAAAGGGGAATCCCCAGCGGTATCGGATCGCCTGAGCTTGCAAGACTTGGAGTAAGGGTCTAAAGGCCCGCCTTTTTAGGATGGTGGTCTGCAAGAGATCCGCAAAAATTTGGTAATTATGCTTTTGGAAGTATAGGGGAGATTTCTCTCTAGATGCCTTGAGGACCGCTTCTTTTGTTAAGTAGTGATGAAACTTGACGATGATGTCACGCGGTGGGCCCTCTGTGGGTTTTCTTGCTAGGGCCCTGTGCGCTCTATCCAGCTCGAGCCTGGCTACTGGTATATCTGGGACCAGCTCCTGGAGAAGAGCGGTGATAGTGGCTGTGGCGTCCTCCATGGTCTCAGGGAGGCCGCGGAATCGCAAGTTAGATCTGCGATTTCGATTTTCGAGTTCCTCGTTTAAATTTCATGCGGGATTCCAGAGCATCAGTGCGGGTTCCAATGTCCCTGATTTCTTTTAAGAGTGTCTCTGTGTGCTTAACTGACACTGCTGTGACCTCTTCTCTAATAACAGCTCTAAGCTGTGTGATCAGGGTCTGATTTTCTGAGGAAAGCTGAGCTGGGGCTTTGTGAGCTGAGCTATGTGGAGAGGAGGGGAGTTGCGGCCAGCTATCATTAGATTCCTGGGAGAGATCATCAGCACTCACCCTCAGGGCTTCCTCTCTGTCCTCTCCTGCTCTGGAGCATGCTGCATCCTCAGAAGCTGCAGTCTCATCTGCTAGCAGCCGTGCTGCGGCCGCCATCTTGGATCCTGGGGCTGCCGACTTCCGACCCTCTCTGTGGCCTCTCCTTTTGGCTGGGGTGGCAGACATCTGGCCCAGGTAAGTCCTGGGGTCTTCCGCAGCCACCCTGGGTGGAAATTTAGGGGTCTGGTGGTGTTGGTTGGGCTCTGTGCCTCCCGACTGCACGGAGCTCACTCAGCAGACGTCCATGCTGCACGGTCACGTGCGCGCACCCCAGCACTATCCTCCATCTTCCCTTTTGGACCCTTAAAGCTCACCCAAACCACTTAGCACTATCCTCCATCTTCCTTTTGGACCCTTAAAGCTCACCCAAACCACTTCTCGGTTAGGTTCTTCTTCCATTTTAGCCCCCTAAAACTTACCCAAATCACTTCTCGGTCATGTGAATATTCATCTTTAAATATTTCTTGGCCCATTAGTTTTGTGTTAATGTATTTTGTAAATGAAATGACAATGTAACATTTTTTTTTACTCCATCATAAAATATAAAATTTTTAAAAATTTAGAACATTTCAAATTTTTACAACTATAAAAAACAAAATACATAGCAATGGCAGGCCACATAACATTATTCTTCATCTGTGGTCCCCAACGAGTTGCGCAGCTCCTGCATCTCGCCCACCAACTGAAGGACCCTGACACTCAGTTGGGCCACTCTGGTACGTTGTGGTCCCTGTTAAAAAAAGGTAAATTAAAATATTAGTATAACCTTGTTGGGGTCATACTGCAGTGCCCCCCCCCCCCGTATGGTCCAAACACCTAAATCTGGACTTCAAAAGCCAGAAGGCCCTAGCCACGGGCCGGGTTTTGCATAGTGCCCGATTAGAGAACCCCTGGCCTGCATTCTGCAGGCAAAGAACGGGCATCAGGAGCAAGGGCGAGTGGCACATCTTGCAGTTCCTGCAACTAAATATAAAATAATTACACAAAGCAAAGGTAACCAACTAAAACAATAACTCCTACAACAAATTAAGATTCAAGTTCAACAATCCAAATATAATTCACAAAGGACATAAGTCTAAAAAAATATAGCTAACTAATTTAGGTCAGCATTAAAATACATCTATAAGGCATACATGAAATGTATTGATTCAGGTATGCATTGCTATACAATTTATGGCCTCGGCCATGCTGATACATGCAATGCCTTGGTGCTAAAGGCGCGCAGACTCCTCCACATAGCCGCAAAACATGTTCAACAATAGCAATCCAAGCCCTCAAAGGTCCGTAAGGGGATCGGAAATGAAACGGATTTATAGGGTGGTGATCCGTCAGAAATCAGCTCTCTGAATCAGGCAGAAACCCATCCCAACAACGGAAGTTATCTGAACGAACGGAAAATTTCAGATTTTGTTTGGAAAATGATCCAAACTAACGGAAATGTTCCGATTTGCTTCCGTTCATCGAAAGCACATTCCCGAACGTTCGTACCAATGAAAAATGGACGAAAAAAAGCAAAAAAAATGACAAACACCCACCAAAACTTTCACAGACAGCTACGGAAGTCCGGACGAATGTGTCTCTGAATCGAGGCTAATGTTTAGCTAAATCACTTAGCGCTATCCTCCATCTTTCCTTTTGGACCCTTAAAGCTCACCCCGAACCACTTAGCGCTATCCTCCATCTTCCCTTTCGGACCCTTAAAGCTCACCCCAACCACTTAGCGCTATCCTCCATCTTCCCATTTGGACCCTTAAAGCTCACCCCAAACACTTAGCGATATCCTCCATCTTCCCTTTTGGACCCTTAAAGCTCACCCAAACCACTTCCCGGTTAGGTTCTTCTTCCATTTTATGCCCCTAAAACTTACCCAAACTACTTCCCGGTTAGGTTCTTCTTCCATTTTAGGCCCCTAAAACTTACCCAAACCACTTCCCGGTCATCTGAATCTTTATCTCTAAATATTTTTTTCACCCTTCGTTTGGTGTTAATGTATTTGTGTTTAAAAATGACACTGAAACTTTGTTGTGGTTTTGGTTTTTCTACTTGAATGCCATTTTTGTGGCCCATTAGATTTTTCTTTTAAAAAACATTTGTAAAACACGTTTAAAAACAACAGCATTAGAAATATTAAAACTTTAAAATTTGAAAAACTATTTACAAAAATTAAAACAGTGACAGGACCCAGAACACTATTCTTCTGTTGTCCCCAACGAGTCAACCAGCTGCTGCATATCGGCCACCAACTCAAGGACCCTTTGATTCATTTCTTCCACTCTTGCCCGTGTGGTCCCTGTATCAATTTTAGAAACAAAATTACTTCAAGACAAATACATGTTTGTATGGATGGAATGTTTTTGATTTGCAAACATAAATCATGACGACATATGTCAGTCTGCTAAGTAATTACTCTAAGCAAGTGGGCACTGGTCATTCTGCTAATGCCATTGACTCTAAGCAAGTGGGCACTGGTCAGTCTGCTAAGTAATTACTCTAAGCAAGTGGGCACTGGTTAGTTTGCTAATGCCCTTGACTCTAAGCAAGTGGGCACTGGTCAGTCTGCTAAGTAATTACTCTAAGCAAGGGGGCACTGGTCAGTCTGCTAATGTCATTGACTCTAAGCAAGTGGGCACTGGTCAGTCTGCTAATGCCTGACTATGGCTTTATGTATCTGGGTGATCATGTCACTTAACACATACTGCAAAGAATGACATTACAACTTACTTAGTTGGTGGCCAAAGGATGCCTCGTTGGGGACAACCCTACGTCCTGGGCCCTGCCACTGTTGTGAAGTAGAGGCTGTCGAGACATGGCAAATAGGGCCACTTATAATGTCTTAGTCAACAGTAATCAAAATTCATTTTCAGTGTGTGTGTAACATCACTCACCTTCTCCCTGTGCCTCCTGGCTGAGATCTGCTGCAGCCTGTGCATCTTCACCCGCATCTACAAAAACAGATTAAGGGAATCAGCTTGGGTGGAAATAGCATGTATATGTGTGTGCGGTTACATGAAGAGTCACATACCAGAGGCTCCCGCCTGAGTTGCTGGGTACGGCTCCCTGCCCACGCCATCCAGGGGCTGGTTGGAGGACCCAACATAGGAGGGGTAGGACGGTCGCACTGGAGATCCACCACCTTCACTTCCAGCTGCAGATTCATGCAGCACTGGTCGGCCTGTGTGCCTCCGTAATCGGATTCGGTAATCCATTTCCAACACTAGAAAAGAAATACAATTATTAATAAATGCCTACCTTCTGCATGAGTTACATCTGCCATGCAATCGCTATGTACTTACTAGGGAAATGGATTCCGAAAAAGCGCCGCACCCGGGCCATGTGCAGCCGTTTCAGGTCCGACCAATGCTGCATGATCTGCGTGTGGGTGAAGGTGGTGTCTGTTTGATGTTGGATTTTGGCAATGATCTCCAGGGCGACGGTGCGCTTCTCAAAAGAGTTGGGCAGGTAGTCGTACCTGCGCTCCAGCATGGTCTACAAAACACAAAATAAAGCAAGGTGTTGTAGCCTAATACAATCCTTGAAGCTGGCCTCAGTGTTGGTTCGCATGTGTGGGCCCTCACTTCGGTTTGGCACGGATTTTGACACACTTTTTAAAACAACCGTTTCTTCATGCGCTTCCTTAACCCTTTCAGTGCCAGCCTACCTGCAGCATTTGCCACTCCCTGTTGCCAGAACATGTTTCACTATTTTGCGCTACACATGTTCAACTGTCATTTTTGAAAGGATTTCCAGGGATTTCCCAGGAAAATGATATATTGTTTTTTTCAACAGAGTCTGGACTTTAACATGAAATGTCTTGTTTGTAATTTTTAGGTGTATTCTCAATATTTTTGGGTGAAATATGTGAAAAAAAAATTAAAAAAATTATTTTTTTACAATTTGTAGTGTTTTTTTGTAATAAAAAATGTAAGTTTGTCAATAAAATCTTATTGTGTGTGAAATCCCAATTTCTCCCGGTTACAGCGATACCACATATGTATTGGTAGACACCCTTTCCTGCCCAGGAGACTCCCCCAAACTGAAATAGCGCTTTAGGGGATTTTCAGAACTGTGATATGCGCTATGCGCACCTTGCAGTTGTACCAGAAAAACAACCCTTTACATTTGAAATACCCCCAACAAACGATATATTCTATGGAAGTACACACCTCAAGCTTTCTAGGTGTACCAGGCATGTTGATGTGCCCATAGTTTTCGGGAAGTAATTCCTCAATGTATTCTTTGGTTGCAAAGGGTTTCCCCCCAAAAAAAGATAAAAAAGCAGAATCAAAGCCACATTTTCCTAAAAAAACTATATACAAACAAGAAAAAACAAGTTTAATCTGAAAAAGCAACATTCCCCGAACAGAACAACACCCAACATGCATAGGTTCTGTCAAGGGAAGAGTTGCCAAACACCCCAAAGTAAAGCATGAGCATAACGGTAATTTTACTTGAAAATTTCAGTTCTGCAGACAAAGTGCGCACCTTGCGATTTTTCAACCAAAACAACCCTTTACATTTGGAATATTCCCCATAAACCATATATTCCCTGAAAGTACACATGTTAAACTTTCTAAACGTACCCAGCTTGTTGTAGTGGGCTCATCTTTCTGGAATTAATTCCTCAAAGAGTTCTTTGGTTGCGCAGGGTTTCCCTAAAAAATGTATAAAAAAGCTGAATAAAAAACACCTTTTCCTAAAATATAAATATGCAAACCAGAAAAAACAAGCTAAGTCTGAAAGCGCAAGGTCTCCCGAACAGAACAATACCCAACATGCAGAGGTACTATTAACCCTTTTAATTGCCAGCCTACTTGAGATTTTGTCACCCTCTGTTGACAGGTCATTTTTCCCCATTTTGCGCCATTTTTGCTGTAATTTTCAGGAAAATTATATTTATATTTTTTTGCAGCAGAGTTTAGGCTTTAACATGAAATGTCTTGTTTGTAAATTTTATTTTGTTTTTTTACAATATTATTAAGTAAAAAAAATAAATAAATAAATAAAAACATTTTTAGAAAGTTGACTCCTTTATTTTAAATAAAAAATGTATTTTATTAAGGAAAAGCATATTACAACTATAAAAAACAAAATACATAGCAATGGCAGGCCACATAACATTATTCTTCATCTGTGGTCCCCAACGAGTTGCGCAGCTCCTGCATCTCGCCCACCAACTGAAGGACCCTGACACTCAGTTGGGCCACTCTGGTACGTTGTGGTCCCTGTTAAAAAAAGGTAAATTAAAATATTAGTATAACCTTGTTGGGGTCATACTGCAGTGCCCCCCCCCCCGTATGGTCCAAACACCTAAATCTGGACTTCAAAAGCCAGAAGGCCCTAGCCACGGGCCGGGTTTTGCATAGTGCCCGATTAGAGAACCCCTGGCCTGCATTCTGCAGGCAAAGAACGGGCATCAGGAGCAAGGGCGAGTGGCACATCTTGCAGTTCCTGCAACTAAATATAAAATAATTACACAAAGCAAAGGTAACCAACTAAAACAATAACTCCTACAACAAATTAAGATTCAAGTTCAACAATCCAAATATAATTCACAAAGGACATAAGTCTAAAAAAATATAGCTAACTAATTTAGGTCAGCATTAAAATACATCTATAAGGCATACATGAAATGTATTGATTCAGGTATGCATTGCTATACAATTTATGGCCTCGGCCATGCTGATACATGCAATGCCTTGGTGCTAAAGGCGCGCAGACTCCTCCACATAGCCGCAAAACATGTTCAACAATAGCAATCCAAGCCCTCAAAGGTCCGTAAGGGGATCGGAAATGAAACGGATTTATAGGGTGGTGATCCGTCAGAAATCAGCTCTCTGAATCAGGCAGAAACCCATCCCAACAACGGAAGTTATCTGAACGAACGGAAAATTTCAGATTTTGTTTGGAAAATGATCCAAACTAACGGAAATGTTCCGATTTGCTTCCGTTCATCGAAAGCACATTCCCGAACGTTCGTACCAATGAAAAATGGACGAAAAAAAGCAAAAAAAATGACAAACACCCACCAAAACTTTCACAGACAGCTACGGAAGTCCGGACGAATGTGTCTCTGAATCGAGGCTAATGTTTAGCTAAATCACTTAGCGCTATCCTCCATCTTTCCTTTTGGACCCTTAAAGCTCACCCCGAACCACTTAGCGCTATCCTCCATCTTCCCTTTCGGACCCTTAAAGCTCACCCCAACCACTTAGCGCTATCCTCCATCTTCCCATTTGGACCCTTAAAGCTCACCCCAAACACTTAGCGATATCCTCCATCTTCCCTTTTGGACCCTTAAAGCTCACCCAAACCACTTCCCGGTTAGGTTCTTCTTCCATTTTATGCCCCTAAAACTTACCCAAACTACTTCCCGGTTAGGTTCTTCTTCCATTTTAGGCCCCTAAAACTTACCCAAACCACTTCCCGGTCATCTGAATCTTTATCTCTAAATATTTTTTTCACCCTTCGTTTGGTGTTAATGTATTTGTGTTTAAAAATGACACTGAAACTTTGTTGTGGTTTTGGTTTTTCTACTTGAATGCCATTTTTGTGGCCCATTAGATTTTTCTTTTAAAAAACATTTGTAAAACACGTTTAAAAACAACAGCATTAGAAATATTAAAACTTTAAAATTTGAAAAACTATTTACAAAAATTAAAACAGTGACAGGACCCAGAACACTATTCTTCTGTTGTCCCCAACGAGTCAACCAGCTGCTGCATATCGGCCACCAACTCAAGGACCCTTTGATTCATTTCTTCCACTCTTGCCCGTGTGGTCCCTGTATCAATTTTAGAAACAAAATTACTTCAAGACAAATACATGTTTGTATGGATGGAATGTTTTTGATTTGCAAACATAAATCATGACGACATATGTCAGTCTGCTAAGTAATTACTCTAAGCAAGTGGGCACTGGTCATTCTGCTAATGCCATTGACTCTAAGCAAGTGGGCACTGGTCAGTCTGCTAAGTAATTACTCTAAGCAAGTGGGCACTGGTTAGTTTGCTAATGCCCTTGACTCTAAGCAAGTGGGCACTGGTCAGTCTGCTAAGTAATTACTCTAAGCAAGGGGGCACTGGTCAGTCTGCTAATGTCATTGACTCTAAGCAAGTGGGCACTGGTCAGTCTGCTAATGCCTGACTATGGCTTTATGTATCTGGGTGATCATGTCACTTAACACATACTGCAAAGAATGACATTACAACTTACTTAGTTGGTGGCCAAAGGATGCCTCGTTGGGGACAACCCTACGTCCTGGGCCCTGCCACTGTTGTGAAGTAGAGGCTGTCGAGACATGGCAAATAGGGCCACTTATAATGTCTTAGTCAACAGTAATCAAAATTCATTTTCAGTGTGTGTGTAACATCACTCACCTTCTCCCTGTGCCTCCTGGCTGAGATCTGCTGCAGCCTGTGCATCTTCACCCGCATCTACAAAAACAGATTAAGGGAATCAGCTTGGGTGGAAATAGCATGTATATGTGTGTGCGGTTACATGAAGAGTCACATACCAGAGGCTCCCGCCTGAGTTGCTGGGTACGGCTCCCTGCCCACGCCATCCAGGGGCTGGTTGGAGGACCCAACATAGGAGGGGTAGGACGGTCGCACTGGAGATCCACCACCTTCACTTCCAGCTGCAGATTCATGCAGCACTGGTCGGCCTGTGTGCCTCCGTAATCGGATTCGGTAATCCATTTCCAACACTAGAAAAGAAATACAATTATTAATAAATGCCTACCTTCTGCATGAGTTACATCTGCCATGCAATCGCTATGTACTTACTAGGGAAATGGATTCCGAAAAAGCGCCGCACCCGGGCCATGTGCAGCCGTTTCAGGTCCGACCAATGCTGCATGATCTGCGTGTGGGTGAAGGTGGTGTCTGTTTGATGTTGGATTTTGGCAATGATCTCCAGGGCGACGGTGCGCTTCTCAAAAGAGTTGGGCAGGTAGTCGTACCTGCGCTCCAGCATGGTCTACAAAACACAAAATAAAGCAAGGTGTTGTAGCCTAATACAATCCTTGAAGCTGGCCTCAGTGTTGGTTCGCATGTGTGGGCCCTCACTTCGGTTTGGCACGGATTTTGACACACTTTTTAAAACAACCGTTTCTTCATGCGCTTCCTTAACCCTTTCAGTGCCAGCCTACCTGCAGCATTTGCCACTCCCTGTTGCCAGAACATGTTTCACTATTTTGCGCTACACATGTTCAACTGTCATTTTTGAAAGGATTTCCAGGGATTTCCCAGGAAAATGATATATTGTTTTTTTCAACAGAGTCTGGACTTTAACATGAAATGTCTTGTTTGTAATTTTTAGGTGTATTCTCAATATTTTTGGGTGAAATATGTGAAAAAAAAATTAAAAAAATTATTTTTTTACAATTTGTAGTGTTTTTTTGTAATAAAAAATGTAAGTTTGTCAATAAAATCTTATTGTGTGTGAAATCCCAATTTCTCCCGGTTACAGCGATACCACATATGTATTGGTAGACACCCTTTCCTGCCCAGGAGACTCCCCCAAACTGAAATAGCGCTTTAGGGGATTTTCAGAACTGTGATATGCGCTATGCGCACCTTGCAGTTGTACCAGAAAAACAACCCTTTACATTTGAAATACCCCCAACAAACGATATATTCTATGGAAGTACACACCTCAAGCTTTCTAGGTGTACCAGGCATGTTGATGTGCCCATAGTTTTCGGGAAGTAATTCCTCAATGTATTCTTTGGTTGCAAAGGGTTTCCCCCCAAAAAAAGATAAAAAAGCAGAATCAAAGCCACATTTTCCTAAAAAAACTATATACAAACAAGAAAAAACAAGTTTAATCTGAAAAAGCAACATTCCCCGAACAGAACAACACCCAACATGCATAGGTTCTGTCAAGGGAAGAGTTGCCAAACACCCCAAAGTAAAGCATGAGCATAACGGTAATTTTACTTGAAAATTTCAGTTCTGCAGACAAAGTGCGCACCTTGCGATTTTTCAACCAAAACAACCCTTTACATTTGGAATATTCCCCATAAACCATATATTCCCTGAAAGTACACATGTTAAACTTTCTAAACGTACCCAGCTTGTTGTAGTGGGCTCATCTTTCTGGAATTAATTCCTCAAAGAGTTCTTTGGTTGCGCAGGGTTTCCCTAAAAAATGTATAAAAAAGCTGAATAAAAAACACCTTTTCCTAAAATATAAATATGCAAACCAGAAAAAACAAGCTAAGTCTGAAAGCGCAAGGTCTCCCGAACAGAACAATACCCAACATGCAGAGGTACTATTAACCCTTTTAATTGCCAGCCTACTTGAGATTTTGTCACCCTCTGTTGACAGGTCATTTTTCCCCATTTTGCGCCATTTTTGCTGTAATTTTCAGGAAAATTATATTTATATTTTTTTGCAGCAGAGTTTAGGCTTTAACATGAAATGTCTTGTTTGTAAATTTTATTTTGTTTTTTTACAATATTATTAAGTAAAAAAAATAAATAAATAAATAAAAACATTTTTAGAAAGTTGACTCCTTTATTTTAAATAAAAAATGTATTTTATTAAGGAAAAGCATATTACAACTATAAAAAACAAAATACATAGCAATGGCAGGCCACATAACATTATTCTTCATCTGTGGTCCCCAACGAGTTGCGCAGCTCCTGCATCTCGCCCACCAACTGAAGGACCCTGACACTCAGTTGGGCCACTCTGGTACGTTGTGGTCCCTGTTAAAAAAAGGTAAATTAAAATATTAGTATAACCTTGTTGGGGTCATACTGCAGTGCCCCCCCCCCCGTATGGTCCAAACACCTAAATCTGGACTTCAAAAGCCAGAAGGCCCTAGCCACGGGCCGGGTTTTGCATAGTGCCCGATTAGAGAACCCCTGGCCTGCATTCTGCAGGCAAAGAACGGGCATCAGGAGCAAGGGCGAGTGGCACATCTTGCAGTTCCTGCAACTAAATATAAAATAATTACACAAAGCAAAGGTAACCAACTAAAACAATAACTCCTACAACAAATTAAGATTCAAGTTCAACAATCCAAATATAATTCACAAAGGACATAAGTCTAAAAAAATATAGCTAACTAATTTAGGTCAGCATTAAAATACATCTATAAGGCATACATGAAATGTATTGATTCAGGTATGCATTGCTATACAATTTATGGCCTCGGCCATGCTGATACATGCAATGCCTTGGTGCTAAAGGCGCGCAGACTCCTCCACATAGCCGCAAAACATGTTCAACAATAGCAATCCAAGCCCTCAAAGGTCCGTAAGGGGATCGGAAATGAAACGGATTTATAGGGTGGTGATCCGTCAGAAATCAGCTCTCTGAATCAGGCAGAAACCCATCCCAACAACGGAAGTTATCTGAACGAACGGAAAATTTCAGATTTTGTTTGGAAAATGATCCAAACTAACGGAAATGTTCCGATTTGCTTCCGTTCATCGAAAGCACATTCCCGAACGTTCGTACCAATGAAAAATGGACGAAAAAAAGCAAAAAAAATGACAAACACCCACCAAAACTTTCACAGACAGCTACGGAAGTCCGGACGAATGTGTCTCTGAATCGAGGCTAATGTTTAGCTAAATCACTTAGCGCTATCCTCCATCTTTCCTTTTGGACCCTTAAAGCTCACCCCGAACCACTTAGCGCTATCCTCCATCTTCCCTTTCGGACCCTTAAAGCTCACCCCAACCACTTAGCGCTATCCTCCATCTTCCCATTTGGACCCTTAAAGCTCACCCCAAACACTTAGCGATATCCTCCATCTTCCCTTTTGGACCCTTAAAGCTCACCCAAACCACTTCCCGGTTAGGTTCTTCTTCCATTTTATGCCCCTAAAACTTACCCAAACTACTTCCCGGTTAGGTTCTTCTTCCATTTTAGGCCCCTAAAACTTACCCAAACCACTTCCCGGTCATCTGAATCTTTATCTCTAAATATTTTTTTCACCCTTCGTTTGGTGTTAATGTATTTGTGTTTAAAAATGACACTGAAACTTTGTTGTGGTTTTGGTTTTTCTACTTGAATGCCATTTTTGTGGCCCATTAGATTTTTCTTTTAAAAAACATTTGTAAAACACGTTTAAAAACAACAGCATTAGAAATATTAAAACTTTAAAATTTGAAAAACTATTTACAAAAATTAAAACAGTGACAGGACCCAGAACACTATTCTTCTGTTGTCCCCAACGAGTCAACCAGCTGCTGCATATCGGCCACCAACTCAAGGACCCTTTGATTCATTTCTTCCACTCTTGCCCGTGTGGTCCCTGTATCAATTTTAGAAACAAAATTACTTCAAGACAAATACATGTTTGTATGGATGGAATGTTTTTGATTTGCAAACATAAATCATGACGACATATGTCAGTCTGCTAAGTAATTACTCTAAGCAAGTGGGCACTGGTCATTCTGCTAATGCCATTGACTCTAAGCAAGTGGGCACTGGTCAGTCTGCTAAGTAATTACTCTAAGCAAGTGGGCACTGGTTAGTTTGCTAATGCCCTTGACTCTAAGCAAGTGGGCACTGGTCAGTCTGCTAAGTAATTACTCTAAGCAAGGGGGCACTGGTCAGTCTGCTAATGTCATTGACTCTAAGCAAGTGGGCACTGGTCAGTCTGCTAATGCCTGACTATGGCTTTATGTATCTGGGTGATCATGTCACTTAACACATACTGCAAAGAATGACATTACAACTTACTTAGTTGGTGGCCAAAGGATGCCTCGTTGGGGACAACCCTACGTCCTGGGCCCTGCCACTGTTGTGAAGTAGAGGCTGTCGAGACATGGCAAATAGGGCCACTTATAATGTCTTAGTCAACAGTAATCAAAATTCATTTTCAGTGTGTGTGTAACATCACTCACCTTCTCCCTGTGCCTCCTGGCTGAGATCTGCTGCAGCCTGTGCATCTTCACCCGCATCTACAAAAACAGATTAAGGGAATCAGCTTGGGTGGAAATAGCATGTATATGTGTGTGCGGTTACATGAAGAGTCACATACCAGAGGCTCCCGCCTGAGTTGCTGGGTACGGCTCCCTGCCCACGCCATCCAGGGGCTGGTTGGAGGACCCAACATAGGAGGGGTAGGACGGTCGCACTGGAGATCCACCACCTTCACTTCCAGCTGCAGATTCATGCAGCACTGGTCGGCCTGTGTGCCTCCGTAATCGGATTCGGTAATCCATTTCCAACACTAGAAAAGAAATACAATTATTAATAAATGCCTACCTTCTGCATGAGTTACATCTGCCATGCAATCGCTATGTACTTACTAGGGAAATGGATTCCGAAAAAGCGCCGCACCCGGGCCATGTGCAGCCGTTTCAGGTCCGACCAATGCTGCATGATCTGCGTGTGGGTGAAGGTGGTGTCTGTTTGATGTTGGATTTTGGCAATGATCTCCAGGGCGACGGTGCGCTTCTCAAAAGAGTTGGGCAGGTAGTCGTACCTGCGCTCCAGCATGGTCTACAAAACACAAAATAAAGCAAGGTGTTGTAGCCTAATACAATCCTTGAAGCTGGCCTCAGTGTTGGTTCGCATGTGTGGGCCCTCACTTCGGTTTGGCACGGATTTTGACACACTTTTTAAAACAACCGTTTCTTCATGCGCTTCCTTAACCCTTTCAGTGCCAGCCTACCTGCAGCATTTGCCACTCCCTGTTGCCAGAACATGTTTCACTATTTTGCGCTACACATGTTCAACTGTCATTTTTGAAAGGATTTCCAGGGATTTCCCAGGAAAATGATATATTGTTTTTTTCAACAGAGTCTGGACTTTAACATGAAATGTCTTGTTTGTAATTTTTAGGTGTATTCTCAATATTTTTGGGTGAAATATGTGAAAAAAAAATTAAAAAAATTATTTTTTTACAATTTGTAGTGTTTTTTTGTAATAAAAAATGTAAGTTTGTCAATAAAATCTTATTGTGTGTGAAATCCCAATTTCTCCCGGTTACAGCGATACCACATATGTATTGGTAGACACCCTTTCCTGCCCAGGAGACTCCCCCAAACTGAAATAGCGCTTTAGGGGATTTTCAGAACTGTGATATGCGCTATGCGCACCTTGCAGTTGTACCAGAAAAACAACCCTTTACATTTGAAATACCCCCAACAAACGATATATTCTATGGAAGTACACACCTCAAGCTTTCTAGGTGTACCAGGCATGTTGATGTGCCCATAGTTTTCGGGAAGTAATTCCTCAATGTATTCTTTGGTTGCAAAGGGTTTCCCCCCAAAAAAAGATAAAAAAGCAGAATCAAAGCCACATTTTCCTAAAAAAACTATATACAAACAAGAAAAAACAAGTTTAATCTGAAAAAGCAACATTCCCCGAACAGAACAACACCCAACATGCATAGGTTCTGTCAAGGGAAGAGTTGCCAAACACCCCAAAGTAAAGCATGAGCATAACGGTAATTTTACTTGAAAATTTCAGTTCTGCAGACAAAGTGCGCACCTTGCGATTTTTCAACCAAAACAACCCTTTACATTTGGAATATTCCCCATAAACCATATATTCCCTGAAAGTACACATGTTAAACTTTCTAAACGTACCCAGCTTGTTGTAGTGGGCTCATCTTTCTGGAATTAATTCCTCAAAGAGTTCTTTGGTTGCGCAGGGTTTCCCTAAAAAATGTATAAAAAAGCTGAATAAAAAACACCTTTTCCTAAAATATAAATATGCAAACCAGAAAAAACAAGCTAAGTCTGAAAGCGCAAGGTCTCCCGAACAGAACAATACCCAACATGCAGAGGTACTATTAACCCTTTTAATTGCCAGCCTACTTGAGATTTTGTCACCCTCTGTTGACAGGTCATTTTTCCCCATTTTGCGCCATTTTTGCTGTAATTTTCAGGAAAATTATATTTATATTTTTTTGCAGCAGAGTTTAGGCTTTAACATGAAATGTCTTGTTTGTAAATTTTATTTTGTTTTTTTACAATATTATTAAGTAAAAAAAAAAAATAAATAAATAAAAACATTTTTAGAAAGTTGACTCCTTTATTTTAAATAAAAAATGTATTTTATTAAGGAAAAGCATATTGCATGTGAAAGCCCCATTTCTACCGATTAGAACGGTACCACATATTTATCGGTAGCCCCCCGTTCCTGCCCAGGAGACCCCTCAAACTGAAACAAGTACTTTATAACATTTACAAATAAAATACAACTACCATCCACACTACAATGGGTTAAATCGAGAAAAAAAATGACATAGGGTCCCCCATTTTTTTGGGGGGGGGGGATTTTTAAGGGTTAAAAACCCTTAAAAATCAAAAAAAAAAATTGACATGGGGTCCCCCTTACCCAAAGTAACCAGCCCGGGACCAGCTATGCAGGGCTTGTAGAAACAGGGCACAGGGGCCAGCTTTTGTAGCCCCTGTCCCTGCAGGCTACAAGCCCGCATAGCCCGTGGGCCCGGGCTCTTCTGCCCCCCCCTGGGTTTTGGGGAGGCAGGTAATGGGGGTGCCAGGGGTTAATGGCAAGTCACCCGCTAGTCACAGGTGACTTGCCACCTCCCCCAGCCTTGTGAACTGGTATAGGGGTCATGGACCCCTTACCAGTTCACAATGGGTTAAATGTAAAAAAAAACGCACACACGCAAAAAGAAAAAAATATTTTATTTTTTTTTTTTTTTTTTAATACTTACCTCCCATCCATCCTGGAGCACTGTGTCCCTCGGCGATCACTGGCTTCTGCTCACCTGCTGGAAGCCTTTTATAGCTGCTGGATGACAGAACACAAAGGGTTAATTAAAAAAAAAATGACATAGGGTCCCCCTTCCCGGGGAGGGAGACCCCATTTTTTTGGGATTTTTAAGGGTTAATTTTTCATTTTTTTTAAGGGGAGTATTTTTCATTTTTATTTTTTATACTAGAAGCGGGGAAATTCGAGCACGTAACACCTATGGGCTTGGCACTTAAGGCCCAGCCAAGCCAGCACGTAGGTGTTACGTGCTTGGCACTTAAAGGGTTAAGGGCTAGGCATGCATTTAGATGGCAAATCAAAGCCAGTAAAAGACACTTACAAGCATGATGATCTCTTCTTGTTGGCGGGTGAAGATTGTGGGCGCCATCTTGCCTCTTGTCTGCAGCAGATAAGTAATGCCCCTGCGGTTTCCGGGTTCCGCACCGCCGGACGTACGCGTACGCGAACGCGTAAACGTCAGACCCCGGCATTAGTATTTAAAGGGTCCTGGAGCCACAGCTCATTCTCTTTCAGAGTCTCATAATTATGCCACCAAAAAAATCCACCTCTAAGGCCAAAGCAGCCAAGGAAGCCAGCAGGAAAAAGGCAGAGAAGTGTGAGGAGGCTTCAGCAGGCCCCACCACTCGCTCAAAAATGCTAAAGGCGAAGCAGCCGGGAACCTGCAGTGGGCAGGCGAAGGCGACCACAAAGGCACCCACAAGCACAAAAACCAAGGAGCCAACGCCAAAGAAGAAGGCCCAGCCCAGCAAGCACACAGGTACGGCTCCTAAAAAGCACACCAAGAGGGTGAGAAGCCCCAGCCCCCAAAGGTCACCATCACCCCACACACATGGGAAAAGCTCACATGCAAAGAGGCCAAGCCACCAGGCCCAAAGCCCCAGAGCTCAACATCATCCCACACACGTGGGAAAAGCTCACATGCGAAGAGGTCAAGCCACGGGCCCAAAGCCCCAGCAGCCAGAGCTCAACATAACCCCACCCGCGTGGGAAAAGCTCACATGCAAAGAGGCCAAGACACCGGGCCCGAAGCCCCAGCAGCCACAGTTCACCATCACCCCACCCACGTGGGAAAAGCTCACATGCAAAGAGGCCAAGACACCGGGCCCGAGGTCCCAGCAGCCAAAGTTCACCATCACCCCACCCACGTGCATCAACCTCCCATGGCCATGAAAGTGTGAAGGGGCCACAGAGGCACAGGCCAAGAAGCCCAACATCATCCACCACACCCTCTCCTCCTCGCCCACAGGTGGAAAGGCAGGCTGAATATGCCACAGCTACGCCTGCTAGTTCAGTGGCCACCCAGCCAAGAACCCCAAGTCCATATCCATGTCCAGTTCAATCAGAAGCCAGCCACCTGTCCTACATTTCTCCCCAACACAGCCAGCCCAGAATGTCCCCCAATTTGCCGCCAACCACTGATGAGCCAGAACGTCTAGCAACAGGGCACACATTGCGACAAGGCCAGTTGAGTGGCAGGTTTGGTGAGGCCCAAACTCTGGCATTGGCTAGTGGCCTCACCTTGTATTATAATGAGCTATATGGGCGCAGATCTAAAGCTACAAGCAAGCAGCGCAAAGCCGAGATTTTGGAGGAGCTCACCAGACAGGTCAATGCAGCGGGGGAAGAGCTCAAAGATGTGGAGCAGATACAAAGGAAAATATCAGACCTCAAGTATGCAGCACGGAAGAAAGAAAATAAACGGCGTAATTACAGGTACATATATACTTTGTGGATTTGGCTTCGTCTTGTATTGGAAACATTTAGCTCAATGTGTGCAACTCTCTTTTTCAGCTTACAAACTGGCGTCGGATTCCCCACCAAACTGCAATTTTCCCGAGCTGAGGAGATGGTGCTGGGCCTGCTACATCCTGTGGCCTTAGAGGGACACTCGGCCCGACAGGACACAGACTATTCCTGCAGGTTAGTAATGTTAGTGTTTATGTGAAATGTGATCTACGTGTAAAATTACGCACAAACCCATATATTAACACATGCCCCTAGGGTGTGCCTTGTAGTGGAGGTAACAATTTAAACAGGGTGTGTTATGTGTGGCGACCCATTATTTGCTCTTTTCCTTCCTCATAGATTATTTAGGGGTGTCTTGAGGAACACTATTGAGATTAGCAAAGGACTGGCTGTTATGTATTTAGAGTCAATTACATACAACACTTCCATCTGTATCTGTAGCCAATTTGTGTTTGAGCTGTGCTTTGCTCAGAAAGACTTGATCTGGGGTGCTTGAAAGTTTGACCTAGAAAGAATGTCAAACAGCCTAATCTAATGGCAAATGCTATATGCAAGCTGAGTGTGTTGCCATAATGGGCTTTTAGGGATGTGTGAAGCCTCAGAACAGCCAGTACATGCATGTTTATTTTGTTTAAGACCAATGTGTATGTACTTGTTGACTAATACATCTAACAGATAATGGCATTCATAGTCAAGTTTAACTTGGTCCGTTGGGGGAGTTGCCATTCATGCATGGGCCCGTCTTTTAGTGAACTATATGTGTTAATACACATCACCAATGCTTAGTTGTGTGTTAACATGCCTTCTTTTCCCCAATGCAGCCCAGCATCATCCCTCAGCTAGTGGGGAATCCTCTGCCAGTTTTACCATGCTGTCTACTTCCGTGCTGCCTCGGACCCAGGATCCGATATATACGGTTATGATGTTGCTTATGCATGTGCCTTGCCATGCTTCTTTTTGCGGAATTACATATGTATTCCCTAAACTGAACTTTTTTTTTTACATGTCCCAACAGACACAGATGAGTTAAAGTAGGCAGTAACACATTTGGAACATCCCAAAAAACAAAAAAGAAAATCATGTGTGAGGTTCTTTGAAATTATTTCTTTACTGTTTGTAAAAGTAACAAACAACCATACGAACACAAAGGTCCAAAAACACAATTATCCAAAAATAAAGGGACAAAACAAACAAAGGAACACCAAATTAAGCAAAATGTGTCTCAATTAAATTAGACCGCAAGGCTTGGGCAGACGCACTTGGTGGGCCACGATAGTCCTCGTCTGGGTCATCGGTGGGTGGGGCAAATCCACATACCGGGGGACACGCTGCAAAATAGCAAAATTATTCAACGCTGCACAGGCCATTATAATATTCTTGGTGTGCCACACACCCCGCTTCACTTTTAAATATTCTTCACTTAATGGGTTAACTCACCGCCAGGTGACGTAGTGCAGAGAGGAAGTCTTGTAACGAGCCCCCTTCCGGCCTATATATACCTGGTACCTCCCTTCAATCACCAGTATTTTTCTCTCTGCTTGACGACAAGACAGAAGATTGAAGTCTCCTGCTTACAGGTAGCCGGGGTCCTACCCCGGCACCCCCCTTTTGGTCTATTTCTGCCCGGTTTGAGTGTTTATACCTTGTTGGTGGAATGGAAGCCTCCCAGCCTAGGCTGCTCACTGGGCAAATGGTAGATGGCACTTTAAGTGCCTAGGAGCTTATCTCCTACCGCTCGACCTCATGCGTGGGGCAATGCGGCTATCCGGCATGGTGATCCGGAAATGGGATGCCCCTGTCCCGAGGGTCCCCGTAGCCCCTTTCTCTCCCGTTACGGTCCCTTCTCCCTTCACTATGGGGGGGGGGGGGGTAGAGGGATGTGTATTGTGTGTATGGTTTACTGTATGTTCATGTGTTTTGCTTATTTCAACGTTGTCAGGCTGCACTGCAAGTGAGTGTGCATATGGCCTGACTTTGATTCCTCCTTATATGGCAGTCTCTGTTTTGTGGGCTGCTGCTGCTGGCCTGTAGAGCCAGAGCTTTAGGGGTGACCGGAGCAGGCTGTATGGTGTCAGGCTTGCTTTTGGCTGCCTGCGCTTTTCTCACCTTATCCAGCTCCCCTCCCCCCTCCGCTTTTCTCCTTTGTTTTAATCGGCCACTCCCGCCTTCGCTGACATTTTCTGCCTGTCTCCACCACCTCTTTGGTTGGGTGCTGGGCTTTTGTAAGCCTTACTGGGGCAGGTAACCGGCCTCACCTGGTGGGGCCGTCTATATTTTTATGGGTTTGACTGTTTATTAAAAAGTAATATATTTAATGGAAATATACTTTTGTTTTGAAAAAAAAAAAAAAAAAAAAAGGGGAAAAATATATAAGGAGGAAAATCCGAGGCCAGTTTTATTGCCTCTTCAAAGCACTTGGTGCTGTGTATGTATGTTATATTGCATGTTGCCATTGGTTTCTGGGGGTTTTTACTGTTGGTTTTTTTTTCCCCACAGATCCTGGGATTCCTTCAGTTAGTAGCCTCCCAGTTCTTTATTGCCTGGCTAGTCTCTTTTTCTCCTAAATTGGGACATATTTATTTATATATACTTAAAAAAAAAAAAAAAAAAAAAATATATATATATATATATATATATATATATATATATATATATATATATACACAATCTATATTTATATATAGATTATTAAGGGGGACCTTCCTTTTTGAAAAACAAAATATATATAAATAAAAATCCTCCCTTCCGGGACATTTACAAATAAGGGGGCATCCCGGGTTGGCTTATGCCTTAAAGCCCAAAAATTGCGAATACCATAAATCACCATATGGAGGCTTCCGTTATTGCCGGAAACGGTTCTTCTGAGCCATTCGGGGGGTGCGTAAGTTGTGGGGTTCTACTCCCAGCTCCCTTGTGCAAAGCAGAGCATTGCGCGCCAGTCTGTTGCTTCGGCTGCTGGCCCATCGCAACCTTCAGCATCGCCTACCTCGCCCTCCCTGTTCCGGACCCCGCATGACACTGTCAAAAGTGGGGATTCGCAGTCCGAGGTGGCGGCACGGTCGGCCAGCCCCCGGAAAGTAGTGCCCGTTAAAGCAGGGTTAAAGGCCGCTGCAAAACGGAGGCACCTGACTCCGGTACCTTCGGCTCCACAGGACGAGTTATGTGAGCCTGTGGAATGGTCCGATGGATCCCCGAACAAGGAAGAATTCCTGTTGGAGTCAGATGAGCCTGCAGATCAGCTTGAGGCTGATGCGATTAGCGATTGGTCGGAGGGGGTTGTTTTTGACACCCCCTCCATTCTGGCTCAAATGTTTAAAATTTTGAATTTAGATCCACCTGAGGCTGTCACCCTGCCAAAGGGTCAGTTGTTTAAGGAGCCTCAGCCGCGTTGGGTTTTTCCCAGACAACACCACTTTGAGAGGGTGGTCCTTAAGGAATGGGAACATCCCACGCGGTTATCTGGAATCCCTTCCAGTTGGGAAAAGAGTTATCCTTTTCCGCCAGAGTTGGTAAAGCTTTGGTCTGTCCCTCCTGACGTCGATACCCCTGTGCTAGGGCTCTCCAGCACGGCTATGGTACAGTCTGCTGAGACCACTGTCCCTAAAGATGGGGAAGATCGCCGGATTGACCAATACGCGCGCCATGGTTTTATTTATTCCGGGTCAGCGTTGCGCCCGGTGTGTGCTTCAGCCCTTCTTCTATTGGCGATTAGGTCTTTAATTCAGGGGCTATATGAGGATCTTAATCCCGCTTGTAAACAGTTTACTGCGCTTAAGCAGTGTGAATCTTTTGTGTCCTATGTCCTATCCGCTCAGGACAATGCGCTGGCTATGAGTAGCAAGGCAGCGGCTATGCTGGTGGCTATTCGCCGGTCAGTATGGCTGCGTCAGTGGTCGGCGGACGCAGTTTCTAAGAAGGTGCTCACAGCTCTCCCCTGTTTGGGGTTGCATCTGTTTAGGGAGAAAATTGATTCAGTCGCAAAGAGTGGTAAGATGCCACAACGCAAGAGGCCTCGTGGCCCCTTTAGGGGGGCAGGTTCCGGTAGGCCTTCCTTTCGAGGATTCAGAGCGGGCAGGGGGGCTTCCTTTCCCACTACCAGAGGTGCAGGTTGGACTTGGGGGAGGGGCCATGGCCGGCCCACTCAGTCCTGGGGCACCAAGCCCAAACCTGCTGATAAGCCCTCTCAGCAATGAGGGGCTGCCCTCACCCGTGTGGGTGGGGGGACTATTGCGACACTTCTCCCAGGTTTGGAACCAAGTGGTTCCAGGCAGATGGATCCAGGAGGTAGTGTCGGCCGGTTACGACCTGGAATTCGAGTCCCCGAGAAAGATGGGTCGGTTCGTCCCGGCCTGGACTCTCATCAACACAGAGTGTTTCTTCCTTTTGCCCAAATTCACACGAGAACGCTTCAGCTTTTTCTGTTAGCGTCTTGGGACCAGCAGCCTCGGTCGCTGGATCAGTCCTTCCAGTTGTCCTCCCGGGTCCGGCAGTCCCTCCTGTGGTGGTTGGTCTCGACCAATCTGGTGTAGGGCAGGTTTTTCCTGACCCTCCGGGGACGCCAGTCTGTCGGGATGGGGCGGATTCTGGAAGGAGCTGCAGTTTCAGGGGCAGTGGGGACCTCAAGAGGCCCACTTACCCACCAATATTCTGAAACTGAGAACCATCCGTCGGGTGCTTGCTCTCCTGACTCAGCACGTTCTGGGCCTTCCGGTCCAGGTGCGTTCAGACAATCAAACAGCGGTTGCTTACATCGGTCATCAGGGAGGGACTCGCAGTCTGAGTGCTCTCAGAGACGTGTCCCTGATCCTGACCTGGGCGGTGTCCCATGTTCCTTGTCTCTCGGCGGTTTACATTCCAGAGGTGAAGAACCAGGTAGCGGACCGGTTGAGCAGGGGATCTCCCCGTCTGGGAGAATGGGCTCTCCATCCTCGGGTGTTTCGCTCACTGTGTCTCCGATGGGGGACCCCGGAGGTGGACCCGTTTGCCTCTCGCAGGCTCCCGAACTTCGTGTCGCTCTCCCAGGTTCCTCTGGCTCTGGCAGTGGACGCCATGTCCCTGAGCTGGGGAGTTCTGGGATTTCTATACCTGTTTCCTCCGATGCCCATGCTGGGCAGGGTGCTTCAGTAGTTGGCTCTGGAAAAGGTGTCCGCCGTTCTCGTGGCCCCAAGGTGGCCAAGACGAGTGATGTTCGCAGACATCGTTCGGCTGGCAGTGGACCAGTTTGTTCTGCCTCTTCTGCCCGATCTGCTCACTCAGGGTCAATTGTGTTACCCCAATTTACCAGCGCTGGGTTTGATGGCCTGGCTGCTGAAACCTCCATCCTGAAGGAGGAGGGTCTTTCTGATTCAGTCATTAAGACTCTGATCAGTGCCCGGAAGAGGTCTTCTTCCATCACCTACTATAGGACTTGGAAAGCCTATATCGCTTGGTGTGAGATAAGATCTTTTCCTTGTAGGGTTTTTTCGGTCTCCAGGATTCTGGAGTTTTTACAATCAGGGCTGGACTCTGGTCTCCAGCTAAGTACATTGAAAGGGCAGGTCTCTGCCTTATCTATCTTTTTTCAGAAGCGTGTTGCGCTTAAGCCTTTAGTTAAAACTTTTTTCCAGGGGGTTACGCATGTGCGGCCTCCCAGGAAACCATTACTCCCGGTTTGGGATTTGAATTTGGTTCTTTCTGCTCTTCAGGCTCCTCCTTTTGAGCCTTTGCAAGATATTGCTTTGTCTACTCTGACTCAGAAGATTGTCTTCTTGGTAGCGATCACTTCGGTCCGGCGTGTCTCGGAGTTGGCGGCCGTGTCTATCCAGGCGCCTTACTTTGAGAGGCATCAGGATAAAGTGGTCTTTCGGTTCAAGCCAGACTTTCTTCCTAAGGTTGTTTCTGCTTTTCATTTGAACCAAGATATTGTTCTTCCCTCCTTGTGTCCTAATCCTAAGAATGACAAAGAGAGGGTTTTGCATTGTTTGGATGTAGTACGCTGTGTTAAGTACTACTTGATTATCACGTCTCCTTTTCGTGGGACGGATTCCTTTTTTGTTGTGCCCCATGGGCCTAAGAAGGGTTTGGCACCAGCCAAATCTGCCATTAGCAAGTGGATACGTCAGGCCGTTACTGCGGCCTATTCTGCTAAGGGAAGAGTTCCCCCTTTTCGTATCACTGCTCATTCTACTCGCGCCATTGGGGCGTCTTGGGCTTTTCAGCACCAAGCTTCTGTTGAACAAGTTTGTGAGGCCGCCACTTGGTCTTCTGTTCATACTTTTTCTTAGTTTTACAAAGTTGATGTGCGAGCCTCAGCGGATGCTGTTTTTGGCCGCAAAGTTCTGCAGACTGCAGTCATTTAAGTTATGCTTCACCTGGCCTTGAGATGCCCATCCCTTGTGGACACTGCTTTTGGATGTCCCATTAAGTGAAGAATATTTAAAAGTGAAGCGGGGTGTGTGGCATTTCGGTATTTCCGAAGCCTTTATATGGTGAAGCTTTTTATTTATATCAAATTGATTTTGAGGTTACCGGTGGAATACTGGTACCTTGTCTTTCTGCTCTTTTAATATACTGGTGATTGAAGGGAGGTACCAGGTATATATAGGCCGGAAGGGGGCTCGTTACAAGACTTCCTCTCTGCACTACGTCACCTGGCGGTGAGTTAACCCATTAAGTGAAGAATATTTAAAAGTGAAGCGGGGTGTGTGGCACACCAACAATATCCATTTTTCAGGTGAGTACTCACAAAATGGTATTATCTATGACCTTTTTGGAGTCATACTGAAGTGCTCCCCCGGTATGGTCCAAGCATCGGAAGCAGGTCTTAAACAGGCCAAACGGCCTCTCCACCACAGCCCTGGTCTTCCTGTGCACCCTATTATATGCCTCCTTGGCTGCATTCTGGGGCCGGAGGACGAGCGTCAACAGCCACGGAAGGAATGGATAGCCGGAATGACCTGCTAAAATGTATTATAAAAAACATATATTACACATTACTCAATAAATGGAATCCCCTAAATAGGTCACATTTGCTACACAGCATGAGAATACATAGTGTACAGGCCCTGAAAAAAACAAAAAACATCAAATAGATGTTGGAAAAAATTAAACATCCAAGATGGCGGATGAGGGCCATCTTTTCAGGACCCTGTAGCTGCTTTGTGTGAGTCCAAAACAGCTCAATCCCACTCTCCTCTACTCAGTAAGTGTAATGCATCTAATCAAAGTTGGCGCAGACCCTAGTATAAATTCAAGGACATAGTTTAAGCAGAGTGTGTGGAAGACTAATTATTACTTTACTCTAAATTCAATTTCAACATTTTGCTAATGCAGGACTAACATTTGGCAAGGCTTTGTTGCTTGAAAAATCTAATGGTTAAGGTCGTGTTTCACAGGTAAACAAGGTGTTCAAATAGGCATAGTTTCATACATGGAACACAAATTAAATTCCTAGCCATACAAAAAAGGACGTTATTGGCGTCAACTTACCAAGGAGCCATCCACCGGAAAATTCCCCAGACTCAAACCGACCGTACAATCCATATCTGCAAACAATGTAGGCATCATGGGATGAGCCTGGGAACCCGGCGAGCAGACTAAGGAACCGCATGTACGGGGCCACCACTGCTTGGACATTCATTGAGTGGCCCATTTTGCGGTTCCTGGGATAAAAAAAACAACAAAAACATTATAAAGGGTACGAAAACTACACTAACTAATCACACCCTAAGCAAATGCTGTGGCCCAATTAAAATAGCAATAAACAAGTACATAAGTATTTTGTCTTGCAAAAAAACAATATGTATGTTTGAAAAAGGAAAGATTAACTTTCCCGGGTCTATTTCAGGTACACATTAACATTTTTCCTTGGTGAACACATGTGACATTTATATGCAACTAAATATGGTCCATGGTTCCACAGGGACTCTTTAAAAGGAGGGAATACTTAAAAGAAGGGATACATTACAATGTGGGCTAACTTACAAGGAGGGATAAATTACAAGGAGGGATTAATTACAAGGAGGGAATATTTCAAAGTAGTAAATAATTACAAGGAGGGATTACTTCCAAGGAGGGAATATTTACAAGTAGGAAAAAAACAAGGAGGGATTAATTGCAAGGGGTGATTATGTAAAAGGAGGGATAAATTAAAAGGAGGGATAAATTACACGGATGGATTAATTAAGGGAAGTATTTGAAAAGATGGATAACTTACAAGGAGGGATTAATTACAAGGAGGGAATCATTCTAAGAAGGGACATTTTACAAGGAGGGACTTTTGGAATTTTTTGGGACATTAAAAACAATAAATAAAAAGAAATGACTGATTGGACTTGCCTGTAGATATACTTGTCGACTGCCGGAGTGACCAGGGCAACGTGGGTGCAGTCAATTGCACCCTTGATGTTGGGCATGTCGGCGATGTTATAAAATGCCAGCTTAATCGTGTTTCTGGCTACCATGTCGTCAGGTATGATATATTTCCGAGTAATGGTAGCCATGCCTTTCAAAAACTTGGATAGCCCACGGCTCAGCGTAGGCTGGGAGATCCCCACGGAGAGGGCACCCAGCCTCTGGAACGAGCCGTTCGGCAAAAATTGCAGGCAGCCAAGCATCTTGGTCATACCTGAAATTGCTTGCCCCTTCCCTGTGGTGCGGGCTACTCATGGCCGCAGCTCACTATACAATTTATGGAGGGAAGCGCGATTAAGTCTGGTGAGCTCGAACAGCTCAACGTCATGCATACCATCGATGTGCATGCGTCGCCACCAGTGCAATCTGGTCTCAGCCCTACGGACAATTTCAATGCCCATGAGCTGGAGATCCTCATGCTCCTCAAATGCACTAGAGTCGTCCATAGCTGCTAGTCTCGAGGTCAAAATAGTCCCGTAAGGGGATCGCAAAGGAAACTGATTTATAGGGTGGCGGTCCGTCAGCAATGAGCTCTCTGAATGAGATGCAAGCCCATAGCAATAATGTAAGTTATCTGAACGAACGAAAAATATCAGATTTGGGTTGGAAAATTACCTTAACTAACGCAAATGTTCCGATTTGCTTTCGTTCATCGAAAGCGCATATACGCATTTGCCCGAACGCTCGTACGAATGAAAAATGAATGAAAAAAAGCAAAAAATGACAAACACCCACAAAAACTTTCACAGACGGACGGAAGTGCAGACGAATGTGCCTCTGAATCGAGCCTATGGTGTAAAGCCGGTTGCCTAAAGAGTCCCGTGGAGATACCACAAAGTTTTTTTTGTGACTGCTTCATACATTAACATTTAACTGTCCTTTTCAGGGCACTTTCAAGAGGCAGAGGAAGCTCATATACTCAGGGACAGAGAGACATCTGCTAATTGTCCTTTTTAGGGCACTTTCAAGAGGAAGAGGAGGTTCATATAATGAGGGACAGAGAAACATCTAACTGCTCTTATCAGGGGACTTTAAGGAGGAAGAGGAGGTTTATATAATGAGGCACGCAGAAACAACTTACTGGCCTTTTCATGGCACTTTCATGAGAGAGAGAAGGCTTGTGTACTGAGATACACAGAATCATTTGCTAATTTTTCTATTCAGGGCACTTTCAGGAGGGAGAGGAGGCTCATATACTGAGGGACAGAGAAACATCTAACTATCCTTCTCAGGGCTCATATACTGAGGTCTACAGAAACATGTAACTGTCCTTTTCAGGGCACTTTCAGGAGTAAGAGAAATATCATAAACTGAGGTATGGATAAACATCTGCTAATTGTCCTTTTCAGAGCACTGTCAAAAGAGAAACAGCTAACTGTCTTTTTTTGGGGCACATTCAAGAGGAATAAAATACTCATATGAGGAAGAGGCTCAAATACTGAGGCCTACATTAACATTTAACGGTCCTTTTCGGGGCATTTTTAAGCGGCAGAGGATGCTAATATACTCAGGGACAGAGAGACATCTGCTAATTGTCCTTGTAAGGGCACGTTCAGGAGGGAGAGAAGGTTCCTAGACTGAGGCACAGAGAAACATCTAACTGACATTTTTAGGGCACTTTCTGGAGGGAGAAATGCTCATATACTGAGACACAGAGAAACATACTGTATGTCACTTTCAGGAGGGAGAGAAGGCTGTTATAGTGATGGACAAAGAAATACCTTACTGTCCTCTTCAGGAGAGGCTAATATACTAAGCACGGAGAAACTTTTAACTGTCCTTTTCAGTGCACTTTGAGTGAGGGAAGGTCAATATACTGAGGCTCAGAGAAACATCTATTATTTTTAGAACACATAGAGGAGGGAGCAAAGCCACATATAATGAAGCACACATAAACATCTGCTACTTGTCCTTTTCAAGGCTTTGTCAGGAGCGAGATTATACTAAAATACTGAGGCACAGAGAAACACATAACTGTCCTTTACAGTGGCAGAGAAGCCTAAATATACTAAGGAACAGAAAAGAAACATCTAACTGTCCTTTTCAGGGAACTTCTTGCAAGGAGAGAAGGCGCAGAAAAACTGCTGTCCTTTTTAAGGGCACTTTCAGGAGGGAGAAGGCACATACACTGCAAATCTGTCATTTTCCAGGCTCATTAAAGTGGAACAAAAGGCACTTATACTGAGGCAAAGAGAAACATCCCCGTGTCCTTTTCAGGGCACTTTAAGGAGGAAGAGAAGTTTTATATACCGAGGCACACAGAAACACCTGCTAATTGTCCTTTTTTGGGCACTTTCAGGAGGAAGAGAAGGTTCATATAATGAGGGACAGAGAAATATCTAACTGCCCTTATCAGGGGACTTTACGGAGGAAGGGGAGGCTTATATAATGAGGCACACAGAAACATCTAACTGGAGGGAGAGGAGGCTCATATACTGAGGTCTACAGAAACATTTAACTGTCCTTTTCAGGGCACTTTCAAGAGGTGTGAAGATCAGAAGTACATTCCTCCTTGTAATGTCCCTTTAAGATTGTTCTTAATTGGAGCAACTTCACCTTTGTCCTTCATCTTCAGCATATTCTTGAGGTGTCCCCAGGGACTAATGACTTTCACCACAGCTTCAATGTTTTCTTCATCTCGGTATCCTTTCTGGATGCCCAAGTCTATCTGGTCGATAAGATTGGTATAAGACATTATCTCTCTCTGTTCTCTGGCCATCTATCTTGAACTCTTTCCTGATCATGATCTCTGGAGTAGGACTGGTTCTATTTGAGGGAGTTACAGGCGTTGACTTGCTTGGAGACTTACTGGTACATAGTCACTATATGCCCAATAGGAAAGAGGAATGCTGCAAACAAAAGGAACATACAGATGTAGTGCTTGCAACATGTGTAGGTTATTTAAAATAGGCCCCACAATAGAGATAAAAAACAAAAGGGTTACTTTAAAGACACAGCATTTCATCAATTGTCAAACATCAAATGTGATATATTTACTCACATGCGCTTGTGGCAGGTTCTATGTGGGTAAAACCAACCGTCCCTTGAAAAAACATATTTACGAGCATCAATATAGCATTAGAGTGGGCAATCTGAAGACCCCTGTGGGCCGACATTTCGCCCAACACCATAACCAGGATCCCAGCTCTCTCCGTGTTCAAGGTCTAGATAGGATTCATAATCCACCCAGAGGGGGAGACCTAGAAAAAATGACACTTCAGCTTGAAACCCGCTGGATTTATCGTCCCGATATCCAGGATTGAACAAAACCTTGAGTTTCGCTCCATTCCTATATTATTCACAAAAATATAAAAAAATCTGAGGTGGTGACAAAAAATAATTAGGGAGTAACCATTAACTAAGATAGGCCTTTTTCAGCAGAAATAAAAATCAAGAAGGGGAGTGGTAACTATCCACTCTCCTCTCTGAAAGCCTTAAAGTTGATCATCATGATAACAGTAACTGTAAAATCCTGCTGAAATATAGTTGGCAGATATAGAACTGTGACCCAATCGCTGTTTCCTTTGTAAATGTTAGGAGATCTGACAGTGTGTGACAAGAAACAAACACCTAAAAAATCTCCCCAACTAACTATAATATATGTTTTTAACTAGCCACTGAGAGAATGTCTCTGATCCTATGGCATTAATCAACACATACCAATTTAATTAGGCTGCTAACTGCAGTTCTGCACCGGCATCTGATTGTTATCAAAATATAAACCTTTTCTTATATTCATAGATATACATACAAGCAACAGAGGAGATCAGTGCAAAAAGCACTAGTCAAATCATGATTTAATTGTATAGAGACGGGGAGGCCGATTCATCAATAGCGCTAGGTAGCGACAGATGAGCGACTGTAGCGTGATTTTTTCAGCGCCAGCCAGTATTCGCTGTGCTTGGCCGGCATTAGCTTGATGACAGCGACTCAGTCGGTGTGCGGTAATGTTGAATACGGGCTGGGGGGTCGCTGTTTCACAGGTCCAGCGTTGTATGTGAGCGCCTGACAACGAATGGCCAGAGCGAACGGCTAGCTTCATATTCATCAAAAAATCACGCTCCGAATGTGCTGTCGCTGTCCATTCCTTGTTTAAACCCCAGAGCGCTGGCGGCGATGTGTATTAACTAGTTTTTAACCCCTAAACAACCATATTTTTTGAATGTAACATTATACATGTTTTTAGAATCATTTTGTTATATGAATACATTAATCTCAGACCTGTTAGATCAATTCTGCACATATTTTTTATTTTTTTTTTTTTAACTTAAAAATAAATCCTAACATTGCAGAAGTGTTCTCCGATTTTTTGACTTTAAAAAAATTAAAAAAAAAAATATTACCAATTAATCATGAATTATTATAGATTGCTCCATTGAAATGCATTGGACATCGCCAGGGAGCGACAGCTCATACCTGGCGCTGTGAGGGAATTTGCAGCGGCACTGTTCGGTCCAGGCGGCTTCATGATGAATGCCGCGCTAGCCGTCGCTCTTTCCGGCGCTAGCCTCATTTTGCTTGATAAATGCGTCATTGTGACCGCCGCCGGGCGTACTTGAGTCGGTAGTCGCCGTTAGCTGCCGCTACCTGGCGCTCGTCAGACACTACCTGGCGCTATCGCTTGATGAATAAGGGCCATAGTGATCTGTACAGTCCAATAAATAGCATACATGGGACCAACGATATATTAAGCAGTTTAGCTAGTCATAGTAAGAGTATACAGGACTGACAAATAATTACAATAAAGCAGTGAAGCAACAAATATGGGGATTGGTCTTTTTGAAAGATTTTCTTTAGCTTATTGGCAGACTAATGGAAAGTCTGTCTGCGCCATTGGACTTCGCTGCGCTGATCCAAAAACTAGAGCCGGGCAGACCAGTGACGCCACATGCGCAGCATCTGGAGTGCAAAAACTCGTCACTGGCTTGGCGGGAAGGAGAGATAAATACAAGCACATTTGGAGGCACAGAGATTATAGGGAGGAAGCAGGCACTTGCCCTGCAAGTCTCTCTCTTACTGGCACACCCCCGCTGACACGAGCAATACAAGGGAATAGGAGCAGCGCGTGCTGACAGGGATCCTGCTTGCATTTCTCATCCCCCCAGCCACGGCTGCAGAATAGGCAGCTCAGGTATGTGTTGATGAATGCTGGTGGGCTGGGGATTCCTTAATTAGTGGTAGATACGGTTTAAAATTCTTTATTACTTTCTTCTCATAAAATGCAGACCTTATAAGAACCATAATTGGAACCTAGAACAAGGGGGTTTTTTATGCCCGTTTTGACCAAAAACAAGTTAGGCCCGCAATGAGCAGTCATATATATCATAAACTATTTTTAACACGCATTGGAATAAGGCTTTAATACTACCATGACTCTATATATTCAGGGGATGAGAGAAACACACTGTCAGGACTCAAGACATAAATGATATATGAAATTTGATCACTGAACTCTTATGAAAAGTCTTTCCTGTAAACAAGTATATAAAAGGTACGCTATCTATGTCAAATTATACATAACTCTGTATGTAAAAAATCTTTATATTAAATGCATATATTTTCCTGATATAGGGCATTGAGAAAGACCGGACAGGGTGAAACATGTATGCCCCGAAATCAGGAAATGGCAGACCAAAGAAAGAAGTAACATAGGATTATCAATATCATATATTTATTTTTCATGGATATTTGAAATCCATAGGTTTACATGTAATCAAATATTGCTTGATCAGCGTATATGTATGTTGTGAAATTATGAGTATTATAACTCTTTTTATGAAATTGGAGTACCTAATACATTTCAAATTGTAACTTTTAAACCATAAACTATATTCGGTATGGTCATATTTTGTAACAAAGCTCACTAGTAGTAATCCGGGTAGAGCCTAGCCCCGGCGAAGTATCTTAGTAATAGAGCTCAAATATGGACCAACCGGAAGAATGTAGGTGGGTCGCCACAAACAAAAGGGAATACCTTCACAGGTCTTCCCTATAAGGATTTGAGACTTACTGGAGCCCAATATCCCCTCATTGTTGTAGCTGGTTCTTGCACAGTCTGCTGCAGAGCAAGGAACTGGACTCTCGCAGTGCTCTCTTTTGGTAGGATATCTCCTCTTTAGGCACTGGGACAGTTTCTGTGTCTCCTGCCCCCAGGAGATCTTTTAAACTGGGCTAACTTCTGCAGAAATGCCATTGTAACTTCCTCTTCCACCTCATTTAGTAATCTATTTATAGCTGCTGTCAAGTGTCGGCGTTTGTGAGCATGGATGAGCTGTTCTTCTGGTACCCTACCATATGCCAAAACCAGTTCTGCATGGGTTAATGGCAATAGGGATTCACTAATGGCATCTAATTGCTGCTGCACATTCATGCCTGTTCCCACTGTAGAGCCATGTGCTTTTCTGTTAGAAATAGTTCAATTGTTCAATGTTCTATTCAATGTCTCTCTGCTGTGAGCCCCTCTGCTAGCTCGCATGACACTGGGCTGGTTAATGTGGCTGGGCTTGTGCACCCGTGTAGGCTGCACTGTGACGAGGAGCTATGTTATGCTGCTGTGTTGGTGCCACTACTTGGCTTGGTTTCCATGTCAGTCTACTTCATTGACTAGCGCACTCTTCTCCGGGCACTCCCGGAGCTCGCCAAAGGGTTGGTGTGACGTCACCAGTGTTCCTGCTCAAACTCTCACAAGATCTCTGCCCTGAGCATAAGGCATCCCAAGCTGCACATGTCTACCTCAGAAATGGCACGAAAGTACTCTGTCCACAGTTAACCCCCTGTACGCCGCTCCTTGACATTTCCAGAATCTTCCATTCCTGCCTCTGGTCTGGGCGATTAGGGAGCCTCCCTTTCTGGTCACCTAGGGCCCTCACTCTTCAGGGTGATCACCCCTAACAAGCAAGTTCGCACTGACGCTGCCAAACAGTGCAGCTGTTTCAGTCACTAAATTTATGTTGCCCACAAGCCACTAACAAGACTAGGCAGCGTGTGGGTGTATCACGGATTTGTTGAAATTCTGAGGGAACTTGGGATTGGGGCTGCAGAGCCAGTAAACCCTCAGTCTCTTTCTGTAACTTTATTTCACACAGCAATGTTCAATCAAGCAGCATCAATATTAACAAATACAGTCTCTGTATCCACATTCTGCTCTAGGGGCAGGGGCTATACAACTCTGAGTACCTCTCTGATAGTCCTTGGTGTAACTGCTCCCGATCCTCCTATGCCCGACTGGATTCTCCTACAGAGCTGCAATGTCCTGTCTACTGGCTGGCCAGGATGTTATGCCTCACTCTCTGTTTGTCAACTTTCCCAGAGAATAGAAATAGAAATACAAAAATGATTGTGCCAAAAATGGATATTTACATATATTTAGGACAGCAGACAAGATCAATTTTCAGTAATGCTGCAGCAATCTACAGTGACCACTGGGTGGTGGTAAGAGATGTTCAATTCCAGTAATAAGCAATTACATTCGTAAATCACATACACTCAGTGTGAAACACATACACTAGTGTGAAACATTCCCAGAATGAAGCCTAGACATATGGGGCCTGATGCAGAGCCTCCTCTGAACTGCCCTTAAAACCCTCCGATTGTCCGGGGCTCCCGTTTGAATCGTGGCTCAAATGTGATGCAGAGCCTCCATCGGAATGGCTCCCTAACTGATCCGTTAATTTCACTTTACTCGGAAAGCTTTTTTTGCTCTCTCGGGTGCCTTCAATTTGATCGGGGCTCACGTTCACGTTCACACGGGCGGCCCGTTTTTCCCTGATTTTTCCTGCCTTTTTGAACGTACCTGCTTGGTTTCCGTCGTATTTGACCTTCCATTTTGGTGGTTTTAGCAAGTATACTTACATCTCCATGGCTCTTCAGTTGCCAATCAGGCTACACGCAAGCGCACATCCCTCAAACTCCCTTGGAATATGCATATGGCCACAAATGCAAATGTGTCACACATCTTTTTTTTTTTTTGTTTTTTGGTGGGTGTTTCCTTGTCCTTAATGCATACCTTAATCTCCTTGATTGTTCCTTCTTCCTTGTCCTTAATGCATACCTTAATCTCCTTGATTGTTCCTTCTTCCTTGTCCTTAATGCATACCTTAATCTCCTTGCTTGTTCCTTCTTCCTTGTCCTTAATGCATACCTTAATCTCCTTGTTTGTTCCTTCTTCCTTGTTCTTAATGCATACCTTAATCTCCTTGCTTGTTCCTTCTTCCTTGTCCTTAATGCATACCTTAATATCCTTGCTTGTTCCTTCTTCCTTGTCCTTAATGCATACCTTAATCTCCTTGCTTGTTCCTTCTTCCTTGTCCTTAATGCATACCTTAATCTCCTTGCTTGTTCCTTCTTCCTTGTCCTTAATGCATACCATAATTGTTTGTGTGTTTTTCTGAATTATTGTTCCATATCTAAACCTTTGGTGTCATGGAAATGTGTGCTGATGTTGTGTGATTGTACTTTTGCAGGAAAGCCAATTCTCAAAATATGTAATTTTTTTTTATTATTCAAAGTTTGTTTTTTTTGTTGTTGTTATTTTGTAGGTTTTTTTGGGGGGGTAAAACATTAACCAATATTTACATTTTTTAATTTTTGTTTTTTAATTATGCCTCGGGGTCTTCGGGATGTCTTCTTTGATCTGTGAATGAAAAACAACATTAGTTTAGCATTTTTTTTTTGGTTTGGTTGGGCGTGTTTTTTTTGGGGCCCTTTCCCAACCGGACCTTCTGCGTGATTTCATGAAAAGCTCAAACTATTTTTAAAAGATTCCGCAGCATCTTAAAATAATATATAGTACGTTTTTAGTCATTCAATTATTATTATTTCCCCCACTGGGCTGCAACTCAGTTCAGGAATTTAGGATACGTGCGCCGCCATCTTACTTACTTACTTACTGAGGAGAGGAGAGTGGGATAAGGTACAGGGGGTGGGTTATAGCTGTGCTTTGCTCACACAGAGCAGAGCTGTGCTCTGGAAAAGGTTGGTAAGATGAACAATCTGTATGTACAGGGTGTGGGAAATATTTAAGATAGACTCTTATTCAGAGTTAAGTGCTTTTTTATAAAAATTAATTTGGAAATGTCTCTGAATTTTAGTTTTCAAATGTAATTGTTTGCTCATTTTCTTTCGTTTAAATAAACACCACTTACAAGGTTTAGGCCGCACATTGCGTCGGGGGCGGAGTCTCCCTTCATACTCCCTCTGTGGCAGTTGGGAATCTGTATGAATGACAAACACACTGATATTAGAGACTGTTGTTCTTTCATTAATATAATATTATGTTAGGCTTCTAGGTATCAATCTACTCACCTTCCCCAGCAACCTCTTCCTCCTCGCCCCCTTCCTCACTCATCCCTTGGGATGTTCCAGCGACGTCTGAATCTACAATAGTGCACATGAGTATCTGTATTTAATGCATGTCTAACTATATTTCCCTTACCGGAGTCAGGTTGAGGCTCTGTTCTGCTCGACTCCCTGCCGTCAGATTGCCCCCTCCCCTGCATGCTGAGGTCCAGCGGCTCCTCCGAGTCACTTACAGAGGAGGGGGTGGCCGTTGACCCCGGCGGTGGGCCACCTACACCTTCACCTGTTTCGCCCAACACTGGGCTGCGTGTCCTGGTCCGGGTGGGGCGGAACCGCAAATTCCATTCATGGGCTGAAATACAAACACAATCATTAAACCACGCCCAGGCGATGCCAGGGTTAGAGGTGCATTGACATTTTCTACACTTACATGGGAAATGTGTTGCGAAGTACCGCCTCACCCGGGGCTTATGTCTTCTTTTTAAATCAGACCAGTGTTGGGCGATCTGAGTGAAGGTATAGGTGGTTTGGGATCTTCTTTCAATCGCGTCCACCACCGCCAGGGCCAACGTCCGCTTGTCATAATCTGACGGCAGGAAGTCGTAGCGATTCCTCAGCATCATCTGTTAGAAAAAGAGACAAGGACACACCATTAATCCACATAATACATTAACAAGTTTCCTGGCCTAAATCAAGTCACTTTATTAACCTCTTGCTGCCTCACATTGCCCTAGTTCTGCTATCTGCATGTAGGCTAGTTTGTAGCTGCGTACATGGGTTAAACTAAGGTGGGCTGGTCTGTAACATGACAAACTAAGTTGTTTCAGACTATTCTTGCGTTTTTTTCTTTTTTTTATTACAAGGAATGTGTGCGCGCACATAAACGCATGCTCGCTCGCATACTCACTTCCATGATGAGCTCGTCCTGCTCCGTTGTAAAGACGGCGGGGGACATCTTGGCTTGTTTTTCAAATTCTAGCTCTGACGTTCCCCCGCCGTGACGTGCGTGCGTGCGCGCAGGCGCGCAACCGCAGTTGGAAACATATTTAAAGCTCAAGGCACTCCGCTTGGTGTGGGATACCATATCAATATGGGCAGACCTAAAGGGAGCACAAAGAGCCAACCAAGGCCAAAGCCACATAGCAGCCGCACACATGCCTCATCCTAAATAAAACACAAAAGCAGGCACAAGACACATGCAGAACATGCACCAACTAAAACGGTGGGGACTCCCCAGACACAGGCACATTCCCAAAAACGCAGAGGAGCAAGGAGACATTAACCCATTCTCAACCACCGGCCCAAAAACCACACACGACTCCCCAGATAGCCAACCATCTATTTCAAGTGATGCAGGGGACAACACACACCCATGTGGGCGCTAACCACGCCGTGGGTCCCTAACAGCCCGTTTTTGCTAAGCACAAAGCATGGCTGTTGCCAATGCTGTTTGGGTACATTATGGTGTTCTGTCCATCGAGATACTGAACAAATCAAGCGGACAGTTGTGGACCTGAAATCATATAGTTGCCCAAAAATGGACATGCGCCAGCAGCAGAGGTAAAGCACAAATGCAGCAGAGAAATATATTTGTGGGTTACCAGATAACCACAAACAACAACACTGCCCGAATAGAGTATGCCGCACACTATGAGAATTTGAGTTAACTTGTGGTAGTTTATTTAGTCAAGTCCTACATACAAAAATTACATACATCTAAAAACAAAACTACCTGATGAAGTGGTGAGCGGGTTCACCACGCAACGCGTCGTGTGTACATGTTGTTGGATGGGGACTATCATACGGTGATGTATTAGAACGGCATATCATAATAGATTATTAGTTCCCATAGCACTTTATACTTTATAATTTTTTGTTTTTTTTGTTGTTGTTTGTGGTTATCTGGTAACCCACAAATATATTTCTCTGCAGTATACATAAACAGCCCGGCGCCAGCACCTATTTTGCTTACATATAGCGGTGCAGGTTCAGCTTTCCTTTTCTCGCTAAAGCACAAATGCATTTAGAGTTGCTTTGTGACCAGCATGTAACACTTATTAGGTGTGATTTAATCTTCCCCTGCCAGCAGAGAGGGGGTGCCTTACCCACAAAAATAATCCTAACACCCGCCGAGGAACATGTCTATACATACATACACCCTGCCAGCGTCCAGGGGCCTGCAAGAGGCACACGACACAGCCCGGAATGTAAGGTCCCAAGGTGAGTTTGAATTTTCCATGAGCTTTTAAAATGAGGGGCAAAAGCCAGTGTTAGGCTAGACAACACACTCTACTTTGGGGTAAATATAATCTAACATTCTCCATTCCAAGGCCAAAGGCAACAGGACACACAAGGCCAAGCAACCCCTGCCTTAACCCCGAAGGCAAGGCCAAACCAGGATTCAACAGCACGAACCCAAAATGAGGATTTGGAGGAGGTAAGTCAATGGTCCTTTGTGTGCACTTTTAACTTTGAACTAGGAACGATTGGTGTGCCATCCAAAAAGTAAAATGAAACTAGATTTATTAACAGCACAGAGTAAGCACACCCATAATAGAAGATATCCGAGATTTTAAGGAGGACAACCCACATCTGTTACCAACCACTACTGAGCCAGTGGCCGCAACGCAGTCAACACAGCCACAACCACCACATCCACAACCTCTTTCCTAACCCGAAACAACCACCCAGCCCACTGCTACAACCCATACCAGGCGCCAGATTAGCCAAAGAGTGCAACTGCAAATTATGGAGGAAGCGTGGCGCAAGGAAAATATAGCTTTTGCAGCAAGCACACACCAATTCAATGCCACTGTGTGCACACAATTAACCAACATAAGTACCCAATTACAGGTATTAAACCGAAATGTGTCTGCCCTTACCAGCCATATGGTTGACCTATTCCAACAGTGGCAGCACATTAAGGAAAGCCTGGCACACATTGCTGCAAATATTGTTCCACACCAGCATTCATCTGCACCATCCTCCCACACATACCACTAAAGATTTTGGTTACAATATCTGTCCCCACGTGTAAGTTTCCTTTTTTCCCCCCAAAAAAATGAAAACTAACAATTTGTTTAAGCACAATAAAAAGTAAGCCGAAAAAACACTTGTGTTGTATGCAAATACATTCTCAACAAGTTGCGCACGTATGGTTTGTGCGGTGCCACTTTGGCTGCTTGATAAAGGAGGGGTGTGCTCTTCAGCAAGAAAAATATGATCGGCAGGCAGGTCAGAATATCTGGTAACCCTGCTACGAATGGCCAGGTTGTGTAGGATCCCGCAAGGGAATACAATTTGTATGACCTTGGCCGGCTTATATTGGAATGCCCCCCCCAGTCTGATCTAGACAGCGAAAACGCATCTTGAGCAAAACAAATGCTCGCTCAACCACCGAGCGAGTCCTCCTATGGCCAGTATTCTAGCGCTCCTCTGCCTGGGAAGATGCGTGCAGGATGGGGTTCAGCATCCAGGGGAGCAAAGGATAGCCAGAGTCACCTGCCAAAAAAAAAAAATTTATAACAACTCCCAACGTTTAGGGGTGCATAGCAACATTATTAAAGAGGGACAAATAGGTGAGCGGGCTAGTGTTGTAGGAAAAGACATTTGGAATGAGGCTACCTGCACATCCAACCTGGACACTCCTTAAACATGTCTGTGGGATGGTACTTACATAAGAGGGCAAGAACAGGACTCAATAGGGTACAATAACTTAACCGATTTAATTTAAAGCTCAATAATTAGGCTAAAAATAAACTACGAAAATAGTTACAAAATAATGTGTTAATGGAAAAAACACAGTCAGACAAGGTGGGCAACCAATACAAGTTTCATACACATACCCAGTAGCCAGCCACCAAAAAGATTGCCAGATTTGAATCGCTCATCTAGGCAGGAATTCCTCAAGATGTGCGCATCATGCGTCGAGCAGGGAAAGCCAGCAAAACGAGTCCCAAAAACAAATTCAGGGCCAGCCAGTGCCTGCACATTTATGCTATGTCCCATCTTCCAATTCCTGCACACAGGCAATAAAAAAAAAATTAGGGAGACCCTGTAAAAAGGACCCCCAAAAAACCCCCCTAAAATATATCAAATACTCATACCATCGATGTCCAAAGGCGTGCGGTGCAGCCTGGTTTCTGCCATACTCAGCAGGACAAGACCGCGGAGCTGGCGCCGCTGATGTGCTCCAACAGAGGACTGCATATTATTGCCCGAGTGCAAATACGGCTGCTCTGACTTGCCGTAAGTGAAGGCTCGGCGGCCCCGTTTTATTAGGGTGATTTCAATAGGAAATCAAGGCTCTGCATCACTGAAAAAAATGGACCAATGAACGAGGCGTCCGTTTTCCCGGGAAACAGCCTCGTGCGAGCCGACAATCGGAAAGGCGGCTGAGCGCACACCTGAGCGCATAAACGCACACTAAAATCAATGTAGCACCCTTTCCTGACCCGATCAAAGGCCAAAACCAACGGGGAGACGCACGGGGGAGCTGAACGGGGAGGCTCTACATCAAGCCAATGATATTTCCAGGCAGATAATACTGCTTTTGTAAAGCAAACAAGGTTAGAAGCATAGAAAAATCTATTTCCAGAATACAGTAGTGTATAATCTCTAATCGCTGAGCAAGAAAAAAGACAGTTGCTACTGGAACCTCATAAGGGATCATTACCTGTATTATTGAAAAGCATAAGGGTACCTCACTTCCCAAAGCCCTAGGTTTCAGTAGAAATACCATTGTCACTAAAGGAGTCGGTTCAATGCAAATTGATGGGTAATTCTTTTATCCGTGCCTGAATGCGGATGGGCTGAGGTGTCAATCAGTCGACCAGAAGTTGCATCAGAAGGGGCTTACATAGCAGGGCATCCCTACCATGTGACTGGGTGTCCGGCTGACCCCTGTCTGCCAATATCCAAGATGGCAGGGAACACCGCATATGGAGATCACGCAGCCGCACGGGTCAGGGATGGCTGTCAGACAGTAAAAATGATACTTAGAGTTTGTAGCTGGGGGCGGCAAAGGCATGTTATTCCAAAGTAAGTATAGTCCCAATGTGGAGAAGATGAAGAGAGGATGATGCTGGTCCAGATGTGAAGGAGGCCGTAATTCTAATTGTGACACTATTTGTTAGATGAGAATGCACAACACCGCTGAGCCTGGGAAATTTAAAAGCTGGGTTACCTAGATAAAATTCAAGATATTAAAAACCACTGGAGGTAGGTTGGAAAATAAAGATTAGAAAGTCTTGCAGTGAGGATAGAACATAAAGCATACCTAAGCGGCAATGGAAAAACCTGTTAATAGATAGCAAAACTGACCAAAACGTCTATAGGTTGGTTGGCTGAGTTGGTATTTTCTAAAGAGTAGAATAGTACCTATCTCAGATACTGGTTGATAGTAGTGCATGTATAAAGCGAATGGGTCCTAATTGTGGGTTGCAAATTCATCCGAAGCTGGATATTCCCTAAGGTAGGTACCAACCCTCATTAGTGTACAGAAGAGAATGCAAAGGGACATAGGAACAATTAACTGTCCTTTTCAAGGCAGGAGGGAGAGACAGCTCATCTGCTAATTTTCCTTTTCAGGGAACATTCGGGGAGAGAAGGTTCATATACTAAGGGACAGGGAAACACATAACTGTCCTCTTTGGGGCACTTTCAGGAGGAAGGGAAGACTCAGAATCATCTAAATCTCCTTTTCAGGGAACTTTAGGCCCCAATACTGCTGCCAGAATGGTGAGGCCAGATGAAGTTGTATTGATTGATTATATGACACACAGTGTTTCAAGTTCCATTGGATTGTCTTCAGCCTAGTCCAATTCTGCTGATCATACAGAGCCCTCCACCTCACCTCCTTCAAATCAGCAAGGCCGCCTCAGCCACAACTTGTGGAGCAGTTACTTATGCTTTATGTAGACACTATCCTATCTTGGATTCCATGGGCCATTCACCTGCCCCAGTTTTAGATGCCCTTGAACTTGTGTTGTAGGATTAGGATGTGGAGAGCAGACCATCACAAGATATCTACGTTGAGAATAAAGTGCCAACTGCTGCGTCTTTCTGCAATGAGAAGGCTTAGAAGGTGGGTAGCCCTGAAGTATGGGTGGATGACCGAGGGGTGATGATGAAGTCCTCAACCTAACATGGATATTTTTATTTCATGTCATTATTTTAAGTGCTTTCTTCTTTTGGAGATATTTTCATCTTCAACTTGCTTACTTGAACACAGTAACAGTAATGTTGGCTATGCATGCATATATAGCATATCTACAGTCCTGTTCTGTAACAAAATTTTGAGTAGTCCTATAATATTAGTCAAAAAATGTAATGTACATTAGATGCATACTTAACACTACTGTACACTTAATGCCATTAAACATAACATTATGTTTCCTATTTATTGCCAACAGCCTTTGAATTCTACCCAGGCATATGGTCCAAACTTGAGATATATTGTAAAATGGCGACAGCGTCACACAGGAGAGGCTTGGAATAATGCCACTGTTTGGACTAACAAGCATGTTGTATGGAACACTCCAGTGTACACACCATATGAAATTAGAGTACAGGCTGAAAATGAGTATGGTAGAGCACCAGAGCCGAACACATTTATTGGATATTCTGGAGAGGACTGTAAGTAATAAGAGATATAACACAATCACACATTTATGGTAAACGAATGACTGACTTAAAAAGCAAGGTTGAAATGTATTCTTCTTTAAACTTGCAGACAAATGAAAATCAATTATCTTATGTTATATATCATCTAGGACATCCTAATATCCTTATCCTCTGTGTGACCACTGGCTTTTGTTTACGTGGATTGTCTCTGGTTAGGTTAAACAGAGTATTTTTAAATATGTGTGATGGTTGGTTAAGGGCTAACAATGAAAATTGTAAGAGATATTATCTCAGCGGAGTAGCTGAGCTGAGAGACTTCAGTTAGTTTAAAGAGGAATCGCTATTCTTTTTAACAGAGATTCAGTTACAGTTCTAGTTTTAGAATTTAGGCACATTACACTTTACACTAGTGACAGCATGGAGAGTTAGCTGTCATAGGAAAGCACAGGCTTCCATAGATAACTATAATAATATCACTATAGAATAAAAGGAGAGCCCTGTCCTAGTTCTCAGTTTTCTAGTTCTCAATAAGATTGTGATCCATCTGAGGAGATAGATTGTATTAATGTTAGCGAGGAGTAATGGAAGCCAGCAGGACAGAGAAGAGATATCTGATGTCAGCAAAAGTTCAGAGTCTGTGGCAGCCCTGAGCAAAGTCAGGCTCGTAGAAGGCCTAAATACCTTGTATACTGGCATTTAGATCCACATGAAACCTTTAGGCTTACTTGACTTCTCTCCAAACATCAAGCTAATCCAGTGAAGCGACCGATCTTATAAGTTGCCTACTATTAGGAGCCAAAGGTTTCAATCTAGTATGATTTATATTTGATTTCTCTAGCGATAGGTGAAGTGCAAGATTGTGGAGTACCCTTCTAGAGAGAAATTCACTTATCAACCAGGGATTATACATGCTATTATAAATTGGACCAGTGTTTTGGGGAATTTTCTTTAAAGAAGCGAACTGCTGATTAGGCGGAGTTATTGTTTATATAGAGGCCGATTCATTAACCCTTTAAGTGCCAGCCTACCTTGAGATTTTGTCACCCTTTGTTGCCAGACCATTTTGCACTATTTTGCGCTCCCCATGTTCAACTGTGGTTTTTGAAGGGATTTCCAGGGATTTCCCAGGAAAGTGATATATTGTTTTTTTCCGCAGAGTCTGGGCTTTAACATGAAATGTCTTGTTTGTCAATTTTTAGGTGTATTCTCAATATTTTTGGATGAAATATGTGCAAAAAAACCCCCCAAAAACTATTTTTTACAATTTGTAGTGTTTTTTTGTAATAAAAAATGTAAGTTTCTCACTAAAATCTTATTGCGCGTGAAACACCAATTTATCCCGGTTACAGCGGTACCACATATGTATGGGTAGACACCCTTTCCTGCCCAGGCGACTCCCCCAAACTGAAACAACGCTTTAGGAGATTTTCAGATAAAATACAACTATGCTACGCGCTAAGCGCACCTTGCAGTTTTTCAAGAAAAACAACCTTTTACATTTGAAATACCCCCGACAAACTATATATTCTCTGGAAGTACACACCTCAAGCTTTCTAGACGTACCAGGTTTGTTGACATGGGTGCAGTTTTCTGGAGTTAACCCCTCAATATATTCTTTGGTTGCACAGGGTTTCCCTAAAAAAGAATAAAAATGCAGAATCAAAACCACATTTTCCTAAAAAAAACTATATGGAAACAAGAAAAAAACTGAAAATCTGAAAAAGCAACATGCCCCGAACATAACAATACCCAGCATGCATAGGTCCTGTCAAGGGAAGAGTTGCCAAACACACCAAAGTAAAGCATGTGCGTAACAGCAATTTTACTTCAAAATTTCAGCTCTGCAGACAATGTGCGCACCTTGTGCTTTTTCTACCAAAACAAGCCTTTACATTTGGAATATCCCCCATAAACCATATATTCCCGGAAAGTACACATTTTAAGCTTTCTAAGCGTACCCAGCTTGTTGTCGTGGGCTCATCTTTCTGGAAGTAATCCCTTGAAGAACTCTTAGGTTGCACAGGGTTTCACAAGAAAATGTATAAAAAGCCGAATAAAAAACACCTTTTCCTAAAATATCAATATGCAAATAAGAAAAAACAAGCTAAATCTGAAAGCGCAAGGTCCCCCGAGCAGAACAATACCCAACATGCATAGGTACTATTAACCCTTTTAATTGCCAGCCTACTTGAACTTTTGTCACCCTCTGTTGGTCATTTTTCCCCATTTTGCGCCATGTTTAACCGTGATTTTTGCCGGAATTTCCTGGAAAATATATATATATTTTTTTTTGCAGCAGAGTTTAGGCTTTAACATTAAATGTCTTGTTTGTAATTTTTCTGCTGTTTTTTAAATATTTTTGCGTAAAAAAAACAAAAAAATGAATAAAATAATATTTTTTAAACAATTGTCTCCTTTATTTTAAATAAAACATTTGTTTTAGTAATGAAAACCATATTGCATGTGATAGCCCCATTTCTCCCGATTACAACGGTACCACATATGTATCGATAGCCCCCCATTCTTGCCCAGGAGACCCCCCCAAACTGAAAATAGCACTTTATAACATTTAAAAACAAAATACTACTATCCACACTATAAATGCAAGGGGTTAATTTAAAAAGAAAATGACATAGGGGCCCCCCTCCCAGGGGTGGGGGGACCCCGTTTGTTTTGGAATTTTAAGGGTTAGGGTTAGGCTAAGCCTAACCCTAACCCTTAAAATTAAAGAAAAAATGACATAGGATCCCCCCTCCCAGGGGACCCCATTTTTTGGGGGGAATTTTAAGGGTTAGCGTTAACCTAACCCTAACCCTTAAAGTGGACCAACACCCAGGATTTTCACTATCCTGGGTTTTGTTCCACTTCCGCGGGGATGCCCCGCTGCGTGAAACCCCCGAGAAAGGTATAAAAAACTCACCTCACCCCGCTCCTACGGCGCATGCGCGAGCGCTCGTCCAATCAGAGCGCTCAGAGCCGCTGTGGTATGCACGGACAAGGGACGGACAACCACAGCAGCTCCGAGCACGCTGGCAGCCGCATCTCGCGCTTCCCTCTAACAGGGAGCGTGCCCGCGCCGGCCATTCACAAACGGCGCCCTGCTAGACAGAAGCGTGAGAGGTGGCGGAGGCCCGCGCATGCATCGTTGGAACGGGGATAAGGTAAGGCGAATGGGGCGTCCTGGGGGGTTTCACACAGCGGGGCATCCCGATTTCGGATGCCCCGCGGTGAGGGATCTGATCGGCCCTGGAATCTTATAGATTCCCGTGCTGATCAGCCTGGGTGTTGGTCCACTTTAAAAAAAAAAAAAAGAAAGACGTAGCATCCCCCCTCCCGGGAAGGGGGGGGGACCCATTTTTTGGCAGAATTTTAAGGGTTAGGCTAACCCTAACCCTTAATTTTTTTTTAAAAAATGAAGTAGGGTCCCCCCCCCCCCCGGGAGGGGGGACCCTACGTCATTTAAAAAAAAAATTTAAGGGTTAGGGTTAGGCTAACCCTAACCCTTAAAATAAAAAAAAAAAATGACGTAGGGTCCCCCCTACCCGTCATAACCAGCCCGGGACCAGCTATGGGGGCTTGTAGGCACAGAGTGGGGGGGCCAGCTTTTGTGGCCCCCCCACCCTGCAGCCTACGAGCCCACATACCCTATGTGGGCCCGGGCTCTTCTGCCCCCCCCTGGCCTTTGGGGAGGCAGGTAATAGGGGATGCCTCGTGAACTGGTATAAGGGGTCTCATGGACCCCTTACCAGTTCACAAGGGGTTAACAGTAAAAATAAACGCACTGACACTTTAATAAAAAATTTTATTAAAAAATAAAAACTTTTTTTTTACTTTACTTACCTCCGATCGTCAGCTCCTTTGTCCCTCGATGTGCTGACAGATGTGATCATGCTGGCTGCAGTAGCAGAGGGGCAGGTGATGATCTGATCACCTGCCCCTCTGCTCCTGTGGCCAGCATGATCGCATCTGAATGAACAGCCGGGAGCCAGGACGACACCCGGTGAGTGACGTCACAAAGGGGGCGGGGCTTCGAGCCGGGATCGCGATAAGCCCCGCCCCCAAAGATGGCGGCGCCCGTCGGAGCAGGAGGGGGGAGAGCCCTTTCAGGCTCTCCCCTGAAGCTGAAGAGCCGGGGGGGGCGATCGGAGGCCCCCCCAGTGAAGAAGAGACCTGTCGGGAGGCAGCGCGACCTAAGGTAAGTGAATGTCATTATTTTTTTTTTTTTTTTTTTACACAGATAGCAGCTGCTGCTGCCGAACGGGGGGGGGGGGCACTATTCCGGGGGCTCTCCTGGAGCCATCCGAGACCCCACGGGGGATCGGATGGCACCAAATTAAAGAGGAGACCCGGCCGCATCTAACGAGGGGTCAGGTGAGTATTTTTATTTATTTTTTTGCCCACTAGCAGGGGTAGATGCCAGGCACGTGAATTTTACGTGGCTGGCACTTAAGTCCAGGAGAAGCAACCACGTAAAATTTACGTGGCTGGCATTTAAAGGGTTAATAGCGCCAGGTAGCGACAGATGAGCGACTGTAGTATGGCGCCATGAGCGCCGCTAGCGTACGCCGCGGGCGGTAGCGATTCGCTATAGCAGGCCTCCTCAGTCGCTACCTGGCGTTGTTGGGAACAACGCCTACATTGTTGAATATGATGTTTTAGATCAGCTTTGTAGGCGCTGTCATTTTGACACACGCTATTCAACACAGCGCCTGCGCTTTGCTTTGCTGTGGGCTTGAAATCAATGTTAGTACCTTCAGAAGTAAACACATTGCAACATGTTTCTTTTTATTATTTTTATTTTGGTTTTAAATGTTTTTTTTAATTAAAGTAAAATTATCAAATTAAATTTCTGATTTTTCAGGTTGTTTCTCGGGGTGCCTGAAAAAGAATAAAAAGTGCAGTTAGTATTTATATTTAATGTGGCTTTTTCGCAGTAAAAAACTAAAGCAATAATTTTTTAAGAACATTTTTGTCAAACTTGCACAACAACCCTAATTGTTATGTTGGCCAACTTCCACCCCCCCCCCTTATAGTGGTTTTGGTCATCTTACACCCCCCCCCTTATAGTGGTTTTGGTCATCTTACACCCCCCTTATAGTGGTTTTGGTCATCTTACTCCCCCCTTATAGTGGTTTAGGTCATCTTACACCCCCCTTATAGTGGTTTAGGTCATCTTACTCCCCCCTTATAGTGGTTTAGGTCATCTTACACCCCCCTTATAGTGGTTTAGGTCATCTTACACCCCCCCTTATAGTGGTTTTGGTCATCTTACACCCCCCTTATAGTGGGTTTGGTCATCTTACACCCCCCTTATAGTGGGTTTGGTCATCTTACACCCCCCTTATAGTGGGTTTGGTCATCTTACACCCCCCCTATAGTGGGTTTGGTCATCTTACACCCCCCTTATAGTGGTTTAGGTCATCTTACTCCCCCCTTATAGTGGTTTAGGTCATCTTACACCCCCCTTATAGTGGTTTAGGTCATCTTACAACCCCCTTATAGTGGTTTTGGTCATCTTACACCCCCCCCTTGTAGTGGTTTTGGTCATCTTACACCCCCCTTATAGTGGTTTAGGTCATCCTACTCCCCCCTTATAGTGGTTTAGGTCATCTTACACCCCCCTTATAGTGGGTTTGGTCATCTTACACCCCCCTTATAGTGGGTTTGGTCATCTTACACCCCCCTTATAGTGGGTTTGGTCATCTTACACCCCCCTTATAGTGGGTTTGGTCATCTTACACCCCCCTTATAGTGGGTTTGGTCATCTTACACCCCCCTTATAGTGGTTTAGGTCATCTTACTCCCCCCTTATAGTGGTTTAGGTCATCTTACACCCCCCTTATAGTGGTTTTGGTCATCTTACACCCCCCCTTATAGTGGTTTAGGTCATCTTACTCCCCCCTTATAGTGGTTTAGGTCATCTTACACCCCCCTTATAGTGGTTTAGGTCATCTTACACCCCCCTTATAGTGGTTTATGACAAATTATGATTGGAGCCAACAAATATTTTCCCTGTAGTGCAGTACTTGGATTAGAGTGAAGGGTAGTTAGCTTACCGCAAAAAATGAAGTGATCATGCTTTCCCTTAGCTCAAAGCCAGTCTGGGTGTCCTCACTTTCTGCGGCCAACTTGGGGATTCGGGCACCAGTGCTGTTTCTTCAGGTGATTGGATTCTGTGGCATATGCAAATATTGTGGAGCACACAGCAGGCGAGGATGATCTTGGAGACCTTTTGTGGACTGTACAGCATCTCTCCTCCTGGGCGTGCCAAACAGAGAAAGCGTGCTTTCAGCAGGCCGATGGTTCGTTCCACAATGCTTCGGGTTTTGCGGTGTGCTGCATTGTAGCGTTCATGGGCAGAGGTCTGTGGGCTTCTGACCGGAGTCATCACCCACGTTCTCTGCCCATATCCCTTATCTGCTGTGGAAAAAACACAAGGAGAGAGACAGCAATTAGTACTAGTACATGTTTTTGGTTTCATTTTTAAAAATTTCGCTTACTACGCCACATATTTTATGCCAAATACTTTGACATGGTTAATTATTTACCCAGTAGCCAGCCAGCTGGCATTTCGTTGTTCTCGAACTTCCGGCACAGGACTGTCCGCTGCAGGACGTAAGAATCGTGGCATGAGCCGGGGAACCCCGATCTCACGGCCCGCAGCTTCATTTCATTGTCACAGACCACCATGATGTTCATCGAATGATATTGTTTTCGGTTCCTAAAATACAGCTCCTGTGCACGGGGAGGGCGGAAAGGGATATGTGTACCATCAACGCACCTTAGCACATTCGGGATCCCTCCCATTAGATAGAATGCATGTTTTATTTTGGCAACCTCATCCTCAGGAAACTTGATGTAAATAGGGATCAAATCACAAATCGCCAGTACTACCTGGATTAATATGCGGCTCATTGTAGCCTGGCTGATCCCGCTGAGAAGGGCAGAGGTTGCCTGGAAGGTCCCTCGTGCCAAAATATTCAAAGTGGCACACAGGCGTACTATGCCTGGAATGGAACGAGTGCGTTTGGTGGATGGCTCGATTTTGTGCTAAATCTGATCATATAGGGACTGTAGTGCAGCACGATTCAGACGGAAGCGGCTCCTGATCTGCTCGTCACTTAAGTCCCACACTGAAAGGCGGATTCCAAAGGAGCGGGGTGCCCTAAGCCTCACAGCACCCCCCTCCCTGTCCTCCTGCTCTTCCAGCATTCTCACACATCCATCCACCCATACCCCATACATCACCCTCTTATCCATCACACACTCAACAGATATACCAAATAAGCCAAACAAAACAAAAAACCACAAACACACCACACGCACAAACAATCACACTCCTCACACACTCACTACAATGCAGCTCACCACAAAACCAGAAGTATAGTGGTCAGAACCACCAGACTGCTGAAAAACAGCTTTCTAAGTTAGGCACAACCAAGAGGGGAGTTGCTGCACAGCCCACAAAAGGCCCCAAAATCAAGCCTCACTTGCTGTATGCTCCACAATATTTGCATATGCCAACAAAATCAATCTCCTAAAGAAACAGCACTGATGTCAGAAATCACCCAACAAGCAACAGAGAGTGAGGACCAAACCCAGCCAGACACTCAAATGAGCTAAGGGAAACAAGCACCACACCACAGCCTTTGCCACAGTGTAACAATACCAGAAGCTTGCCAAATCCAGCCACTTATACTTCACTTTGAAAAAGGACAGGTCCGCTTTGCCGCCTTTTGCATTGCTCTGCTATTTCTGGTCTCCAATTAGCTGACCCAGGTGTGCGTGAAACGGAGTGCGCACGCGCACGCTAGTAGCGCTACTAGCGTACGTGAGCCTAAACTTGCGTGCATTAACGGACATGGCAGAAAATTCTGTGGTGGGCCAATGAAAGGTAAGCTGCTGTTTCTTTAAATAGCCGTTAGTATAGCCACATGTCACAAGTGTTTAATATACATGAGTACATTGTTGTCTTTGGTTGTGTGTTGTTTGGTTAATGAGGTCTGTAATTAGTTAATTGCCTACCACACATGGTTCAGTCAGTGCAGTGGAGGTGTTGCTACAAGCACCTGGCCAGTATGTGTGAATCTATTAAGTGGACCTGTTTGTGATTGGCTGTTAGAGCACATAAAACCTGCCCAACCCAAAAAGAGGGCGATGCCATTCTGTAGTCTGCATGCCTGCTTGTTGGTTGTGTATTGGTGTGTGTGTGCAGCTACAGGATGGAGCCAAATTCAGGACATCTGCCGGCCACAGCAGGCCCAAGTAGGAGTGTGGTGGGTGCTGTGCACAGACCTCCCTCAAGGAAAAGGGCCCAGCCTGAAGGTGGTGCAGCACCCCAGGCTATGCGCCCAGGTGCCAAGAGGGAGCCTGAATTTAATTTGGCGGAGAATAATAATCTTGTGCGCCTTACCCTTGCTAAATGGGAGCTGCTCTTTGGCTCCCAAAGCAAGTCAATAGGCAAACAAGAAAGAAGCAAACTGTGGGATGCCATTGGTGAGGAGCTTACTAGCAGTGCTCAACACCCACGTAGTGGCCCATCCTGCAGGAAACACTTCTACACTTTGAGAGGGGCCCTTATAAAAAAGATTAATCACGATCTTGATGTCGAGAGTGGGACCATCCAGGGTCCAAAGAGTACCTACAGGCCGTATGAGGGGAAAATTCCACTTGCTCGGCTGCAGGGTGTGGATCCTGGGGATGACACCACAGGTTGGACTGAAGGTACATATTTTCTGTCTATTTTGTGATGGTAATGTTAATGTATGTGATTTGCTTTGTCTCTTTCTGGCCAACTAACAGTAGGACCTGTGAAGTAGTACATTATACCTCATAAATGTTTTACTTTCCTGTGTGTTGCTTTCTGCATAGGTGCACATGGTGCTGTTCATGAGTCGGGGGAGGAGGAGGACACCCAAAATCCTGCCCTTCAACCAACCTCCAGCCTAACCCAGTCTGCCATTGAAGGTATTTAACACTAATTTATGGGCTGGTTGTTTTTGGACAAAATGGGTGTGGGAGCACCTCAAACAATAGCTTGTACCACTGTTGAGGATTACTAATATGGACCTGCGGCCTAATTTCACGCCCACGTAAACCCTCACAGCAACTAACTAACAAGGCCCTAACCTGTGTAGCTATGTGGGAAGCCAGAGATGTGTGGCCATATATCTGCATATACATGTGGAAGCCACACTGGGCTTGTTTAGTGAATATTATTGATTGAGCTGCTCACACACACCTAAATGAATGTTTTATTTTGTGCCGCACATTACCAATGGCTAAATGTTTGCTTTGTTTTTTCCTAGCTGCCCCGCCATTGGCACCAGCATCTCCTCAGGAGCCAAGCTACTCTTTGGATGCCGGTAAGTGCATGGGTCAACCTTGCTTTATCCGCTTTACCACAAGTGCATGTCTATCATTCCTCTTTTTGATTTGTAGGCCAAGTGACTGGTTCATCTTTGGACCCCACTTCCGATGTTGCAGGTCAACACCCTGGTGTGTATTGCAATAAATAGTGTATCCTTTATGCAGTTTATGTTACACTGGTTCAATTTGGTTAGGCTAATAATCTACATGTTTGCTCTGTCAACTTGAAGATGCCTATTTTTCCTAATTTTTGTTGTACTTTATTCGGCCAACTTGTGTTTAAACATGTATTTTCAAGGGCAAAGCTCGAGTGAGGGCCCCACTCCAGACATCTGGGAGATGGTGGATATGTGTAATTTTAGCAATGTGTCTGATGTTATTTGGCCCAATTATTGCCTCATATTCCTCTTACATACATGTTAGCAATCTGAGTTTCCCAGATACCTTTTGCCTAGTGTGTAATCTGGCACTTTGTGGAGGTATGGCCTCGATAGGCTATCCATGTTACATTTGAGTTTGGTTCACTGACCTACTAACCTGACTTTCCTGTTTAGCATATGCCAACTTGCCGGAGCTCTCTGATGTGGATTTGCCCCTCTCTGGCAGCCAGACCCCACTCCTACCTGTGCCGGACGTCACGGAGGTAACATGGCTGATTTAGAGGACCAATAACCACATTGGCATGTTCGTGGGTAGGCGATGAACCAACATGTCACATTTCCTTTCTTGGTTGTTTTGGCAGGAGGCGGGACCAGAACCCCAAGCTGGGACCTCTTCCCAAGTGCCATGTGGCCAAGCTTCAGAGGCTCAAACAAGGGTAAGTTGTATTGTTACAGTTTGGGCAAATGATTTGGAGGGGCATAGCTGCATTGGTTCTGTTTGACTAAAATGTTGTTTTCTATTTTGTTAGGCTCAAACCAGAGCAAGAGGAGGTGTGGCACCAACCAGTGCAGATTTCTACGAGCTAGGGGTCCGGATGCTGGAGGACTACATGAGCGCATTGCGGCGTTGGAACATCAGGTGCTGATGTGTCAGCAACAAAATGAGGCCCAGCAGCGCCAGATAGACGAGTTGCGACAAGGCCAACACCAACAAAATAACCAGGAACTTGTTTGCCTGTCCAATCTGATGGAGCAATCTCTCCAGCGCCAGAAACAATCTCTCCAGCGCCAGGAACAAAGTTTGTTGTTGACACAACAGCTCATACAACAGCAGTCTATTTTTTTTTCTGCACTGTTGGCCCCCAACACCGCCCCTAGCAATGACTCCCAACCTCCCCGGCCACCAAGCCAAGAATATTAATTTGTTTGTGGTTGTAATTTTTTTTTGGAAATATATTTGATTACCCCACCTCTAAATTGTGTTTTCCCTAAGACATAGCTAAGAACACAGTCAGGGATGAGTATCTTGATCTACATATGGAAATGTAGGCTAAAATTAATGCCACACATTGGTGACCATAGCTTACTATGGTTTACACATTAAATGGCTACAAAGGTATGGCAAAATTTACACACGAATGGGTTTGTAGACACTTAAACTATGCTTGACAAGGCACAACACACTGTAATTAACAAAATACAAAATATTTATTAAGAAAGGCGGGCAACAGGCCCAACATTTGGCCGCAAAGTGGCTAAAACCAGGGGCCAGTCATCACCCCACCCTAACGACGCCTCTTCTTGGCCAGCAGCATAAGGCGAAGACGCCGGATCGACCGCCACAGTCTGCGATGCTGGTTTTCACAAGCTGTAGAGAGTAGAAAAAAAGCAGATTAAAAAAATCGAATGTGACCTCAACAGACACAGATGTAGCAATGTAATGTCAGTGGGTCCAATTAGCTGACGCTCACATTAACATTGTTGCCCACTGTGCCCTTAGGTGTTACCATTATATGAGTACTAGTGGCTGGCTTAAATGTGGCCACCACATCCCAAGCATACATTTACTCTTAACTCTTGGGAATAAAAGAAAGTATAAGTCCCAGTGTGGACATTTATGTGTTTAGTCACAGCCAAACATCAGGGCCTAAGTCCTAACGAGTAAACTAGTTTGTCCAAGAATCTTAGAGGTCACGACCTAAGCAGGCCCATTTGGTTGGGTAGAAACCACAATTTGTCTCTATGTGGCAAACTCAAGAATGTGAGGCAACAATCAAGCATGCAGACATGCATGTAGGATTGTTGGCCAAACACATGTAACCTAGATGTGTGTTGATTAAACACATAGGTACATTGTAAATGTCTGCAGATTTGACTATAAGACATAGGGTTCACAAGTCTTTAGGCATATGAAGTGGGATGTACTCACCATCGCAGCTGTGGCGGGGGCCCATGCTGCTGGCCGTCCCGGGAGGTGTGGTGGGGAGGATGGTCACCGGCTCCGTCTGCGTGGCAACATCTGTCAGGAGAAAGCAAAAGAGAAAAGCAAAATTAGTGGGCCAATGACACATGACTATTTGTCATCCATCTGGTTATGGAGTCTGCCAACTCAAATGCTTGCATGGTTACACACATGTTGTCCGACATTAGCATCTTTCATGGTCCATGAGTTCATGTAAATTCTTTTGGGTTGCAACATGGACACATAAAGATAATGTGCCAATAACCTTGTCAGTGCAATGTTAAGGACTAATTTGCAGTTGATTGTAGAATGTTACTAGTGTGCAACATGTGTTAGCCGGAACAACTTAACAAAATAACACATTTGCTAGCCCCCATCATGGTGTGGACAGAAACATAGGGGTGGTTGGCAGTTGGATTGCACTGTAGTGGGGTTTGTGATGTTAATGTACATTATCAAACCAGCTTGTACTATGGACCAGGAAACATGTGTCTGTTAAAAGTGGGCCAAGACCCAGGATTGATACTATTCTGTGTTTTGGTCCACTTTGGCAGAGCACAACAATTTGAGTGAGACACCGTCCGCCGCCGCTGCCTTCCGCGCATCACTCCTCCAGTGTGTGCGCACGCGCAGGCCATTATGAAACAGAGAGCGCAGTCGCACACACATCTAGAGGGGCACGCAGGAGGGTGCGGCGGTGGCTTCTGCCACCCCCAATGAGGTAAGGAGTTTGTGGGCTTTTTGGGGGGGGGGCTGGGTGAGGGAGGTGATTGGGCATGGAAGCTTAGAGATTCCAAGCACAATCAACAATGGGTGTTGGTCCACTTTAAGGAATGTCATAACATATGGAATGTGAGGGATAACAACAAACACTTACCACGACTATGCCCGTGGAGAAGGCGTTGCCAAAAGGCCATGGAGGTGCCGCCTATATGATGCCCTGCAAATTAGATAGGAATGGCAAGGGTTAAGTACAAATGGCCAGATGAAACCTGTCACAGACTAACAATGACTAAATGTGCACTCACCAGGGGATGATCCGCCACTTGAAGCCCAGGGAGGGCTCTGAGGAGGAGGCGGGGAGCCTCGGCTCCTCACACTCTGCTCCGAAGATCCCCCAGCCAAAGGGCCACCCTCCTCCCTCTCACTCCCTGCTCCTTCAGGGAGTGTGGGAGAGTCCATTCCTTCCACCCCACTTGGACTCCCCACTTGAGAGTGGCCCCAGGCCCTCCGCCTGTCTGGTTCGGGGGAGGGGAGGACTCCCTTCCCACGTTTCCCCAGGGGAGGACGCTTATCTGTGTTGAGGGGGTGAATGCAAAGAATTAATATTAATACCCAAAATGGACACAGCTTAGCAGATTATTTACCCAAAAGTATAAACATAGCATAAGCTTAAACTTACCTGAAGCGTAGGCATCATATAGGCGGTACACGCCTTCAGGGTCCCGGCGCTTGAAGTCCGACCATTTTTGCATTATTGATCGGACTGAGAGGTGGGTGTCGAAGTGCCGGGACACTGTGGCCTTCACCTCCATGGCAATTCGCTTCTTGCCCCCACGGGCATAGTCGTATTGGTGGATGCAGAAATCCTATGAGCAATGAAAAACAAACACAAATCAATACATGACATCAGAACAATGGCCTAAACAGTTATACTGAGAACAGATTAAAGTGGACCAACACCCAGGATTTTTACTATTCTGGGTTTGGGTCCACTTTGGTGGGGCACACCAATCGGGGGTGGGCCGCTGTCTGAAACCCCCTGGGAAGGCCAGAAATACTCAACTGACCACGCTACCACGTGACTGCGCCAGGCAATCACAGCGCTCTGCGCCACTGTGGTATGCGCGTCCAAGGCCGCTTGGACGCGCATACCAGCTCAGCTGCCTCTGAGTGCTGTAGGACGCGTGTTGCGGTTCCCTCTAACAGGGAGGGCGCCTGCGCAGGCCATTAACAAATGTCCGGCGCAGGGGCGCACCCTGCTAGAGGGAAGCACAAGACGCATCCGCGGCTCACGCATGCACAGATGGGACGGGGCTGAGGTAAGGTTTTTTGGCCTCCTGGGGGGTTCATCCCCGCAGGACATCCCGATTTGGGTTGCCCGCGGGGAGTGATCAGATTGGTCCGGAAATCTAAGAGATTTCAGGGCCAATCCCCCCTGTGTGTTGGTCCACTTTAAACATAAAATCCAAGATAAACATACTCACTTTGACCACCTGGCCGTTTATGCGGCTATCCACCCTTTCCCGTTTTGCTTTCGCTGGCCCAGGAGGGGAAGGGGTTGGAGGGGGGTTAGGTGGGGGAGGTGAGGTAGGTGGGGGAGGTGGGGGAGGGGTGGTGGGGTCAGAATCAGAGGAGGAGCTGGGGAGGCACAGAATCCGTCTCCTGGGCAGCATGGTGGAAACGCAAAGGAGGAAACAGGAACCGGATATGACCAAAGCGACAGGGGAAAAAAAAAAAAACGCACCGCGCACCAGGAACAAGCTAATATCCGCTATGTGCAAGCTAAGTGGCGGAAATAGTCGATTTACGCATTCCAAAAAGCTATTGGACAAAGCGCGAGAAAGTTAAAGCTTTATGTGGCTTTGAAATGCAAAGGAGGAAACCGGAACCGGATATGACCAAAGCAACCGGGAAAAAAAATTGAAAAAAAAAAACCTCTGCGCACCAGGAACAAGCTAATATCAGCATTGTGCAAGCTAAGTGGCGGAAAAAGTAAATTTACGCATTACAACAAGCTATTGGACAAAGCGCGAGAAAGTTAAAGCTTTATGTGGCTTTGAAACGCAAAGGAGGAAACCGGAACCGGATATGACCAAAGCAACTGGGAAAAAATTTTTTAAAAAAAAACCTCCGCGCACCAGGAACAAGCTAATATCAGCTATGTGCAAGCTAAGTGGCGGAAAAAGTAAATTTACGCATTACAACAAGCTATTGGCAAAGACGCCATTAATTATTAGCTTCATTTAGCTGGGTGTTCAAGATCCTGTAATGCATAGGTCCGAGAAAACCAAAAAGCTGGTTGCTTACAAATAACAATCTTATTCCTTCCTAAAATAATAACACAATAAAACGATCCAACTACATGATAATGTGGCACACAGGAGAATGCATAAAGGGTTGTTATGAGCTTGTACGCCTGAAGAAATCCTGCAGAATGTGGACATGCACGCTCACAACTACAGTGTATTCATTAAGAACGACTGGGGTCACGGCAAGTGAATTCCGGGAAAATGGCAGAAGGGCACATGTATGAACAGCACAGCGCAGCACAGCGGCGCTCGCGCCGCCACATAGCGAATCAAAACAGCGACTGCACAAACTCTGACCACCACAGATTCATCAAGGACAGGGCTGACGAATAGCTTGGGCGCTGACAATTTCAATGAGCGAACGTGAGCGCCAAACATGACTGACTAAAAAGTAGCTTTACAAGCCCCGTGTGTTGTGAAAACAAGCTATTTTGAGCCTAATGTGTTTTGTGGGAGGAGATGCATTTTAGATGTCACTCACAACATTACAGTGTAAAAATTACAACTTTCATCTAAAAAAGAAAAATAACAAGACAGATTAATAAAACATATCCCAAAAAACATGTGTTGAATTTTGTGCAAAAGACAAGAACACAAAAACCACTTAAAACAATCATTGCAGTGTCTGCCATTGAAATGTATGGGAGAGCGGCAGGTAGCGACAGGTCAGACCTGGCGCTGTGATGGGAATAGCAGCGGCGCTCTTCGTTGCAGTCGGCTACATGATGAATCCCGCGCTAGCTGACGCTCTCGCCGGCGCTAGCGTGATAAATGCGTCATTGTGGCCGACGCCGGGCGTACTTGAGTCGGTAGCCGCCGTTAGATGGCGGTACCTGGCGCTCGTCAGACACTACCTGGCGCTATCGCTTGATGAATAAGGGCCATAGCACCATCTTCTTCCTTAGCACTGTGCAAAGTAAAATTACAAACAAGGTAAAACATACTAGGGATCATTATAAACTAGATGTTACGTTACAAAGTTCAAACCAAATGTGAGAATAAGAAATCAGAAAGAGAGCATCAATGAATCCCCTGACGGTGCAGCTTATTAGAAGGCGGCATCCCATCCCTGAGTTTATCGCTTAAAAAACAGCCTATTTATCAGGAGAAGACCACCGCAAACAAGGTATGATGAGCGTCTCTTCCAGTTTACGTGTATACCACTGCTGCGTTTCGCCCGTCAAGGGACTTGACCTGATTGGATTCCAATGCTGGCCAACTTTATTGATCTGTTTTTCAGCGAACACCAGCATTTATCCACTAATAAAGGGAAGTATCTTTCCACCCATTCTACATATATTCTACAAATTCTACGTGTTTGAAGTAGAACATTTATATAATATTGAATGTGCCTTTGACACATTTAATATTTTAAAATCCAAAAACCTAAAATTAGTTTTACCTTTTTAAATATTACTTTTGACAATTTTACTCATAGTGTGCTATTTCATGTTGATTTGGTGAATAGATGTGGGGGCACGCTGTCTCCTTCCTGCCCTGCTGGTGACTAGGTGGTGCCATGCCATTTTTTAACCCCCAAAATTCACTTCTATATTCTACATGTACCCCCATGGGCATCCCAATTGAGGATGCCCCACTGTGTGAAACCCCCAGGTCACCCATTCTAACTCACCTTTTCCTATGCTGAGTCCTAACAAGTGGACCCAAGTATGACTGGTGGTCGCATCCCTGCTACCCTCTAACAGGGAGCATGCCCACACAGGCTATTCACAAATGCCTTGTGGGGGTGCGTTCCCTGCTAAAGCAAGAGATCAGTGCCATTGGATCGGGGAGAAGGTGAGTTTACTGGACAACCTGGGGGTTTTTACACAGTGGGGCATCCCAAATCTTGGATTATGCCTAAGGGAGGGAGTATGCCTGTCCGGGAGTCCCATAGACTCCAGGGTGGATTTTGGTACACTTTATTATATATATGTGCCTTCATCAATATTAATGATTGGGGGCTACAATTTACTAAGAAACACAGCACTACTTCTGCACACTTACTGGACATAAATATCAGCAGGACGAGAGACACATTTCAGACACATTTTTAAAACCAACAGACAGGAATGGTTCAGTTCCATTTTCTAGCTGCCATCACAAAAATTGGCTCCTGTCTGCACCAAAGAGAGAGTTCACCAGGATAAGATGGAACTGTAGTTCAGTTGGAGGGTACTATATGCAAACAGAAGTACTGAATAAAATTTGAAACTATAAGGGAACAGGTTGCTCAGAGGGAGAGGACAGACTTGTTGTATAATCAGATCTGAAATGGTAAAAAGTTGAAAAACAAGGGAATCAAGGTTATAGTGACAACATCAGATTATACCTAGGAACCCCAACAATAAGAATAAAAGAAATATACGCAAACATCTATAAGATAAAGTCGGTCATAACCTGCCAAACTACCTATCTAGTGTATTAATTACAATGCCCCTGCAACTAAAAGTTTGACTAAGAACATTTATATAATATTAAATGTGCCTTTGACAATCACAGTGTGTCAGCACATTTTAAACAGCAACACCAATCTGATCCACAATATCTGACAGAATGTGGGATTGAGATAATACAACCACATTGCATATATTTGCAGAGGGCAATCTCCTGTATCAGAAGGAATCAAAAGGGATATATGTACTCTGCTCTTTACTGTTAGAATGAAAATAACATGTTTTATAACAATATAAATAAGGTTAATTTTCGGTTTTTAGATTGTATTTTTAAATAGTGTGAATATATATATATATATATATATATATATATATATATATATATCCCTTGTAAGCCATGTACCGGGGGGGGGGGGGTCCCCAGAATACAGCAAAGCCACAGGTGATGAAAGCGACACTGACACCATCTTTTGTATAACAGCCTTTTTACCATAATGGGATATCAAACACACTTTCAAACTAAGTGAACAATAAATGAGGGCACATACACTGAGAACCCCTGTGCTGCGCAGCCAGATGGCCCTTATAGGATATTGAGAAAGGTTCCTATAAGTTATGTTCTAAAAGATGTGAATGCCTGTTTCGGCTTCTCATCTATGGGGATGCGTGACCCTTGAATACCTAACCTGTTTAAACCCTACACCGGGCGTGGGTACATAGCCATGCTCTGTGTATATATTCTACTGGTTCCAGGTTCAGGCCTTACCCGGTCTTTTTTCTGAGCATTTGACTATGACCACACTACACAAATTCAAAAATTTATGAGGATAGATCCTCGCATTTATTTATCATATTAATTTGACACATGGTTTCATTAAAAAATGTACATATTCAATTTCATACATAGTACTGGTCCTCACAGTGGAAACATGATTGTTCATTTGTTTATTCTCCTGTTGATATCGTATTAATCGAATTATGCTTATTTCATTTGCCTGATGGGCAGGGCAGACATGTTTCGCCGCTTTTAATTGGCATTTTCAATGCCCTTTTTAAAAAGAAATAAAGCATCAAAATATGCAAGGTTATTTACATTAGTGTCATTTGTGTCATTACATAAGTACTTGTCACTCTATTGCATAAATACTTATCAATCAATACCTGTGTGCCTCTAAGTGCATATAGTGGTCCGTTAAGCAGTTTCTTATAGGCAAGATGCTTATATACTTGTTTACACTGTTTTAGTCACTGAAGAGGATGTTGGAAGGACACCATCATGGAATATTTTGTCCTTTGGAGAGATCACCAAATATATATAGTTTTTCATTTTAGTGGGTATTGCCCCGTTCATTAAAAATATCTGTTATTATACACTTTCTGATTACAGAATTAATATACCTTATGTTAGCTCTAGCTCCTATTCCCCTGGGTGATGACGCTGTATCTCACACTGTATTGGGGTCTTTATGCAGCAGGGCCTAAAACATTAGATATAAAGTTACCCCAACCAAATTATTTAATGCCTGCTAAGTCTTGCATTATAAGTAGGTTACTGTACCTTTAATTGCTGAATGACCGCGCTTAGACGTATTTGAGTGCGTATATGTCTCCCTTGCGGCGCCCGCCGGCGCGCGCCACCCACTGGGCCTTCTTTTCCTCCTTCAGACCTCCCTCAGCTGCAACCGCCACGGCTCATGTCTAGTGGTGAGGAGCTGCCATGCCAGTGGCTTTTTTTATATATGCGCTCCACATCCGGAGCGTGCCGCCTGCCCAGGCATTCGCGGCCGGATGTGACGTACCCCGCTCTGGACTGTACGGCGCTACCACCGTTCATCCACTCATGCTAACAGAGCGTGGCGCGTCACAAACCTGTCAGCACACCGATTCCATTTTACTGGAGCCCGTGTGTGCGGACAGGAAACGGCATTGCCCCTGTTAGTTTTTTAATTGGTGCAGATTCAATTCTTGTACTGGATATCCCTCTCTATAAATGCATATCCCTGTCTATATGTGCTAGCCTGTCTATGTACTATGTTTGTTATGTTGTAGTGGGGCCATTCTGTATTCGCCCCTCTCGTTTGGCTAATCTACATATCTGTTGTCTACATTTTTTTGGAGACCTTGTTTGCAGATTTAAAACCGCAGACCTCTTACGATCCACTGAGCATTATTTTTGAATGTATATTTTCACATTGTGCTAATAAGGTGTTAGATGAGTTCTCATAGTGGATTAATCAGCGTAGTACTCGTCATAGAATTTAAAGAACTACACTGACCTGGCTAACTTTGTGCTAACTGCGCCTGCTCGGTCATGCACTATATAGAATCCTGACATTGATCAGCATTTTTTGTTTGGCCCTGGGTAGACTAATATTCCTACCTATGCTCTAAAGGTTAGGATAATAGTGGTGGTAACATTTTTGACTCCCGACATGTGTCCCTCCAAATCCTTCTCCGTTTACACATTACAGTATTAGACAGTATTACACATTACAGTATTAGACATTACAGTATTAGCCCATTCTCATTGATAATCCCTATAATCATCTCCAGAACTTAACCACATTCTAATTGCATACAATTCTTGTGCACAGGTATGAGCAATCAAATTTTCCCTCTCATCTCGGTCTCTCATGGCCTAATGCCACACAATCTTTTTTCGTCCCAGGGAATGTTTATTACAAAAATGGGGCAAAACTTAAACTTTCATTAAGCCCCGGAAATCGGGATGCCCCTGGTTTCTGCCTGTAAAGTGGCTTTGCATATGTCTCCCCCTCTTTGAGAGTGATGGATTCGATCAAGTCCCTGAATCTTCAAGGAGCTGGGGTCCTTGTTATGGTTTATAGCAAAATGGCGCCCCACTGGGGTCTTTTGGTTGCCCGTTTTTATATTATATTGGTGCTCATAAATGCGCCGTTTGAGCTGGCGATTTGTCTTCCCGACATAGAAACACCCACAGCCACATGTCAGTAGATAAATTATATCTGTAGACTGGCAATTAATGTAATGTTTAATCTTAAATTCTCCTTTACCTTGTATTTTTATTGTGGGGCCTGTCAGGATGTATCTACACATGTTACATCCGCCACAGCGGTACGTTCCCTTCAATTTGCAACAATCCTCTCTTCTATTGATATTGTAGTGGCTATGTACCAATTTATAAGAGGGGCAATGGCGTTTCCTGTCCGCACACATGGGCTCCAGTAAAATGGAGTCGGCGTGCTGACAGGTTTGTGACACACCACGCTCTGTTAGCGTGAGTGGATGAGCGGTGGTTGCGCCATACAGTCCGGAGCGGGGTACGTCACATCCGTCCGCGAATGCCTGGGCAGGCGGCGCGCTCCGGATGTGGAGTGCATATATAAAAAAAGCCACTGGCATGGCAGCTCCTCACCCCTAGACACGAGCCGTGGCGGTTGCAGCTGAGGGAGGTCTGAAGGAGGAAAAGAAGGCCCAGTGGGTGGCGCGCGCCGGCGGGCGCCGCAAGGGAGACATATACGCACTCAAATACGTCTAAGCGCGGTCATTCAGCAATTAAAGTTACAGTAACCTACTTATAATGCAAGACTTAGCAGGCATTAAATAATTTGGTTGGGGTAACTTTATATCTTATGTTTTAGGCCCTGCTGCATAAAGACCCCAATACAGTGTGATGTACAGCGTCATCACCCAGGGGAATAGGAGCTAGAGCTAACATAAGGTATATTAATTCTGTAATCAGAAAGTGTATAATAACAGATATTTTTAATGAACGGGGCAACACCCACTAAAATAAAAAACTATATATATTTGGTGATCTCTCCAAAGGGCCAAAACATTCCATGATGGTGTCCTTCCAACATCCTCTTCGGTGACTAAAACAGTGTAAACAAGTATATAAGCATCTTGCCTATAAGAAACTGCTTAACGGACCACTATATGTACTTAGAGGCACACAGGTATTGATTGATAAGTATTTATGCAATGGAGTGACAAGTACTTATGTAATGACACAAATGACACTAATGTAAATAACCTTGCATATTTTGATGCTTTATTTCTTTTTAAAAAGGGCATTGAAAAAGCCAATTAAAAGCGGCGAAAGATGTCTGCCCTGCCCATCAGGCAAATGAAATAAGCATAATTCGATTAATACGATATCAACAGGAGAATAAACAAATGAACAATCATGTTTCCACTGTGAGGACCAGTACTATGTATGAAATGTAATATGTACATTTTTTAATGAAACCATGTGTCAAATTAATATGATAAATAAATGCGAGGATCTATCCTCATAAATTTTAGAATTTGTGTAGTGTGGTCATAGTCAAATGCTCAGAAAAAAGACCGGGTCTGAACCTGGAACCAGTTCCTATAAGTTACCTACTGGTGGGTGTACCAGAACGACCCCACCATTCCTGTTATTACCCTGTTGCAGACATGAATGATTGAGTGGTTAGTATGGAGCATTGGCAGGGCAGCACAGCAGCTTACAATCATATCAATACCAAAACACCTTCCCTCCCCAACACCAGTCCAGAAACCCGTAAAAGAGTTTTGTTCCTAAGCAATGCACTGACCGGAAATGAAGTAGTTGGCAGAGTGACCCGGGTCTTGTGCTGCATCCGATGATGTCTCCAAACTGAACCGCAAAAAGTGGTCTGCTCTGGTCCACAGCTCCCGACAACTGTCTTAGAATCAATTTTCTGTCCCTGGGCATGGATCTGGATACAGGAAAGCGATCAGTCCCTCTCTGCTGCAACTCTGGTCACCTTGGGATACACAGGAAACTGGGTGCGACTGGATACTGTTCAACACACAGTCCTTCTCTGTTCTTCTCAAGATGGATGCTCCCAAGCTTCCTGCTTCTTCACACACAGCAACACACAAGTCATCAACTTTTTAACACATATTAAATCCCAGCAGTAACTTAGCTGTATTGGCGAATCAGCGACCTCTTGCGGTAAAACAACAAAACAACAGTACAGAACTCAAATGGAACAGTATTTATGCAATGACAGCTGTTTCACTCCCTTACACCCTACAGTACTCATTGTTGCCGCTTGGAAAGATGAGAACTAGTCGAGGAGATGAAAGCAGAGTTCCTCTTTATTAAAGCGGACCTTCACTCTGAATAAGAGTCTATCTTATATGTTCCTCACACCCTGTACATACAGATTGTCCACATTAAAAATCATCCTACCTGCATCTACTGCATGTTATGAGCCTTTAAACATCCAAGATGGCGGCTTATGGAAGCCGCCATCTTATCAGGCAGCCTGCAAACAGGAAACGCCTCCTGACTGTGCTGCTCTGCATTCTGGGACTGCTGACCTTTACCTGACCCCAGCTCTGCTCTGTCTGAGCAAAGCACAGCTATAACCCGCCCCCCCCTGTACCTTATCCCACTCTCCTCAGTAAGTGTGATGCTTCTGAGTCAAGATGGCGGCGCCCGAATCCTAAATTCCTGAACAGAGTTGCAGCCCAGTGGGGGAAAGAATAATAAGTAAGTGACTAAAAACGTCAAATATATTAATTTTAGATGTTGGGGAACCGTTTTTTAAGAGTTTGGGCTTTTCATTAAATCACGCTGAAGGTCCGGTTTAAGTCCACATGCAACCAGCAAACATAGCACAGGTACAATACATCCATCCAGTTACATCTCTCTTTGTTCTATCCATAATCACAGGTTCAATCAAGAAGGCATTGCTCCCTAAGGAGGATTCTTGCCCCCTTGCGGCCTCTCTCACTCTTCTCTTCATAAGAGTCTGTATTTACGCCCGCTCTTTTACAATTCAAGATTAATTGGCCTTAGAACTGGGGCTTCCCTTTATCACTTCTCACCACCTTTCAGAACATTCCATCACATGTTCGGCCTTATGTCGGACATCTGATACTTCCTAAACCCTCTAACCAATCAATACACTCCGGGTCATTACTATGTTTCTACTCAGCATCCTATTATGACTAATAACCCTTCATACCTTACCTTCTAGAACAATCTCCATTAAACGGCCCAATCCCACTGCTGCCACCTCGAGTCTAAATAAGGGTACCACACTGTCTAGGTACTTTCATGGTTAGAAACCACAGAAGGGCTTACTATATTGTTAACTCTATGTTCATGGGATTCTTATTAGCTACCTGATACGTCCCTGTTTATACTCAGCCATTCTGGCTAAGTTGTATATCCCCTCACCTTATGGGTGGGAATCCTTCAAGGTAAATGGATGTCTCTACCGTCTCAAGGCTAAATTAATAGACATTTGACCCATTACCTCTCGGTCTCTTTCTTGGTTACTTGAACCATTTTTTTTCTTAGCTTGTTGTTTCAGTGTTTTGTGTATTAACAACTGACACTGCTGGCCATCCAACTCCCGTGCACACTCTTTTCAAACTCTTCTCTGGTAACAACACTTCTCGCATAATACAAGAATCTCTGAGTCTCCGTTAGACTGTTAGATTCGGCCCTCCCTTGCTCACGCTTACCTCGGAGGACCTGTACCCCGCTCCCCCACTTTCTCAAAGTGATTTTGGGGAGTGGTGACACCTCCTACACTTACTTCCGAGTCTAACATGTGTAAGGTTTCGGCTCAAAGGCCTTACGTGGCTAGCACTCCCCACTTAACACATGTATCACAATAAGACTACAGTAAACAGCAGAACACCTAGAGCCATCCACCACTGAAAATCGAGTTAGGACTTATCCAGAAGCTTTATTTACTACCCACCCACAGATTGTGATTAGGAGCCCCTGCAGCAGTAGGTTTTACCACTGAGGTAGATTAAACATTAGCATCCAGCCGTGATGCTCAAACATTTCAAATAAATCACATTGCATCATTAACTACATTTAACATTTTTTACCTGGGTGACACTGGTCTCGGTGGCTTTCTTCCTTCCTGCATTAATAACCCTAAAACCCTAACTCGATTCACATATTTAAAAGAGCATTTAACCTTTAAAAGGATCATAATAAATGGTACAGAAAATAAATATCACTTTCACAATCAAGACTCTTATTGCAAGACACTGACACCCATTTTCGCTGCAAAAACATGGTTTTAAACTTTATTCAGCCTTTCGCTGGGGAGCATTGAAGAAGACCTCGATTTTTTTCTTTTTGGGAAAAAACAAACAAAACTTCCATCTCACTAATGAGTAACAAAAATCTTTCTCACTAAAGAGATGGGATAAAACAACCAAAAAGTGCTTTTTGGTTGTTAAAACAAACATGGGATAAAGTGCTTTTTGGTTGTTAAAACAAACATGGGATAAAACAAACATGGGATAAAACAAACATGGGATAAAACAAACATAAAGTACAATTTTCACACAATGATCACACTATGGGCAATGTCTCTTTAAGGCCCGTAAAAGCAAGGATCTGTCTTCTCAACCTGCTTCCGTCAGGTAGGTGCACCCTGAGGTGGTAAACCGACTCTCCGTGCTAAGGATGGCTAATGACCTGATGTTCCTAATATATTTCCAACTTTTCAGATGGTGGTTAAACTCCTCCAGCTTGGTGATGGAGAGAGAGTCGATGGGGAATAGGGTATTTTCATCAGCTCCCTGATATGTCCCTCCAACCACCTCTCCCAGTTTTCCTCCACCCAGTCCATTTTTTCCTCAGTACAGTAGGGGTACTTCAGCCCAATCTCCAGGGCAACCCGGTGCTGCAGCTTACGCTGAGTGCGGGACAAGGTGGACAGCTGCAGGCGATTTCCAGACCCCACGCAGACCCAGGAATGCTTGGGCCGGCAGGTGTAGCGCCGATACTCCTTTGGGTCAGACTTACCGAACGGGTACACCTCCTCCTCAGGGGGCGGTCTGGATAGCCAAATAATCTGGTCTCCCTCTAGAGCACCCCATGCTTCCGCCCTGAAAGGGCCTGTGGGAGGGTTGCCAGATCTGGGAAAAACAGCATCTTCGGGCTCTGAGATAGCAAGCGGGACCAGAGCATGGACCGTGCTTGGGACAGGGGTTTGGGCAGTCTCTGGGGAAGTCTTTTGGGCAGTCTCTAGGGCAAGGGTAACTGCACTCACCATGATCACCAGGCACTCAGATGGGTCCATGCTCCCGGATTCAGCCAATCATGCTTACGATTCCTCACTGGTCCTGCTCTCACTCCAGCGGCCATGTACTTCTTCCGAGCCTCCTAGCTTGGTCACATGTTGTCAAAAAGACGCCAAACTCTGGAGGCAGCCTCTGGGGAACCCACACAACACTCCCTGCAATTTCCAGGCCTTAAGTCCAAAGTCACCAGCCCTCTTAAAGCGACAGTACACAAGTTTTGCAACCAGACCCAAAGTCATTTTCTGAAGCCTCACAGCCACTCCACATAGTCTCTTAACCCACACCAGGTGTTGTCCAGGCCAAACGCATCCAAATTTCCATAAGTCCTTCGAACACGTCAACTACCGCCTGGGCCCCACGTTGAGCACCAGAATTGTAGCCCTCACGCACCAGCTGTTCAGTGAGGATGACAGGGAGCAGATTCTTCTGGGCCCAGGGTGCTCTATGTGTAGGTACGGGGTGAGAGTACAGTTACAGGGGAGGTTAATAAACACTTGCCTGTTGGAACGATGGGAACTGGTCCAGGAGATGAAAGCAGAGTTCCTCTTTATTAAGTTCACAGGCAAACAGTAAACATGGCACAGATACAATACATCTGTCCAGTTACATCTCTCTCCGTTCTGTCCATAATCACAGGTTCATTCAAGAAGGCATTGCTCCCCAAGGATTCTTCCCCCTTCTCTCCACTGGAGTCTGCATTTACTCCTGCTCCTTTACAGTTCAAGATTAATTAGCTTTAGAACTGGGGTTTCCCTATATCAATTCTCATGACCTTCCAGAACATGTTCACCCATATGTTGTACATCTGATAGGCTCCTCCCTAAACCCTCTAACCCATCACTACCTTCCGGGTCATTACTATAGGGTTGATTCAGAGAGACAAAAAAAGACTTTAGTTTTTGTGTCAATCTGTTTTTTTTTTATTTTTCCCGCTCTCGTATGAGTGTACGAGCGATTCTATGCATGCATTGCAATCCTTCTGTGAAGTCTTCGTCCGTTCGTATGGCACGTACGAGTACGAGAATATCATTTTCCAGCGTGACTTTTCCGTTTTATTTTCTCTTGTTACAACGTTGGCTTTCGTTTTTGCCCTTTTTCCATCGTCTCCTTCCACGAATCCTTTATGTTTCCCGTTAGATTTTTTTTTTCTTTTTCAATAAATAATCGTCCGGACGAAATTTCTTACGATCTTATGCCTGCGCACTACAAACTTAACTCATTAAAGTGTTCGCCTACATATTTGGGTCACTCACTTCTGCTACAATGCTTAGCTAAATCACTTTGCGCTTTCCTACATCTTCCATGTATGACCCCTAAAACTCACCTAAATCACTTTGCGCTTCCCTACATCTTCCACGTATGACCCCTAAAACTCACCTAAATCACTTTGCCCTTTCCTACATCTTCCATGTATGACCCCTAAAACTCACCTAAATCACTTTGCGCTTTCCTACATCTTCCATGTATGTCCCCTAAAACTCACCTAAATCACTTTGCGCTTGAGTTTTAGGGGTCATACATGGAAGATGTACTTCCATGTATGACCCCTAAAACTCACCTAAATCACTTTGCGCTTTCCTACATCTTCCATGAATGACCCCTAAAACTCACCTAAATCACTTTGCGCTTTTCTACATCTACCATGTATGACCCCTAATACTTACCCAAATCACTTCACGGTTAGGTTCTTCTTCCATTTTTCACCCCTAAAACTTACCCAAATCACTTTGCGGTTAGGTTCTTCTTCCATTTTTCACCCCTCAAACTTACCCAAATCACTTCGCGGTTAGGTTCTTCTTCCATTTTTTACCCCTAAAACTTACCCAAATCACTTGTGAATCTTTATCTCTAAATATGTATTTGCCCATTCTATTTATGTTAATGTATTTTGTAAATAATATGACACTGGGACCAAATGCCATTTTTTGGCTTTTTTTGTTAAAAGTTTTTTTAGAAAAATGTACAAACTGTTTTTGTTTTTTGCTATGGAAAAGGTAAAAATTTTAAAATATATATTTATAAAAATATACAATTTTAAAACTATATACAAAGCAATGGCAGGACCCAGAACATTAGTCTTCTTCTGTGGTACCGGCTATCTCCGTATATGAAACAAGCGGATCTCCAACAAAATGGAGCCTTTAGGGAGACATGATGGGCGAGTGCCACACGACCTCCAGTGCATGACGGCGCGCATGCGCACCGTGCTCCAGTGGGACCGGTGACGCGCCCGACGCACCGGAGATTACGTCACTGTTTAGCGACCCCACGCTGCTACTTCTCTCCCGGTCTCCCATACTGGACACTCCAGTGGGCGACAGGAGAAGTGGGGCCACGCAGGACAGACGGCCGCGCTTACAGGCCACCCACACACCGGGTCCATCACCCGGCCTTCCATCTGACGGACCTGTCTGCGGCAGCATGCACTCGACACACGGGCCACTAGCGCTGGCGGCATGTAGTTCCCTGATAAAGAAGGTAGGAACCCCAGGCATTTCTTTAAACCTTTATCTCACAATGACATTATATCTCTGACCTAATAGCCATACTTTGACTGCATGCTATCATTGCATCTACTGCAAGCTATTATTGATGTACTTGATTTTATTGCTGCATTGTTATAGTAAGAGCACTCTCAATTATAAAGCCACTGACTATATGTCATACCTTCACTCCCAGCCCTAATGGTTTCCGGTGCAGACCCTGTAGTGCCAATACTCTCCACCGGGGTGTCCTCTTTTTCTCTCTGGAGCACAGATAATCGGAAGGTGGTGGTCCTGTCCGGTGGTGGTAATTACCACTCTAATTCTCAAAGGAATTATATAAATATATATCTACTCTTCCTCTTTTTTCCTCCCCTTTTTTGGTATTTAATACTATTGCGAGATAGAAAGATTCTCTCCTGAAACACTGATCGCTTGACCTTGAAATTCATCCTATTCCACTGACGAGGGGATGCCCTCACAAATCAACTAGCAACTGCCTTGCATATCCATGTAAAGAATTGTTGTATTTCCTATATATATAATATGTTTATTTGCTTATGGCCAAAAAAATCCATATGGTTCAATAACATGTGTTCATTACTCAATATAAAAACCCTTTGTTCTTGTAGTGAACCTTTCCGGTAGACACTGAGGAAGCCATTTGAAAAGGCGAAACTAGTCTGTCTAGCGGAATGATGGTCACCTTATACTTTTGTATTATACCATTGTGTATTTAACCCCCACAGGGCACTATGTAAAACACATGTATCTACATGTGGTATGATGAATATTCATGAGTGTGTTTTAATTGCCATGTAAATAAAGTTAATTGTTTTAGTCATGCAAATTTTGTATTGAATACATTGGCGAGTGTTGATCAAGGTGAGTCCCGCCCATTCTTCAGGGGCACAGGGGGGTGGTCCACTAGACCCTGGCCTCACTATTTCTTTTTCTTCTGTGGTCCCCAAAGAGTCACGCAGCTCCTGCATGTCGGCCACCAATTGAAAGACCCTTTCATTCATTGCTTCCACTCTGGCACGTGTGGTCCCTGTATAAAAAAAACAAACATTATTTTTTGACAAATACATGTTTCTCACCTGTGGATGGAATGTTTTTTAGGTGGCAAGCTAACTCATGACGACATATGTCATTATGCTAAGTAATTAATCTAAGGAAGTGGGCATATGTCATTATGCTAAGTAATTAATCTAAGAAAGTGGGCATATGTCATTATGCTAAGTAATTAATCTAAGGAAGTGGGCATGTCATTATGCTAATGCCATTGACTATGGCTTTAGGTATCTTGGTGATCATGTCAATTACCACATACTCAAAAGAATGACGTTACAACGTACTTCATTGGTGGCCGACGTGTGCCTCGGGGACCACCCTCCGTTTTGGGCCCTGCCACTGCTGGGAAGTTGAGGCTGTAGAGACATGTCAAATAGGGTCACTTCTAATGTCTAAGAGTCAACAGTAATCAAATGACAATTTCAATGTGTGTGACATCACCCACCTTCTCCATGTGCCTCCTGGGCCTGATCTGCTGCAGACTCTTCCACAGATCCTTCATCCGCTACATCAAAATCTAGAAAAAGAGATTAAGGGAATCAGCTTTGTTTCAAATAGCATGTATGTGTGTGCGGTTACATGAAGAGTCACATACCAGAGGCTAACGACTCCGTCGCTTGGTACGACTCCCTGCCCACGCCGTGACGCCCCTCCTCTGTAGAAAGGTCCAGGGGCTGGTCGGAGGCCCCTACAGAGGAGGGGTAGGAACATCGTCCTGGAGATCCACCACCTTCACTTCCTGCTGCAGATTCATGCAGCACTGGTCGGCCTGTGCACCTCTGGGTGCATCGGATTCTGTACTCCATTTCCAGCACTAGAAAAGAAAATAATTTATAAATAAAGGCCTACCTTGTGTATTAGTTACATCTAGCATGCAATCGCTATGTACTTACTTGGGAAATGGAGTCTGAAAAATCTCCGCACCCGGGGCATGTGGAGCCGTTTCAGGTCTGACCAATGCTGCATGATCTGCGTGTGGGTGAAGGTGGTGTCCGTCTTGTGCTGAATCCTGGAAACGATCTCCAGCGCGACGGTCCTCTTCTCAAATGAGTTAAGCAGGTAGTTGTCTAAAAAACACAAAATAAACAGTATTTAGATCAAACTGCATACAAATATCTGTCACAAATCGATCAGTTGACTAAATGACATTACCAGACACATTTCTAGCCTAAAACTATCCTTCTAGATAGAAGTGACCTGGTTTGCACATGTGGGTCCTAACTTCTGTTTGGCACTGAGTTTTAGACACTTTTCAACCAAACTGTTTCTTCCTGCGCTTCCTTAAGGGCTAGGCATGCATTTAGATGGCAAATCAAAGGCATTAAAATACACTTACGAGCATAATCAGCTCTTCTTGTTGGCGGGTGAAGATTGTGGGTGCCATCTTTCTTCTTGTCTGCAGACAATATGCCCCAGCGATTTCCGGGTTCCGCACGGCACGCGTACGCGGACGCGTAAGCGTCATACCCAGGCATTAGTATTTAAAGGGTCCTGGACCCACAGCTCATTCTCTTTCAGAGTCTCATCATTATGGCACCCAAAAAAGCCATCTCGAAGCCAAAAGCAGCTAAGGAGGGCAGCAGCAAAAAGCAAGAGAAGCGTGAGGAGGCTTCTTCAGGCCCCACCACTCGCTCAAAAATTCCAAGGTGGCAAAGGTGCGGGAAACCTGCAGTGGGTAGGCCAAGTCGACAATAACAACAAAGTCTGCTAAGGCACCAACAACCAGCAAACCAAAGGAGGCAGCGGCGAAGAAGCCCCAGGCCACCAAGCAGACAGGTACGGCCGCTAAAAAGCCCACGAAGAGGGTGAGAAGCCCCAGCCCCCAAATCTCAGCATCACCCCAGCCACGTGGGAAAAGCGGGCATGGGAAGAGGAAAACCCACCAGGCCAGAAGCCCCAGCCCCCAAAGCTCAGCATCACCCCAGCCACGTGGGAAAAGCGGGCATGGGAAGAGGAAAACCCACCAGGCCGGAAGCCCCAGCCCCCAAAGCTCAGCATCACCCCAGCCACGTGGGAAAAGCGGGCATGGGAAGAGGAAAACCCACCAGGCCAGAAGCCCCAGCCCCCAAAGCTCAGCATCACCCAGCCACGTGGGAAAAGCGGGCATGGGAAGAGGAAAACCCACCAGGCCAGAAGCCCCAGCCCCCAAAGCTCAGCATCACCCCAGCCACGTGGGAAAAGTGGGCATGGGAAGAGGAAAACCCACCGGGCCAGAAGCCCCAGCCCCAAAAGCTCAGCATCACCACACCCACGTCCAACTACCTCCCAGGGGCATGCAAGCACAAGTCTCAAGGGCCCACAAAGGCACAGGGCAAGAAGCCCAACAACATCAAGCACACCCTCTCCTCCTCGGCCACATTTGCCACCGGCACAGGTGGCAAGACACTCTCCATATGCCACATCGATGCCTGCAAGTTCAGTGGCCACCCAGCCAAGGACCCCAAGTCCATATCCAAGTCCAGTACAATCTGAAGCCAGCCACCTGTCCTACATTTCTCCCCAACACAGCCAGCCCAGAATGTCCCCCGAATTGCCTGCAACCACTGAGCCGGAACATCAAGCAATAGGGCAGACATTGCGCCGAGGCCAGTTGAGTGGCAGGTTTGGGGAGGCCCAAACTCTGGCATTGGCTAGTGGGCTGACCTTACATTATGATAAACTATATGGGCGCAAAGCCAAAGCAACCAGCAAAATGCGCAAAGCTGAAATTTTAGAGGAGCTCACCAGACAGGTCAATGCAGCAGGGGATGAGCTCAAAGATGTGGAGCAGATTCAACGCAAAATATCGGGCCTGAAGTATGCAGCACGGAAGAAAGAAAATAAACAGCGAAATTTCAGGTACATATATGCTTTGTGGATTTGTCTGCTTCTTGTATTGTCAACATTTTCCTACATTTGCCTATATTTTTCAGCTTAGAAATTGGCGTAGGCTCCCCCACTAAATTACAATTTACTAGAGCTGAGGAGATGGTGCTGGGCCTGATACATCCCGTGGCCTTAGAGGGACACTCGGGGCGACGGGACATGGACATCCCTACTATTCCTGCAGGTTAGTAATGTTAGTGTGTATGTGAAATGTTTTAAACGTGTAAAATAAGGCTCACAGGCATATATGAACACATGCCCCTAGGAAGGGCCTTGTAGGGGAGGTTACAGTTTTAGCAGGGTGTCTAATGTCTGTGGAATGTTCATTTTCTAATTAGCTTGGCCATACATGACCTTGGAGAGTATTTATGGTCACTATTAAAGTCTTTATATTAGCAAAGGACTGCCTGTTATGTGATTCTACTCAATCATATCCAACACTTCCTTCTTTGTCTTTAGGCCACTTGGGTTTGAGCTGTGCTTTGGTCTCAAATACTTGATCTGGGGTCAGGGAAAGGTCTACATAGGAAGAATGCCCACCAGCATACTCTTAAGCCAAATGCTATTTGCAAGCTGAGTGTGTGCCCCTAATGGCCCTTTAGGCATGTGTGAAGCCTGATAACATGCAGTACATGCATGTTTGTTTTATTTAAGGTGACCAATGTGTATGTACAGGGTGACTCATACATATAACAGATAATGACATTAATAGTGAAGGACAACTTGGACCATTGGGGGAATTGCCATTCCTGCTTGCCCATGTGTTTTAGTGAAGCATATGTAGTAATACAGATCATCAATGCATATTTGGGTGTTTACGTGCCTTTTTTTAACAATAGAGCCCAGCATCAACCCTCAGCTAGTGTTGAGGCCTCAGCCAGTTGGACCACGCCGTCAACTTCTGTGCTGCCTAGGAGCCAGGATCCGATATATACGGTAAGTATATATTGGTGAATCTGATGATGCATGTGAATTAACATGACTAATTTGCAGTACAAATATATTTAGGGCCCAAACTGAACCTTTTTTTCACATGTCCCAACAGACCCACACACTGATGAAGGAAATCCAGGAGATGGAGGAGGATGCCACCTTGATGGGACCTTTACAACATACCCCCCTGGAACATAATCTGCAACTGTCCCAACATGTTTCTCCACCAAATCCTCTGCAGCAGAGTGAAGCTGGCCGCATGCTGCCAGCCCATCATGGGCAGCATGCAGAGGCTGAGCCTACAGTCCCCAGTGGTAGGTCTGCTGCAGAGGATTTGGCAAGCACATCTGTGGCTATTGGTCAAACTAGACTACCATCATCTGCAGGCGCTCAAACCCGGGGAAATGGGAGGCGTAGTCAGCTACGTCGCCCAGTTTCCCAGGGGAGGCGCGTGCCGATCATGGAGTCAGCATGGCACCATGAGAAGAGTTTATTTTGCCAACTAACTCAAAGAAGCAACAAGCAGCATCATGCACAATTAGAGACCTTAAATAATACATTAAACACCATGCTGACAGAATTTAGGTCGACCAACAGCCACATGGCCACCTTATCTACTAATTTCACAGCCATGCTTGAGGAAGTTCAAACTAGCAACACCCACGTGGCCACCTTAAGTAGTAATTTCAGTGCCATGCTGGATGAAGTTTGAACAACCAATAGAAACATGTTGGAACAGTTGCAGATTATGAATGCCACACATGCCCAGGCGATGCGCCACCTCCAAGGCCCACCACCAGGGTTTTATGGGCATCAACCATTTTAACACCTATTTGCCATGTATCTGCTCCACATCTTTCCTCTACATCCCCACTGTATTGACCTGTCTGGTGAGCGCTACCAATATAGCCTTTTGGTATGGCTTTGCTTGTATGCTTTGGATTTTCGCCCATATAGCTCATTAGAGTGCTGAGATACCCCACTAGCCAATGCCTGAGCTCAAGCCTCACTGAACCTGCCACTCAAGCTGTTGCGCTGCAGGCTTTGGCCTAATTAAATTGCTTCAGGCTCATCCTGTTTGTAGGCATGATTGGGGGACATTCTGGGCTGGCAAACTAATACCTTGAACCCTGGCAGAGATTGTACTGGACTTGGATTTGGACTGGGGATTCTTTTTTTGGTGGGCCACTGACTTACAGGAATGGATGTGGCATAGGTATGGCTGCTTTCCACCTGTGCCTGTGGCAAATGTAGGGTGTGTATGTGGCCATATTTATTCGAGGCCAAATATTGACATGCAAATGCTTGCTCCCTATGTCTGTGTATTTTATTTTTGATGTAAACTTCGGCCTGGAGTGCATTACTTTAAAACTCCTGGATGTGGCCAATTGCTAGGTGCCATAATTTGGCACAAATGTATTTTGATGTTGTACCATGTATCTACATGAAGTATGTGAGTGACCATAAACTCCAATTTTTCAGATTTCAATAAAAAATATTGAATGTGACTTGACCTGTTGTTGACTAAGTTGATGCATTAATGTTTTGGTGATTTTTAGATTACTTAAGGTTTTCCCAAACAAACAGGGCCCAAGAAATGCAGTCTCAGATCATGTGTGAATATTTTAGTAATTAACTCATTACTAGTTGTCCCAGTCAAAAATAATAAAACATTTTCCAAAGCAAAATTAGAGTAACAAATAATTATTACAGGCACAAAACAAACACAGGCACCAAAAATTAGGAAAAATGAGTCTGAATCAAATTGGCCCGAACAGCTTGGCCAGAGGCACTAGGTGTTCCACAGTAGTGGTCTTCTGGGTCTTGGCTGGGTGGAGATGGGGGCAGATCCAAATACCGGGGGACACGCTGCATGATGGCATAGTTATGTAACACACAACAGGCCAGTATGATGTCTATGACCTTTTTAGGGTCATACTGGAGTGCTCCCCCGGTATGGGCCAAACCCCGGAAGCGTTAACAGGCCAAAGGCCCTCTCCACAACGGCCCGGGCGTCAGCAGCCAAGGAAGTAGTGGATAGACGAAGTCCCCTGAAAGAATAAGAAAATAATAACATAAATTACACATGACACAAAAAAAAGTAACAAAAAAAGGTCGTTCCCCCTGACTAAGAGCCTATCTTATATTTTAGACACACCCTGAACATACAGATTGCTCTGCTAAAGAAACAGCCTAACACAATCTACTGCATGTTCTGTCCCTTTAAACAGCCAAAATGGCGGATGAGGGCAAGTCAGGCAGACTGCTAACAGGTATTGGGTTAGGACTGTGCTGCTTAGCATTCTTGGATGTCTTACCTTTTCAGGACACCAGATCTGCTTTGTCTGAAGCAAGTACAGCTCTAACCCGCCCCCTGCACTTTATCCCGCTCTCGGATACTCAGTAAGTATCATGCTTCTAACCAAAAAAATCCAAACAAAAGCTATAGGGTTTTGAGAGGTATATTGCCTCTACCCCCTAGTGGCAGGAGCACCAAAAATATATACACAACAATTAGGGATGAGCGAATCGATCCGGACGAACCCGGATTCGATCCGAATTTCATGACAAATTCGATTCGGACCGAATCCGAATTTCCCCGCGATTCGATCGAGCGAAGTTTTTTTCTAAAATCCATTCATTTCAATGACAGGCATTCTAGGATGGTCTACGTGACATGTCCAGACATGTAAGCTGGGGCAGTGTATGCTGGGACAGTCACATGCAGCCTATCAGCAGCCAGCAAGCCCGGTGACTAACGATGAGCGAACTTTTGAAAAATTCGATTCGACTGATTCGCCGAATTTACCGACAAAAATCGTTTCGACCCTAATTTATTTGCGACGAATCGCTATTAAAAATGGCTATTTGTGAGCCTCCTAGAGCCTCAATAGGGTGGTAAACCATTCTGCCTTGCTGTAACACGCATAGGATGCGTTCTGGGTTAGTTAAATAATACTTTAAATAAATATCACATGCAGATCAGAGGCATCGCTAATAGAATCGCAGAGCGGCACAATTGCAGAGAGTTGAAGTGGCATCACTATGAGGGGCAGGAGCCCAAACATTGCTTTAAAGAGACACTGGAGTTGGCAGCAGCAGGAGCCCAAAAATTGGATGAATCCCACCCTGGAATTGCAAGCAGCAGCAGGAGCCCAAAAATTGACTGACACACCCTGGAGTTTCAAGCAGCAGCAGCAGCAGCAGCAGGAGCCCAAACATAGCTTGAAAGAGACACTGGAGTTGGCTGCAGGAGCCCAAAAATTGGATGAATCACACCCTGGAGTTGGCAGCAGCAGCAGCAGGAGCCCAGACATTACTTTAAAGAGACACTGGAGTTGGCTTCAGGAGCCCAAAAATTGGATGAATCACACCCTGGAGTTGGCAGCAGCAGCAGCAGGAGCCCAAATATTACTTTAAAGAGACACTGGGGTTGGCTTCAGGAGCCCAAAAATTGGATGAATCACACCCTGGAGTTGGCAGCAGCAGCAGCAGGAGCCCAAATATTGGATGAAAGAGACACTGGAGTTGGCAGCAGGAGCCCAAAAGTTGGATGAATCACACCCTGGAGTTGGCAGCAGCAGCAGCAGGAGCCCAAACATTACTTTAAAGAGACCCTGGGGTTGGCTTCAGGAGCCCAAAAATTGGATGAATCACACCCTGGAGTTGGCAGCAGCAGGAGCCCAAATATTACTTTAAAGAGACCCTGGGGTTGGCTTCAGGAGCCCAAAAATTGGATGAATCACACCCTGGAGTTGGCAGCAGCAGCAGCAGAAGCCCAAATATTACTTTAAAGAGACCCTGGGGTTGGCTTCAGGAGCCCAAAAATTGGATGAATCACACCCTGGAGTTGGCAGCAGCAGCAGCAGGAGCCCAAATATTACTTTAAAGATACACTGGGGATGGCTTCAGGAGCCCAAAAATTGGATGAATCACACCCTGGAGTTGGCAGCAGCAGCAGCAGGAGCCCAAATATTGGATGAAAGAGACACTGGAGTTGGCAGCAGGAGCCCAAAAGTTGGATGAATCACACCCTGGAGTTGGCAGCAGCAGCAGCAGGAGCCCAAACATTACTTTAAAGAGACCCTGGGGTTGGCTTCAGGAGCCCAAAAATTGGATGAATCACACCCTAGAGTTGGCAGCAGCAGGAGCCCAAATATTACTTTAAAGAGACCCTGGGGTTAGCTTCAGGAGCCCAAAAATTGGATGATTCACACCCTGGAGTTGGCAGCAGCAGGAGCCCAAATATTACTTTAAAGAGACCCTGGGGTTGGCTTCAGGAGCCCAAAAATTGGATGAATCACACCCTGGAGTTGGCAGCAGCAGCAGCAGGAGCCCAAATATTACTTTAAAGAGACCCTGGGGTTAGCTTCAGGAGCCCAAAAATTGGATGAATCACACCCTGGAGTTGGCAGCAGCAGCAGGAGCCCAAACATTACTTTAAAGAGACACTGGAGTTGGCTTCAGGAGCCCAAAAATTGGATGATTCACACCCTGGAGTTGGCAGCAGCAGCAGGAGCCCAAACATTACTTTAAAGAGACACTGGGGTTGGCTTCAGGAGCCCAAAAGTTGGATGAATCACACCCTGGAGTTGACAGCAGCAGCAGCAGGAGCCCAAACATTACTTTAAAGAGACGCTGGAGTTGGCTTCAGGAGCCCAAAAATTGGATGAATCACACCCTGGAGTTGGCAGCAGCAGCAGCAGGAGCCCAAACATTACTTTAAAGAGACACTGGGGTTGGCTTCAGGAGGCCAAAAATTGGATGAATCACACCCTGGAGTTGGCAGCAGCAGCAGCAGGAGCCCAAATATTACTTTAAAGAGACCCTGGGGTTGGCTTCAGGAGCCCAAAAATTGGATGAATCACACCCTGGAGTTTGCAGCAGCAGCAGCAGCAGGAGCCCAAATATTACTTTAAAGAGACCCTGGGGTTGGCTTCAGGAGCCCAAAAATTGGATGAATCACACCCTGGAGTTGGCAGCAGCAGCAGCAGGAGCCCAAATATTACATTAAAGAGACACTGGGGTTGGCTTCAGGAGCCCAAAAATTGGATGAATCACACCCTGGAGTTGGCAGCAGCAGCAGCAGGAGCCCAAATATTACTTTAAAGAGACCCTGGTGTTGGCTTCAGGAGCCCAAAAATTGGATGAATCACACCCTGGAGTTGGCAGCAGCAGCAGCAGGAGCCCAACTATTACATTAAAGAGACCCTGGGGTTGGCTTCAGGAGCCCAAAAATTGGATGAATCACACCCTGGAGTTGGCAGCAGCAGCAGCAGGAGCCCAAACATTACTTTAAAGAGACCCTGGGGTTGGCTTCAGGAGCCCAAAAGTTGGATGAATCACACCCTGGAGTTTGCAGCAGCAGCAGCAGGAGCCCAAATATTACTTTAAAGAGACACTGGGGTTGGCTTCAGGAGCCCAAAAATTGGATGAATCACACCCTGGAGTTGGCAGCAGCAGCAGGAGCCCAAACATTACTTTAAAGAGACACTGGGGTTGGCTTCAGGAGCCCAAAAATTGGATGAATCACACCCTAGAGTTGGCAGCAGCAGGAGCCCAAATATTACTTTAAAGAGACCCTGGGGTTGGCTTCAGGAGCCCAAAAATTGGATGAATCACACCCTGGAGTTGGCAGCAGCAGCAGCAGGAGCCCAAATATTACTTTAAAGAGACCCTGGGGTTGGCTTCAGGAGCCCAAAAATTGGATGAATCACACCCTGGAGTTGGCAGCAGCAGCAGCAGCAGGAGCCCAAATATTACTTTAAAGAGACCCTGGGGTTGGCTTCAGGAGCCCAAAAATTGGATGAATCACACCCTGGAGTTGGCAGCAGCAGGAGCCCAAACATTACTTTAAAGAGACACTGGAGTTGGCTTCAGGAGCCCAAAAATTGGATGATTCACACCCTGGAGTTGGCAGCAGCAGCAGGAGCCCAAACATTACTTTAAAAAGACACTGGGGTTGGCTTCAGGAGCCCAAAAGTTGGATGAATCACACCCTGGAGTTTGCAGCAGCAGGAGCCCAAATATTACTTTAAAGAGACCCTGGGGTTGGCTTCAAGAGCCCAAAAATTGGATGAATCACACCCTGGAGGTGGCAGCAGCAGCAGCAGGAGCCCAAATATTACTTTAAAGAGACCCTGGGGTTGGCTTCAGGAGCCCAAAAATTGGATGAATCACACCCTGGAGTTGGCAGCAGCAGCAGGAGCCCAAACATTACTTTAAAAAGACACTGGAGTTGGCTTCAGGAGCCCAAAAATTGGATGATTCACACCCTGGAGTTGGCAGCAGCAGCAGGAGCCCAAACATTACTTTAAAGAGACACTGGAGTTGGCTTCAAGAGCCCAAAAATTGGATGATTCACACCCTGGAGTTGGCAGCAGCAGCAGGAGCCCAAACATTACTTTAAAGAGACACTGGGGTTGGCTTCAGGAGCCCAGAAGTTGGATGAATCACACCCTGGAGTTGGCAGCAGGAGCCCGAACATTACTTTAAAGAGACACTGGAGTTGGCTTCAGGAGCCCAAAAATTGGATGATTCACACCCTGGAGTTGGCAGCAGCAGCAGGAGCCCAAACATTACTTTAAAGAGACACTGGGGTTGGCTTCAGGAGCCCATAAATTGGATGAATCACACCCTGGAGTTGGCAGCAGCAGCAGGAGCCCAAATATTACTTTAAAGAGACCTTGAGGTTGGCTTCAGGAGCCCAAAAATTGGATGAATCACACCCTGGAGGTGGCAGCAGCAGCAGCAGGAGCCCAAATAGTACTTTAAAGAGACCCTGGGGTTGGCTTCAGGAGCCCAAAAATTGGATGAATCACACCCTGGAGTTGGCAGCAGCAGCAGCAGGAGCCCAAATATTACTTTAAAGAGACCCTGGGGTTGGCTTCAGGAGCCCAAAATATGGATGAATCACACCCTGGAGTTGGCAGCAGCAGCAGCAGGAGCCCAAACATTACTTTAAAGAGACACTGGAGTTGTCTTAGGGAGCCCAAAAATTGGATGATTCACACCCTGGAGTTGGCAGCAGCAGCAGGAGCCCAAACATTACTTTAAAGAGACACTGGGGTTGGCTTCAGGAGCCCAAAAGTTGGATGAATCACACCCTGGAGTTGGTAGCAGCAGCAGCAGGAACCCAAATATTACTTTAAAGAGACCCTGGGGTTGGCTTCAGGAGCCCAAAAATTGGATGAATCACACCCTGGAGTTGGCAGCAGCAGCAGGAGCCCAAACATTACTTTAAAGAGACCCTGGGGTTGGCTTCAGGAGCCCAAAAATTGGATGAATCACACCCTGGAGTTGGCAGCAGCAGCAGCAGGAGCCCAACTATTACATTAAAGAGACCCTGGGGTTGGCTTCAGGAGCCCAAAAATTGGATGAATCACACCCTGGAGTTGGCAGCAGCAGCAGCAGGAGCCCAAACATTACTTTAAAGAGACCCTGGGGTTGGCTTCAGGAGCCCAAAAGTTGGATGAATCACACCCTGGAGTTTGCAGCAGCAGCAGCAGGAGCCCAAATATTACTTTAAAGAGACACTGGGGTTGGCTTCAGGAGCCCAAAAATTGGATGAATCACACCCTGGAGTTGGCAGCAGCAGCAGGAGCCCAAACATTACTTTAAAGAGACACTGGGGTTGGCTTCAGGAGCCCAAAAATTGGATGAATCACACCCTAGAGTTGGCAGCAGCAGGAGCCCAAATATTACTTTAAAGAGACCCTGGGGTTGGCTTCAGGAGCCCAAAAATTGGATGAATCACACCCTGGAGTTGGCAGCAGCAGCAGCAGGAGCCCAAATATTACTTTAAAGAGACCCTGGGGTTGGCTTCAGGAGCCCAAAAATTGGATGAATCACACCCTGGAGTTGGCAGCAGCAGCAGCAGCAGGAGCCCAAATATTACTTTAAAGAGACCCTGGGGTTGCCTTCAGGAGCCCAAAAATTGGATGAATCACACCCTGGAGTTGGCAGCAGCAGGAGCCCAAACATTACTTTAAAGAGACACTGGAGTTGGCTTCAGGAGCCCAAAAATTGGATGATTCACACCCTGGAGTTGGCAGCAGCAGCAGGAGCCCAAACATTACTTTAAAAAGACACTGGGGTTGGCTTCAGGAGCCCAAAAGTTGGATGAATCACACCCTGGAGTTTGCAGCAGCAGGAGCCCAAATATTACTTTAAAGAGACCCTGGGGTTGGCTTCAAGAGCCCAAAAATTGGATGAATCACACCCTGGAGGTGGCAGCAGCAGCAGCAGGAGCCCAAATATTACTTTAAAGAGACCCTGGGGTTGGCTTCAGGAGCCCAAAAATTGGATGAATCACACCCTGGAGTTGGCAGCAGCAGCAGGAGCCCAAACATTACTTTAAAAAGACACTGGAGTTGGCTTCAGGAGCCCAAAAATTGGATGATTCACACCCTGGAGTTGGCAGCAGCAGCAGGAGCCCAAACATTACTTTAAAGAGACACTGGAGTTGGCTTCAAGAGCCCAAAAATTGGATGATTCACACCCTGGAGTTGGCAGCAGCAGCAGGAGCCCAAACATTACTTTAAAGAGACACTGGGGTTGGCTTCAGGAGCCCAGAAGTTGGATGAATCACACCCTGGAGTTGGCAGCAGCAGCAGGAGCCCGAACATTACTTTAAAGAGACACTGGAGTTGGCTTCAGGAGCCCAAAAATTGGATGATTCACACCCTGGAGTTGGCAGCAGCAGCAGGAGCCCAAACATTACTTTAAAGAGACACTGGGGTTGGCTTCAGGAGCCCATAAATTGGATGAATCACACCCTGGAGTTGGCAGCAGCAGCAGGAGCCCAAATATTACTTTAAAGAGACCTTGAGGTTGGCTTCAGGAGCCCAAAAATTGGATGAATCACACCCTGGAGGTGGCAGCAGCAGCAGCAGGAGCCCAAATAGTACTTTAAAGAGACCCTGGGGTTGGCTTCAGGAGCCCAAAAATTGGATGAATCACACCCTGGAGTTGGCAGCAGCAGCAGCAGGAGCCCAAATATTACTTTAAAGAGACCCTGGGGTTGGCTTCAGGAGCCCAAAATATGGATGAATCACACCCTGGAGTTGGCAGCAGCAGCAGCAGGAGCCCAAACATTACTTTAAAGAGACACTGGAGTTGGCTTAGGGAGCCCAAAAATTGGATGATTCACACCCTGGAGTTGGCAGCAGCAGCAGGAGCCCAAACATTACTTTAAAGAGACACTGGGGTTGGCTTCAGGAGCCCAAAAGTTGGATGAATCACACCCTGGAGTTGGTAGCAGCAGCAGCAGGAACCCAAATATTACTTTAAAGAGACCCTGGGGTTGGCTTCAGGAGCCCAAAAATTGGATGAATCACACCCTGGAGTTGGCAGCAGCAGCAGGAGCCCAAACATTACTTTAAAGAGACACTGGGGTTGGCTTCAGGAGCCCAAAAGTTGGATGAATCACACCCTGGAGTTGGCAGCAGCAGCAGGAGCCCAAACATTACTTTAAAGAGACCCTGGGGTTGGCTTCAGGAGCCCAAAAATTGGATGAATCACACCCTGGAGTTGGCAGCAGCAGCAGCAGGAGCCCAAATATTACTTTAAAGAGACCCTGGGGTTGGCTTCAGGAGCCCAAAAATTGGATGAATCACACCCTGGAGTTGGCAGCAGCAGCAGCATGAGCCCAAATATTACTTTAAAGAGACACTGGGGTTGGCTTCAGGAGCCCAAAAATTGGATGAATCACACCTGGAGTTGGCAGCAGCAGCAGCAGGAGCCCAAATATTGGATGAAAGAGACACTGGAGTTGACAGCAGGAGCCCAAAAGTTGGATGAATCACACCCTGGAGTTGGCAGCAGCAGCAGCAGGAACCCAAACATTACTTTAAAGAGACCCTGGGGTTGGCTTCAGGAGCCCAAAAATTGGATGAATCACACCCTAGAGTTGGCAGCAGCAGGAGCCCAAATATTACTTTAAAGAGACCCTGGGGTTGGCTTCAGGAGCCCGAAAATTGGATGAATCACACCCTGGAGTTGGCAGCAGCAGCAGCAGGAGCCCAAATATTACTTTAGAGACCCTGGGGTTGGCTTCAGGAGCCCAAAAATTGGATGAATCACACCCTGGAGTTGGCAGCAGCAGCAGCAGCAGGAGCCCAAATATTACTTTAAAGAGACCCTGGGGTTGCCTTCAGGAGCCCAAAAATTGGATGAATCACACCCTGGAGTTGGCAGCAGCAGGAGCCCAAACATTACTTTAAAGAGACACTGGAGTTGGCTTCAGGAGCCCAAAAATTGGATGAATCACACCCTGGAGTTGGCAGCAGCAGCAGCAGGAGCCCAAATATTACTTTAAAGAGACCCTGGGGTTGGCTTCAGGAGCCCAAAAATTGGATGAATCACACCCTGGAGTTGGCAGCAGCAGCAGCAGGAGCCCAAACATTACTTTAAAGAGACACTGGAGTTGGCTTCAGGAGCCCAAAAATTTGATGATTCACACCCTGGAGTTGGCAGCAGCAGCAGGAGCCCAAACATTACTTTAAAGAGACACTGGGGTTGGCTTCAGGAGCCCAAAAGTTGGATGAATCACACCCTGGAGTTGGCAGCAGCAGCAGCAGGAGCCCAAATATTACTTTAAAGAGACACTGGGGTTGGCTTCAGGAGCCCAAAAATTGGATGAATCACACCCTGGAGTTGGCAGCAGCAGCAGGAGCCCAAACATTACTTTAAAGAGACACTGGGGTTGGCTTCAGGAGCCCAAAAATTGGATGAATCACACCCTGGAGTTGGCAGCAGCAGCAGCAGGAGCCCAAATATTACTTTAAAGAGACCCTGGGGTTGGCTTCAGGAGCCCAAAAATTGGATAATTCACACCCTGGAGTTGGCAGCAGCAGCAGCAGGAGCCCAAATATTACTTTAAAGAGACCCTGGGGTTGGCTTCAGGAGCCCAGAAATTGGATGAATCACACCCTGGAGTTGGCAGCAGCAGCAGCAGCAGGAGCCCAAATATTACATTAAAGAGACCTTGCGGTTGGCTTCAGGAGCCCAAAAATTGGATGAATCACACCCTGGAGTTGGCAGCAGCAGCAGCAGGAGCCCAAATATTACTTTAAAGAGACCCTGGGGTTGGCTTCAGGAGCCCAAAAATTGGATGAATCACACCCTGGAGTTGGCAGCAGCAGCAGCAGGAGCCCAACTATTACTTTAAAGAGACCCTGGGGTTGGCTTCAGGAGCCCAAAAATTGGATGAATCACACCCTGGAGTTGGCAGCAGCAGCAGCAGGAGCCCAAATATTACTTTAAAGAGACCCTGGGGTTGGCTTCAGGAGCCCAAAAATTGGATGAATCACACCCTGGAGTTGGCAGCAGCAGCAGCAGGAGCCCAAATATTACTTTAAAGAGACCCTGGGGTTAGCTTCAGGAGCCCAAAAATTGGATGAATCACACGCTGGAGTTGGCAGCAGCAGCAGGAGTCCAAACATTACTTTAAAGAGACACTGGAGTTGGCTTCAGGAGCCCAAAAATTGGATGTTTCACACCCTGGAGTTGGCAGCAGCAGCAGGAGCCCAAACATTACTTTAAAAAGACACTGGAGTTGGCTTCAGGAGCCCAAAAGTTGGATGAATCACACCCTGGAGTTTGCAGCAGCAGCAGCAGGAGCCCAAATATTACTTTAAAGAGACACTGGGGTTGGCTTCAGGAGCCCAAAAATTGGATGAATCACACCTGGAGTTGGCAGCAGCAGCAGCAGGAGCCCAAATATTGGATGAAAGAGACACTGGAGTTGACAGCAGGAGCCCAAAAGTTGGATGAATCACACCCTGGAGTTGGCAGCAGCAGCAGCAGGAACCCAAACATTACTTTAAAGAGACCCTGGGGTTGGCTTCAGGAGCCCAAAAATTGGATGAATCACACCCTAGAGTTGGCAGCAGCAGGAGCCCAAATATTACTTTAAAGAGACCCTGGGGTTGGCTTCAGGAGCCCGAAAATTGGATGAATCACACCCTGGAGTTGGCAGCAGCAGCAGCAGCAGGAGCCCAAATATTACTTTAGAGACCCTGGGGTTGGCTTCAGGAGCCCAAAAATTGGATGAATCACACCCTGGAGTTGGCAGCAGCAGCAGCAGCAGGAGCCCAAATATTACTTTAAAGAGACCCTGGGGTTGCCTTCAGGAGCCCAAAAATTGGATGAATCACACCCTGGAGTTGGCAGCAGCAGGAGCCCAAACATTACTTTAAAGAGACACTGGAGTTGGCTTCAGGAGCCCAAAAATTGGATGAATCACACCCTGGAGTTGGCAGCAGCAGCAGCAGGAGCCCAAATATTACTTTAAAGAGACCCTGGGGTTGGCTTCAGGAGCCCAAAAATTGGATGAATCACACCCTGGAGTTGGCAGCAGCAGCAGCAGGAGCCCAAACATTACTTTAAAGAGACACTGGAGTTGGCTTCAGGAGCCCAAAAATTTGATGATTCACACCCTGGAGTTGGCAGCAGCAGCAGGAGCCCAAACATTACTTTAAAGAGACACTGGGGTTGGCTTCAGGAGCCCAAAAGTTGGATGAATCCCACCCTGGAGTTGGCAGCAGCAGCAGCAGGAGCCCAAATATTACTTTAAAGAGACACTGGGGTTGGCTTCAGGAGCCCAAAAATTGGATGAATCACACCCTGGAGTTGGCAGCAGCAGCAGGAGCCCAAACATTACTTTAAAGAGACACTGGGGTTGGCTTCAGGAGCCCAAAAATTGGATGAATCACACCCTGGAGTTGGCAGCAGCAGCAGCAGGAGCCCAAATATTACTTTAAAGAGACCCTGGGGTTGGCTTCAGGAGCCCAAAAATTGGATAATTCACACCCTGGAGTTGGCAGCAGCAGCAGCAGGAGCCCAACTATTACTTTAAAGAGACCCTGGGGTTGGCTTCAGGAGCCCAAAAATTGGATGAATCACACCCTGGAGTTGGCAGCAGCAGCAGCAGCAGGAGCCCAAATATTACATTAAAGAGACCTTGCGGTTGGCTTCAGGAGCCCAAAAATTGGATGAATCACACCCTGGAGTTGGCAGCAGCAGCAGCAGGAGCCCAAATATTACTTTAAAGAGACCCTGGGGTTGGCTTCAGGAGCCCAAAAATTGGATGAATCACACCCTGGAGTTGGCAGCAGCAGCAGCAGGAGCCCAACTATTACTTTAAAGAGACCCTGGGGTTGGCTTCAGGAGCCCAAAAATTGGATGAATCACACCCTGGAGTTGGCAGCAGCAGCAGCAGGAGCCCAAATATTACTTTAAAGAGACCCTGGGGTTGGCTTCAGGAGCCCAAAAATTGGATGAATCACACCCTGGAGTTGGCAGCAGCAGCAGCAGGAGCCCAAATATTACTTTAAAGAGACCCTGGGGTTAGCTTCAGGAGCCCAAAAATTGGATGAATCACACGCTGGAGTTGGCAGCAGCAGCAGGAGTCCAAACATTACTTTAAAGAGACACTGGAGTTGGCTTCAGGAGCCCAAAAATTGGATGATTCACACCCTGGAGTTGGCAGCAGCAGCAGGAGCCCAAACATTACTTTAAAAAGACACTGGAGTTGGCTTCAGGAGCCCAAAAGTTGGATGAATCACACCCTGGAGTTTGCAGCAGCAGCAGCAGGAGCCCAAATATTACTTTAAAGAGACACTGGGGTTGGCTTCAGGAGCCCAGAAATTGGATGAATCACACCCTGGAGTTGGCAGCAGCAGCAGGAGCCCAAACATTACTTTAAAGAGACACTGGGGTTGGCTTCAGGAGCCCAAAAATTGGATGAATCACACCCTGGAGTTGGCAGCAGCAGCAGCAGGAGCCCAAAAATTACTTTAAAGAGACCCTGGGGTTGGCTTCAGGAGCCCAAAAATTGGATGAATCACACCCTGGAGTTGGCAGCAGCAGCAGCAGGAGCCCAAATATTACTTTAAAGAGACCCGGGGGTTGGCTTCAGGAGCCCAAAAATTGGATGAATCACACCCTGGAGTTGGCAGCAGCAGCAGCAGGAGCCCAAATATTACTTTAAAGAGACCCTGGGGTTGGCTTCAGGAGCCCAAAAATTGGATGAATCACACCCTGGAGTTGGCAGCAGCAGCAGCAGGAGCCCAAATATTACTTTAAAGAGACCCGGGGGTTGGCTTCAGGAGCCCAAAAATTGGATGAATCACACCCTGGAGTTGGCAGCAGCAGCAGCAGGAGCCCAACTATTACTTTAAAGAGACCCTGGGGTTGGCTTCAGGAGCCCAAAAATTGGATGAATCACACCCTGGAGTTGGCAGCAGCAGCAGCAGGAGCCCAAATATTACTTTAAAGAGACCCTGGGGTTGGCTTCAGGAGCCCAAAAATTGGATGAATCACACCCTGGAGTTGGCAGCAGCAGCAGCAGCAGGAGCCCAAATATTACTTTAAAGAGACCCTGGGGTTAGCTTCAGGAGCCCAAAAATTGGATGAATCACACGCTGGAGTTGGCAGCAGCAGCAGGAGTCCAAACATTACTTTAAAGAGACACTGGAGTTGGCTTCAGGAGCCCAAAAATTGGATGATTCACACCCTGGAGTTGGCAGCAGCAGCAGGAGCCCAAACATTACTTTAAAAAGACACTGGAGTTGGCTTCAGGAGCCCAAAAGTTGGATGAATCACACCCTGGAGATTGCAGCAGCAGCAGCAGGAGCCCAAATATTACTTTAAAGAGACACTGGGGTTGGCTTCAGGAGCCCAGAAATTGGATGAATCACACCCTGGAGTTGGCAGCAGCAGCAGGAGCCCAAACATTACTTTAAAGAGACACTGGGGTTGGCTTCAGGAGCCCAAAAATTGGATGAATCACACCCTGGAGTTGGCAGCAGCAGCAGCAGGAGCCCAAATATTACTTTAAAGAGACCCTGGGGTTGGCTTCAGGAGCCCAAAAATTGGATGAATCACACCCTGGAGTTGGCAGCAGCAGCAGGAGCCCAAATATTACTTTAAAGAGACCCGGGGGTTGGCTTCAGGAGCCCAAAAATTGGATGAATCACACCCTGGAGTTGGCAGCAGCAGCAGCAGGAGCCCAAATATTACTTTAAAGAGACACTGGGGTTGGCTTCAGGAGCCCAAAAATTGGATGAATCACACCCTGGAGTTGGCAGCAGCAGCAGCAGGAGCCCAAATATTACTTTAAAGAGACCCGGGGGTTGGCTTCAGGAGCCCAAAAATTGGATGAATCACACCCTGGAGTTGGCAGCAGCAGCAGCAGCAGGAGCCCAAATATTACTTTAAAGAGACCCTGGGGTTGGCTTCAGGAGCCCAAAAATTGGATGAATCACACCCTGGAGTTGGCAGCAGCAGCAGCAGGAGCCCAAATATTACTTTAAAGAGACACTGGAGTTGGCTTCAGGAGCCCAAAAATTGGATGATTCACACCCTGGAGTTGGCAGCAGCAGCAGGAGCCCAAACATTACTTTAAAGAGACACTGGGGTTGGCTTCAGGAGCCCAGAAGTTGGATGAATCACACCCTGGAGTTGGCAGCAGCAGCAGGAGCACAAACATTACTTTAAAGAGACACTGGAGTTGGCTTCAGGAGCCCAAAAATTGGATGATTCACACCCTGGAGTTGGCAGCAGCAGCAGGAGCCCAAACATTACTTTAAAGAGACACTGGGGTTGGCATCAGGAGCCCAAAAAATGTATGAATCACACCCTGGAGTTGGCAGCAGCAGGAGCCCAAATATTACTTTAAAGAGACCTTGAGCTTGGCTTTAGGAGCCCAAAAATTGGATGAATCACACCCTGGAGGTGGCAGCAGCAGCAGCAGGAGCCCAAATATTACTTTAAAGAGACCCTGGGGTTGGCTTCAGGAGCCCAAAATTGGATGATTCACACCCTGGAAATGGCAGCAGCAGCAGGAGCCCAAACATTACTTTAAAGAGACACTGGAGTTGGCTTCAGGAGCCCAAAAATTGGATGATTCACACCCTGGAGTTGGCAGCAGCAGCAGGAGCCCAAACATTACTTTAAGGAGACACTGGGGTTGGCTTCAGGAGCCCAAAAGTTGGATGAATCACACCCTGGAGTTGGTAGCAGCAGCAGCAGGAGCCCAAATATTACTTTAAAGAGACCCTGGGGTTGGCTTCAGGAGCCCAAAAATTGGATGAATCACATTCTGGAGTTGGCAGCAGCAGCAGGAGCCCAAACATTACTTTAAAGAGACACTGGAGTTGGCTTCAGGAGCCCAAAAATTGGATGATTCACACCCTGGAGTTGGCAGCAGCAGCAGGGGCCCAAACATTACTTTAAAAAGACACTGGGGTTGGCTTCAGGAGCCCAAAAGTTGGATGAATCACACCCTGGAGTTTGCAGCAGCAGCAGCAGGAGCCCAAATATTACTTTAAAGAGACCCTGGGGTTGGCTTCAGGAGCCCAAAAATTGGATGAATCACACCCTGGAGTTGGCAGCAGCAGCAGCAGGAGCCCAAATATTACTTTAAAGAGACCCTGGGGTTGGCTTCAGGAGCCCAAAAATTGGATGAATCACACCCTGGAGTTGGCAGCAGCAGCAGGAGCCCAAACATTACTTTAAAGAGACACTGGAGTTGGCTTCAGGAGCCCAAAAATTGGATGATTCACACCCTGGAGCTGGCAGCAGCAGCAGGAGCCCAAACATTACTTTAAAGAGACACTGGGGTTGACTTCAGGAGCCCAAAAATTGGATGAATCACACCCTGGAGTTGGCAGCAGCAGGAGCCCAAACATTACTTTAAAGAGACACTGGAGTTGGCTTAAGGAGCCCAAAAATTGGATGAATCACACCCTGGAGTTGGCAGCAGCAGCAGGAGCCCAAACATTACTTTAAAGAGACACTGGGGTTGGCTTCAGGAGCCCAAAAGTTGGATGAATCACACCCTGGAGTTGGCAGCAGCAGCAGGAGCCCAAACATTACTTTAAAGAGACACTGGAGTTGGCTTCAGGAGCCCAGAAATTTGATGATTCACACTCTGGAGTTGGCAGCAGCAGCAGGAGCCCAAACATTACTTTAAAGAGACACTGGGGTTGGCTTCAGGAGCCCAAAAATTGGATGAATCACACCCTGGAGTTGGCAGCAGCAGCAGCAGGAGCCCAAAAATTACTTTAAAGAGACCTTGAGGTTGGCTTCAGGAGCCCAAAAATTGGATGAATCACACCCTGGAGTTGGCAGCAGCAGCAGCAGGAGCCCAAACATTACTTTAAAGAGACACTGGAGTTTGCTTCAGGAGCCCAAAAATTGGATGATTCACACCCTGGAGTTGGCAGCAGCAGCAGGAGCCCAAACATTACTTTAAAAAGACACTGGGGTTGGCTTCAGGAGCCCAAAAGTTGGATGAATCACACCCTGGAGGTGGCAGCAGCAGCAGCAGGAGCCCAAATATTACTTTAAAGAGACCCTGGGGTTGGCTTCAGGAGCCCAAAAATTGGATGAATCACACCCTGGAGTTGGCAGCAGCAGCAGCAGGAGCCCAAATATTACTTTAAAGAGACCTTGAGGTTGGCTTCAGGAGCCCAAAAATTGGATGAATCACACCCTGGAGGTGGCAGCAGCAGCAGCAGGAGCCCAAATATTACTTTAAAGAGACCCTGGGGTTGGCTTCAGGAGCCCAAAAATTGGATGAATCACACCCTGGAGTTGGCAGCAGCAGCAGCAGGAGCCCAAACATTACTTTAAAGAGACACTGGAGTTGGCTTCAGGAGCCCAAAAATTGGATGATTCACACCCTGGAGTTGGCAGCAGCAGCAGGAGCCCAAACATTACTTTAAAAAGACACTGGGGTTGGCTTCAGGAGCCCAAAAGTTGGATGATTCACACCCTGGAGTTGGCAGCAGCAGCAGCAGGAGCCCAAATATTACTTTAAAGAGACCTTGAGGTTGGCTTCAGGAGCCCAAAAATTGGATGAATCACACCCTGGAGGTGGCAGCAGCAGCAGCAGGAGCCCAAATATTACTTTAAAGAGACCCTGGGGTTGGCTTCAGGAGCCCAAAAATTGGATGAATCACACCCTGGAGTTGGCAGCAGCAGCAGGAGCCCAAACATTACTTTAAAGAGACACTGGAGTTGGCTTCAGGAGCCCAAAATTGGATGATTCACACCCTGGAGTTGGCAGCTGCAGCAGGAGCCCAAACATTACTTTAAAGAGACACTGGGGTTGGCTTCAGGAGCCCAAAAATTGGATGAATCACACCCTGGAGTTGGCAGCAGCAGCCGGAGCCCAAACATTACTTTAAAGAGACACTGGGGTTGGCTTCAGGAGCCCAAAAGTTGGATGAATCACACCCTGGAGTTGGTAGCAGCAGCAGCAGGAGCCTAAATATTACTTTAAAGAGACCCTGGGGTTGGCTTCAGGAGCCCAAAAATTGGATGAATCACACCCTGGAGTTGGCAGCAGCAGCAGGAGCCCAAACATTACTTTAAAGAGACACTGGGGTTGGCTTCAGGAGCCCAAAAGTTGGATGAATCACACCCTGGAGTTGGCAGCAGCAGCAGGAGCCCAAACATTACTTTAAAGAGACACTGGAGTTGGCTTCAGGAGCCCAAAAATTGGATGAATCACACCCTGGAGTTGGCAGCAGCAGCAGCAGCAGGAGCCCGAATATTACTTTAAAGAGACCCTGGGGTTGGCTTCAGGAGCCCAAAAATTGGATGAATCACACCCTTGGCTGCAGCAGCAGCAGGAGCCCAAATATTACTTTAAAGAGACCCTGGGGTTGGCTTCAGGAGCCCAAAAATTGGATGATTCACACCCTGGAGTTGGCAGCAGCAGCAGGAGCCCAAACATTACTTTAAAGAGACACTGGAGTTGGCTTCTGGAGCCCAAAAATTGGATGATTCACACCCTGGAGTTGGTAGCAGCAGCAGGAGCCCAAACATTACTTTAAAGAGACCCTGGGGTTGGCTTCAGGAGCCCCAAAATTGGATGAATCACACCCTGGAGTTGGCAGCAGCAGCAGGAGCCCAAACATTACTTTAAAGAGACACCGGAGTTGGCTTCAGGAGCCCAAAAATTGGATGATTCACACCCTGGAGTTGGCAGCAGCAGCAGGAGCCCAAACATTACTTTAAAGAGACACTGGGGTTGGCTTCAGGAGCCCAAAAGTTGGATGAATCACACCCTGGAGTTGGCAGCAGCAGCAGGAGCCCAAACATTACTTTAAAGAGACACTGGGGTTGGCTTCAGGATCCCAAAAATTGGATGAATCACACCCTGGAGTTGGCAGCAGCAGCAGCAGGAGCCCAAATATTACTTTAAAGAGACCCTGGGGTTGGCTTCAGGAGCCCAAAAATTGGATGAATCACACCCTGGAGGTGGCAGCAGCAGCAGCAGGAGCCCAAATATTACTTTAAACAGACCCTGGGGTTGGCTTCAGGAGCCCAAAAATTGGATAATTCACACCCTGGAGTTGGCAGCAACAGCAGCAGCAGGAGCCCAAACATTACTTTAAAGAGACACTGGAGTTGGCTTCAGGAGCCCAAAAATTGGATGATTCACACCCTGGAGTTGGCAGCAGCAGCAGGAGCCCAAACATTACTTTAAAGAGACACTGGGGTTGGCTTCAGGAGCCCAAAAGTTGGATGAATCACACCCTGGAGTTGGCAGCAGCAGCAGGAGCCCAAACATTACTTTAAAGAGACACTGGGGTTGGCTTCAGGATCCCAAAAATTGGATGAATCACACCCTGGAGTTGGCAGCAGCAGCAGCAGGAGCCCAAATATTACTTTAAAGAGACCCTGGGGTTGGCTTCAGGAGCCCAAAAATTGGATGAATCACACCCTGGAGGTGGCAGCAGCAGCAGCAGGAGCCCAAATATTACTTTAAACAGACCCTGGGGTTGGCTTCAGGAGCCCAAAAATTGGATAATTCACACCCTGGAGTTGGCAGCAACAGCAGCAGCAGGAGCCCAAACATTACTTTAAAGAGACACTGGAGTTGGCTTCAGGAGCCCAAAAATTGGATGATTCACACCCTGGAGTTGGCAGCAGCAGCAGGAGCCCAAACATTACTTTAAAGAGACACTGGGGTTGGCTTCAGGAGCCCAAATGTTGGATGAATCACACCCTGGAGTTGGCAGCAGCAGCAGCAGGAGCCCAAATATTACTTTAAAGAGACCCTGGGGTTGGCTTCAGGAGCCCAAAAATTGGATGAATCACACCCTGGAGTTTGCAGCAGCAGGAGCCCAAATATTACTTTAAAGAGACCCTGGGGTTGGCTTCAGGAGCCCAAAAATTGGATGAATCACACCCAGGAGTTGGCAGCAGCAGCAGCAGGAGCCCAAATATTACTTTAAAGAGACCCTGGGGTTGGCTTCAGGAGCCCAAAAATTGGATGAATCACACCCTGGAGTTGGCAGCAGCAGCAGGAGCCCAAACATTACTTTAAAGAGACACTGGGGTTGGCTTCAGGAGCCCAAAAATTGGATGAATCACACCCTGTGGAGAGTCATGTGGAGAAAAAGTAGCTTAGTTAGTAATATCTACATAAAATTCTGAATAAAAAAATGCAAAAGTATTGCCAAAGAGAAGTTTTGTTTGAGGGTGTGTTTCCACCTGTTAATTAAATCAGAAACAACAAGGTATCATTGCCTCTGACTAATTAGCCCTCAAAAATTCTTGGAATTTTTAATCTGGAATCATGTCTGATCCGTCTTATTCGAAGAATATTAATAAAAAGTAAGAGTAACGTAAAGGATTTTTTATCAATACTTACTTGTGGTCCGATGCGGAGGAATGTCTGTAACTGGAGAGCAGCGCCTTAAATCTGTTTTGCACGATCCATCTTTCTTTAGTGTTGGTCTGGCCCCGTCATCTATCTACTGGAATACATCAGGCATTGTTGGGAGGAAAGCTTGGCTGATCCATGCGCCATTCATTTCCACGCAGGGCAGTCTCTGGAAAAAAAAAAGTATGTATAAACCAGGGTCTTTTTCATATAAAAACAAATGGTTATTTTTGCTTTTAAACCATATGTTCCACAGCTTTACCAGTCATTGTGTCAGCCAATGAAGCAACTTTGTCTGCAAGTGCTGCAAAAGCAGTCCACTGCATCACAAGTGGCATTTGACACCCCCAGTCAACTGTCTGTTGTCTGTCTGTTATGCTTTGGGTTCAGCCCCACTATCCATTGATGAAGATCTGATAATCATAAAATTCAGCAGCTACTGCCCAGCCAAGAAGTGGAGGAGACACTCGCCTCTTCTTCCACTAGCCGGCAATTAGTGATGAGGAGAGTGTCGTGGGAGGAGGTGTTGCAAGCCGAGGTAGTGGAAGAGGGTCCCTGGAGTCTGCAGTGGTGGCGGCGGCAGCAGCAGCAGCAGCAGTGAATTATTGGGGACTGTTGATAGGAAAAATCAGCTACTCAGCGATGTGTCAGTTTTTCATGTTGCATCCACAATCCTGTGGAGAAAAAGTAGGTTAGTTAGTATATATACATAAAATTATGAATAGACAAATGCAATAGTATTGCCAAAGTGAAGTTTTGTTTGAGGGTGTGTTTCCACCTTGTAATTAAATCAGAAACAACTAGGTATCATTGCCTCTGAATAATTAGCCCTCAAAAATTCTTGGAATTTTTAATCTTGATGTCTTAGGGATTTCTCCTCTTAGACAGCGTCACCATAAGTCCAGCCTGCTGCATTACCCAGTGGTGGACCTTTCAGAGAACTGATGGCTTCTGCCGAGCCGAGGTGGAGAGTCCAATGGCATGGTTGTTGAACAGAAGGTGGGCCAGTCCTTTAGCCTGTCAGTGTGTACCAAAGTGCACAGTGTTGTCTACATCTGGAGCTGTAACTATGGACTTATGGTGGACAATATATATCCTTTTAGGCCCCCTTGGTGATTGTGGTTTCACGCTGTTCTTCACATGGTTTTCCTTGACCAACAGAGTCACACATGGGAGGAACTACTAAAAATGAGAACTCAATCCATGAAAGCATTGCTTAATCCACGAAAACTGCAAATTTGGACCCATGGTGACTGACACTTGGAAGAACATCTTGTTTGCGCTGCGACAAGGAAGCCAGAGTCATGCGTCCTGACATGGCACACGTGTTCAGTCTAGTTGTCAAGTGTATTCTGAAGTCTTCCGCCCATCTGAAAGAAATCCGAACAGCAGGAAAGAAAGTTAGCATGCACTTCTGGCACTCCTACACCACCAAGCACAACCTTATTGAGCTTCAGCGTCAGAACGGTGTACCCCAACATAGTCTGATTTGCCATATTTCCACCCGTTGGAATTCCACCCTCCATATGCAGGATCCACTATAGGAACAGAGAAAAGCCATCACAGATTTCTGGATGATCCAAACGGATAGGGGGACACCCCTGTGTAAATTCAATGTAAACCATTGGCAGGTCATACGTGACACCGGCAGTTTGCTCAGGCCCTTTGAGGAAGCTACTTTATTAGACAGTTGCCAGGACTATGAGATGAGCGATGAGATTCCACTGCTTCATGTACTACAACACATGTTGGAAACCATGGTTGGTCAGGGCACTGGAGACATGGCACATACATTTCACAGCCACATGAAGCCTGTGGGGGCTGAAGTGGAGGAGGAGGAGGGGGTGGGGCACAGCAAACCACAGTTTAGGTTTCACAAAATGAAATTTTATCTAGTCATCTGACAGGAGAGGAGGAGCAGGAGCAGCCACAGGAGCTAGAGGGTTGGGAGGAAGGCGAGACAGAGGACCCAGACACACCGTGGCAGTTTACAGTGGAGATGGAGACAGGTAGTCCCTCCGAGTCACTTTCACAAATGGCACGATGCATGCTCACATGCTTGCGTACTAGTGAGCGCAGAATTGTCTCCATTTGTCAGCCGGAAGACTTCTGGCTCTCCAACTTATTGGACCCTCGCTTCCGGCACATGGCATTTTTTACCCCCACTGAGAGGGAGGACAAACTGACCTACTACAGAGACATCCCACGTAGTCAGTTGGGCGATGTCTATCTGTGACATGGCCCATACTCCCGCAGGTCTGACTCGGGGGGACCTCTGCGATCACCTTCCACTGCCATGGCTGCTGGGGGGGTGGAAGGAGCAGCAGCAGCAGCTCCATCAGCAGCAGCCTCAGTCTTCAGTCGCTAGTGAGTAGCTTTCTACACCCGCATAGTGAGTCTACTCATGAGCAGCAGGAAGACCTGGAGCTGGACCTCAAACAGCAGGTCATGTCATACCTTGTCATGACCATGCCAACACACCTTCAGGATCCACTGGATTTGCTGGGAAGCCAAACTTGACTTGTGTCCGCAACTAGCAGAGTTTGCCCTGGAAAAGCTGTACTGGCCGGACAGTTGTTGATTTAGATGGCAACTGGGCTGCTCTATATAATGAAGCAAAATAGCAAATTTACCTCACAATATAAGCTATTGCCCCTCAGATTTACACAGGGGCTGCTCCATATAATGGTGCAAAACCATGAATTTACCTCATAATATAAACTATTGCCCCTCAGATTTACACAGGGGCTGCTCTATATAATGAAGCAAAATGGCAAATTTACCTCACAATATAAGCTATTGCCCCTCAGATTTACACAGGGGCTGCTCCATATAATGGTGCAAAACCATGAATTTACCTCATAATATAAACTATTGCCCCTCAGATTTACATAGGGGCTGCTCTATATAATGAAGCAAAATGGCAAATTTACCTCACAATATAAGCTATTGCCCCTCAGATTTACACAGGGGCTGCTCCATATAATGGTGCAAAACCATGAATTTACCTCATAATATAAACTATTGCCCCTCAGATTTACACAGGGGCTGCTCTATATAATGAAGCAAAATGGCAAATTTACCTCACAATATAAGCTATTGCCCCTCAGATTTACACAGGGCCTGCTCTATATAATGAAGCAAAATGGCAAATTTACCTCACAATATAAGCTATTGCCCCTCAGATTTACACAGGGGCTGCTCCATATAATGGTGCAAAACCATGAATTTACCTTATAATATAAACTATTGCCCCTCAGATTTACAGAGGGTGTGCTCTATATATTGCAGCAAAATGGCAAATTTACCTCACTATATAAGCTATTACAGCTCTATATAAATAAAAATAAATAAATAAAAAAAGGGCCTGTAGAAGCTTATTTAGTATAACAGATAGGGTGACATGTGCTGGTTTGGGATGCCCATATGGGCTAGTGTTTTGGCAGCAGTACAAAAACCAATGCAAAATGCAATAGCTTAATAAAGCTGATGCTGATCAACGCTTATTTAGTATAACAGATGGGGTGCAACATGCAGGTTTGGGATGCCCTGCGGCCTGGTGTATTTAAAGCAGACCAAAACCAATTCAAAATGCAATAACTTAATAAAGCTGAGGCTGTAGATGCTTATTTAGTATAAACAGGTAGGGTGCAAGGTGCAGCTTTGGGGTGCCCTGCGGCCTGGTTAAATGAAAGCAGTCAAAAAGGAAGTGCAAACTGAAGTAGCCTAATGAAGCTGATGCTGATCAACGCTTATGTTGTATACCAGATAGGGTGCAAGGTGCAGCTTTGGGGTGCCCTGCGGCCTGGTTTATTAAAAGCAGTCAAAAACAAGTGCAAACTGAAGTAGCTTAATAAAGCAGCTGATGCTGATCAACGCTTATGTTGTATAACAGATAGGGTTAAAATAGCATGTGCCTTGGGATGCCCGTGTGGCCTGGTATATTTCAAGCTGAACAAAAAGTAACAATAATCCAAGTATGAGAAATGCTTGTGCTTAACATATAGGGTTAATCAGCATGTGCCTTGGGATGCCGTGTGGCCTGGTATATTTTAAGCTGAACAAAAAGTAACAATAATCCAAGTATGAGAAATAATTTTGACCTTCTTTACAGCGCCATACTTTGAAAAAAATCCTTAATTTCATGCCGATCAATCCAAAGGTCAATGCCCCCAACAAAAATAGTGTTCGGCATAAGTTTTCCTTCTGGAAGGACGTAACCTTTAGTTTACATGGTTGGGGTAGGTTATCTTACAAATTGGGATACCCCAGGCAGCAGTGTCATTGAAAGAGACAGATTGTAATGCAGGCCATACGCAAGCAGAGAAACTCAGGCTGCAACAGGCCTCTTTAGTTTACATGGTTGGGGTAGGTTATCTTACAAATTGGGATACCCCACTGTATATAAAACCGAATATAATGCACACCCAAAAGTGGACAATCAGCATCCAAGAGGCCTGCTTAGTTTAAATAAGAGAGCTGCTTAGCTTAAATAAGAGAGCTGCTTAGTGAAAATAAGAGGCCTGCTTAGTTTAAATAAGAGAGCTGCTTAGTGTAAATAAGAGAGGTAGGTTATGTTATGATACAGAATGGGATGCCCCGAAGCAGACTTGAGATCAGTATATATGCACAGCAAGAGTGGATAAGCAGGCTCAAACAGGCCAAATTACTTTAAATAACTGTGCAGCTTACAGTAAATGCAGAGGCTAATGGTATGTTACAGAATGGGATGCCCACAGCAGACTTGAGATCAGTATATATGCACACAGCAACAGTGTGTAAGCAGGCTGAAACAGCCCAAATTACTTTAAATAACTGTGCAGCTTACAGTGAATGCAGAGGCTAATGGTATGTTACAGAATGGGATGCCCCAAAGCTGACTTGAGATCAGTACATATGCACACAGCAACAGTGTGTAAGCAGGCTCATACAGCCCAAATTACTTTAAATAACTGTGCAGCTTACAGTAGATGCAGAGGCTAATGGTATGTTACAGAATGGGATGCCCCAACAGCCAGCAGTGCACCTGTGAGCAGTACTACTATGCACAGTAAGAGTGTCTTTATCAGGGCAAATGACTTTTAGAATAAGTGCAAAGGGTTATAGTAAATAGAGGCTTGTGTAGTCACAGAATGGGATGCCCCAACAGCCAGCAGTGCACCTGCCAGCAGTAGTACTATGCACAGCAAAAGTGTCTTTATCAGGCCAAATGACTTTTAGAATAAGTGCAGAGGGTTATAGTAAATAGAGGCTTGTGTAGTCGCAGAATGGGATGCCCCAAAAACCAGAGAGTACCTGGCAGCAGTAGTACTAAGCACAGCAAAAGTGTCTTTATCAGGCCAAATGACTTTTGGAATAAGTGCAAAGGGTTATAGTAAAGAGAGGCTTGTGTAGTCACAGAATGGGATGCCCCAACAGCCAGCAGTGCACCTGCCAGCAGTAGTACTATGCACAGCAAAAGTGTCTTTATCAGGCCAAATGACTTTTAGAATAAGTGCAAATGGTTATAGTAAATAGAGGCTTGTGTAGTCACAGAATGGGGTGCCCCAAAAAACAGAGAGCACCTGGCAGCAGTAGTACTAAGCACAGCAAAAGTGTCTTTATCAGGCCAAATGACTTTTAGAATAAGTGCAAAGGGTTATAGTAAATAGAGGCTTGTGTAGTCACAGAATGGGATGCCCCAACAGCCAGCAGTGCACCTGCCAGCAGTAGTACTATGCACAGCAAAAGTGTCTTTATCAGGCCAAATGACTTTTAGAATAAGTGCAAAGGGTTATAGTAAAGAGAGGCTTGTGTAGTCACAGAATGGGATGCCCCAAAAACCAGAGAGCACCTGGCAGCAGTAGTACTGAGCACAGAAAAAGTGTCTTTATCAGGCCAAATGACTTTTAGAATATGTGCAAAAGGTTATAGTAAATAGAGGCTTGTGTAGTCACAGAATGGGATGCCCCAACAGCCAGCAGTGCACCTGGCAGCAGTAGTACTATGCACAGCAAAAGTGTCTTTATCAGGCCAAATGACTTTTAGAATAAGTGCAAAGGGTTATAGTAAAGAGAGGCTTGTGTAGTCACAGAATGGGATGCCCCAACAGCCAGCAGTGCACCTGGCAGCAGTAGTACTAAGCACAGCAAAAGTGTCTTTATCAGGCCAAATTTCTATTAGAATAAGTGCAAAGGGTTATAGTAAATAGAGGCTTGTGTAGTCACAGAATGGGATGCCCAAACAGCCAGCAGTGAACCTGGCAGCAGTAAGGCTATGCACAGCAAAAGTGTTATTATCAGGGCTTATTTCTATTAGAATAAGTGCAAATGGTTATGGTATTAAATAGAGGCTTGTGTAGTCACAGAATGGGATGCCCCAAAAACCAGAGAGCACCTGGCAGCAGTAAGGCTATGCACAGCAAAAGTGTCTTTATCAGGCCTAATTTCTATTAGAATAAGTGCAAATGGTTATTATGGTATTAAATAGAGGCTGGTGTAGTCACAGAATAGGATGCCCCAAAAACCTGAGAGCACCTGGCAGCAGTAAGGCTATGCACAGCAAAAGTGTCTTTATCAGGCCTAATTTCTATTAGAATAAGTGCAAATGGTTATTATGGTATTAAATAGAGGCTGGTGTAGTCACAGAATGGGATGCCCCAAAAACCAGAGAGCACCTGGCAGCAGTAAGGCTATGCACAGCAAAAGTGTCTTTATCAGGCCTAATTTCTATTAGAATAAGTGCAAATGGTTATTATGGTATTAAATAGAGGCTGGTGTAGTCACAGAATGGGATGCCCCAAAAACCAGAGAGCACCTGGCAGCAGTAAGGCTATGCACAGCAAAAGTGTCTTCATCAGGCCTAATTTCTATTAGAATAAGTGCAAATGGTTATTATGGTATTAAATAGAGGCTGGTGTAGTCACAGAATGGGATGCCCCAAAAACCAGAGAGCACCTGGCAGCAGTAAGGCTATGCACAGCAAAAGTGTCTTTATCAGGCCTAATTTCTATTAGAATAAGTGCAAATGGTTATTATGGTATTAAATAGAGGCTGGTGTAGTCACAGAATGGGATGCCCCAAAAACCAGAGACCACCTGGCAGCAGTAAGGCTATGCACAGCAAAAGTGTCTTTATCAGGCCTAATTTCTATTAGAATAAGTGCAAATGGTTATGGTATTAATTAGAGGCTGGTGTAGTCACAGAATGGGGTGCCCCAAAAACCAGAGAGCACCTGGCAGGCAGCAGTAAGACTATGCACAGCAAAAGTGTCTTTATCAGGCCTAATTTCTATTAGAATAAGTGCAAAATGGTTATTATGGTATTAAATAGAGGCTGGTGTAGTCACAGAATGGGATGCCCCAAAAACCAGAGAGCACCTGGCAGGCAGCAGTAAGACTATGCACAGCAAAAGTGTCTTTATCAGGCCTAATTTCTATTAGAATAAGTGCAAATGGTTATTATGGTATTAAATAGAGGCTGGTGTAGTCACAGAATGGGATGCCCCAAAAACCAGAGAGCACCTGGCAGGCAGCAGTAAGACTATGCACAGCAAAAGTGTCTTTATCAGGCCTAATTTCTATTAGAATAAGTGCAAATGGTTATTATGGTATTAAATAGAGGCTGGTGTAGTCACAGAATGGGATGCCCCAAAAACCAGAGACCACCTGGCAGCAGTAAGGCTATGCACAGCAAAAGTGTCTTTATCAGGCCTAATTTCTATTAGAATAAGTGCAAATGGTTATGGTATTAAATAGAGGCTGGTGTAGTCACAGAATGGGATGCCCCAAAAACCAGAGAGCACCTGGCAGGCAGCAGTAAGACTATGCACAGCAAAAGTGTCTTGATCAGGCCTAATTTCTATTAGAATAAGTGCAAATGGTTATGGTATTAAATAGAGGCTGGTGTAGTCACAGAATGGGATGCCCCAAAAACCAGAGAGCACCTGGCAGGCAGCAGTAAGACTATGCACAGCAAAAGTGTCTTTATCAGGCCTAATTTCTATTAGAATAAGTGCAAATGGTTATTATGGTATTAAATAGAGGCTGGTGTAGTCACAGAATGGGATGCCCCAAAAACCAGAGACCACCTGGCAGCAGTAAGGCTATGCACAGCAAAAGTGTCTTTATCAGGCCTAATTTCTATTAGAATAAGTGCAAATGGTTATAATGGTATTAAATAGAGGCTGGTGTAGTCACAGAATGGGATGCCTCACAGCAGACTTGAGATCAGTTCAGTATATATGCACAGTTAGTGTATAAGCAGCCTGAAAACGCTAACAAAGCCAGTCAGCCAGCCAGTAACACTCAGGCTGGATGAAAAAAAAAAAAATCTCCCTGTGACTGCCTCCGATTTTTCCTAACTTTCCCTGCTTTTCGCTGACTTTCTGTCTGTCTCCTGCCTGTCTCCTGCCTGTCTCCAGCCTGTCCCTGTCTGTCCCTGGCTCTCTGTCTCTCCCTCACTACAGCAGCGTCCTGTCTCGAATGCAATAGAGAAATGAGGAAAAGCAAGATGTCCGCCCGACTTAAATAGCACTGTGACGTCACCGGGCTTGCTGGCTGCTGATAGGCTGCATGTGACTGTCCCAGCTTGCACTGGCGCGGGGTTGATGTCTGGACATGTCCCGTCCGCCATCTTAGAATGCCTGTAATGTAAATGAATGGATGTTAAAGGAAAACTTCGAGCGATCGAATCGCGGGGGAATTGGGATTCGATCCGAATCGAATTTTTCATGAAATTCGGATCGAATCCGGGTTCGTCCAGATCGATTCGCTCATCCCTACCCTCAATATTAAGTTAGCAATGTCATCAGCTCACCATCCATAGTCCAATGGAGAATACTAATCAGACTTTGGAACAGAACATCTGCTATTATTCTTACTACCTGCAGGATGACTGGAGGCAGCTTCTCCCTATGGAGTTTGCCTATAATAACTCTCACCATTCCTCTATAGGCCACTACTTGCCATTCTTCATTAGCCAGGGTTACCATATCTGAAATCCATGCTAAGGTCAAAGAGGTCCTGCTTTGCTATTACAAAAGAGAGGCTGACCGCAGACGGCAGTCAAATCCTGACTATTGGGTAGGGGATCAGGTCTGCTGGTGACGGTGTATCTTCGACTCCAGCATCCATCCAAGAAGCTTGCCTCCTGCTTCATTGAACTAACTGGATGGCCTTTGAATTGCAACAGTCTCATAATGGGTTTATCTGGTCTTTCATGCCTCTCTGTTTAAAAGTGTTACACAGGCCATAGTTCAGTTGAATACTCTCGAGCCAGTGTTGGTAGATGGCGTGGAGGAATATGAAGTGGAAAAGGTATTGGATTCCAGAGTGAGAGGTGTGACAATAACACCCACCTGCCTTGTCAGCTGATGCATTTGCCAAGTCAGCTGACGTTAACATCTAATTAAGGCACACCTAGGCCTTTATAAGGAAATTCAGGACAGAAAGATGACCCCCAGCTTCGTTTTTGATACTGCACCTCTGCCTGATACTTTGCTTCAGTGCCTGTGAACCCTGATCTCGGTTTATCTTGGACCACACCTATTGCCCAGGTACAGGGCTTCATCTGAGAATCTGTTTGTTGCTTGATCCTGGGGTATGGTTGAACTGTAAGTGAGAAAGGGCAGCAGTCGAGGCTGTGTCATAGGGAGTGAGCCACATTTCAGTAAAGGCTATGATGGTGAAGAAGCAGTGGTGAAGGTTTGTCTGTCATGAGGTGGGAGGCATAGAGGAGGTGAAGGGAGAGGAGGTGAAAAATTACCGGCGTTAGGTAGGAGCAGAAGAAGGGAGATGAGATGACTGTGGGTTTTTAAAGTGACAAAGCATTTTTTGTGGATGCAAGCAAAAAGGGGGAATGATTTAGTGAGATAATTTAATGGGAGGAAAGGTAAGGGCGTGAAAGCAGTGATGGTGAGACTTTTCAGGAGCAGGGGGATTATGTGAGCTTAATACTTTAGGGAGGGAGGGGAAGTAGGATTGTAAATCCATCCAGTCTGGTGTCTGTTCCCTTCTGGTTCAATTCAGGTCTAATTTGAAAAGGCACTTAAGAATTTGCACTTGAAGAAAAACATGCTGCCAGCCATCCTAATTACTAAAATAATTTTGCAGAGAGGATGTGAAATTAACCAAGGATGCATACTGTGAGTGACAGAAGAAAAGTGGTTCAGATCAGCTGTGAATTTGGATCGGGCAGGCTGATTCATCTAACGCCGGGTAGCGTCAGATGAGCGTCTGTAGCAGGCATTTTCAGAGAGCGCTAAATACATTGTGAGGAGTCGCTATTTGACCAGTACAGCGCTGTATGGGAGCACATGTTAGGGACTGGTCAGTGTGACCGACTCACAACATATTCAGCAAAAAAACAGCCTCACACAACTCTGGCGCTGAAAAATGCTTCTCTGAAGCCCAGAGTGCAGGAGGCTGTGTGTTTAAAGCCTTTTTTTCAGCATGTATACACAAGTAACAAAGCGCAAACATATGGAATTACATTGTAATAACATTGTAACATGAACAGATTAATGCCAGACCTTAAATGTCAATTCTGTATAAATATCTAAAACATGAAAAATTTATGAAAAAATCGATTTTTCCATGCCAGAAGAGTTCACAACTTTATTTGAGACTTAAAAAAAAATATCAAAAACCCTGTTTAAAAAGAAATAAAAGAACGTCCATTGAAATGTATGGTAGAGCGACAGGTAGCGAGAGGTAATACCTGGCGCTGTGCAAGGCTGAACGCTGGCGCTGTTCGCTGAGGCTGGGATAATGATGAATCAGACGCTACATGGCGTTGTCCCAGTCGCTCAACAGATTCTGCGTGATAAATGTGTAATTGCATGCCGTGTCCGCTACCTGTCATTTACAAGGCACTACCTGATGCTATCCCTTCATGAATAAGGGCCTAAGTCAAAAAGGCACTTCAAAAATAGGCACTTGATGAAATTTGCCTGACATGCCTTACATGCTGCCAGCCATCCTTCTTACTATAGAAACTTACAATCTAATGTCACTAGCAAACTCAAAAAGTATAGCCAACTTTGTCAGTCACTAGATAAACTGTCAGTATGCTTTTGGATTGTGGGAGGAAAGTCATGCATACAAGCAGTAACTAGATGTAGTGAGAAAAAAACATAAAATTGAAAGTATGCGTATTTTTGTGAGCTTAGTTGGCATATTTTAATGAAAGATGTTGTTTCAATGCAGATTAAAGATTTAATATATAGTATAGTCCTGATTAAAGTATCTTTTTACCTCATCTCAGATCCAAAAGCCGCACCCACTGACATTAAAATAAGGCATATGAACAGCACTGCCATCTCACTTCAATGGACTCGTGTGGCTCCTGCTTCTATCCAAGGAAGCCTTCTGGAATATAGAGTGAGCAGAGGCTTTTGCTCCCGCTTATGACAACCCAGTAATACCTGCATTTTGTACAAGAAAAAATGTAAATAAACATTTTTTCTATTGTGATGCAATTGTAACAGCAAGCTGCCTAACCCAATTTAAAAATTTATTTAATACTCATCTATAATTAATCACTTTCCTTTCTTAACATTTAAGCAGTGCCTACCCCAGCAAGCTTGCAGATTTTTGTTATTTAAATCACTCAACAGCACAACTAACCTATAAAATCTGAAAGAATAAAAAATAAACTTGCTACTGTATGGTTAAATGCTTGGGTTGTGTATCTTGAAGGCATATTACTGGAGGGAGAGTAGCTTGCTGAAGGGGCTCTGGGTCTCCGCAAAGAAGCAACAACAGAGTTTTGTTGGGGATCGTGTGCGAGGGATTGTCTCCAACCTGATACCATACAGCAACTACAAATTATACATGGTAGCAGTAAATGGACGAGGGGATGGCCCAAAGAGCGATATAAAGGCATTAACCACACCAGAGGGAGGTAAGTGTTGCAATAAAGCTAAATGCTATAAAACTGTTTTAATCAATGCTTCTATGTTATGTTTATTTTCCTTTATACAAATGGTAAAATGCTATATTTTAAGCAAAATATATATTGTTTTTTTTAAGTGCCGAGCCATCCTAAGAACTTTAGATTCACTGAGCCAAATCTTGAGATTATTGCTTTGGAGTGGAGTCCTCCAGAACATCCCAATGGATTTCTAACTGGGTATAACCTCCGATATCAAACATGTAAGTCAGTTGGGCTATGTTTGTTTTGCTGAGCTACAATTTAATCTAATTGTCATTTTACAAACATATTTGTGGCATTTGATTTTTTTTTTTTGGGGGGGGCTATCCTGCTTTTATAGCATTTGCTTTAAATTTTATAGCATCTTGCTTGTAATAATCTATATGTTTTACTATGTGAGTAATTATACCTTATACAGCACTAAATGAGAAGTTGGTGCTATAAAAATAAGTAATAATAATACTAAATAGCAAAACTCATTTGGCAATATTACTATGAACCTAATTTATGGAGTGCACCTTTCTGTGCCACTAAGCAACATTTTGATGGCATACGTGGCCGCCTTTGAATGACAGCATTGTACTGCAATACTTTCAGAATGGCACATCCACAAGTCAGAATGTCTGTTGTTAAATAATCAGCTTAAAGCAAACCCCACTGAACATGTGATATACATTTGGTCAAAGCCCCTGCCAATACTCTTTTCTTCAGGTGTAGAACAAGAAATGGATATTTTCACTTTTTCAATCCTCCTGGAACACTTTGATTTCCCTTTCTGTAAGATGGAAGATCAGTTATTACATAGATGTGGCAATTACATAATTGCCACACACACAACAGAAGCAATGAATGGAGGAGGCAGGGCTTTACAGCTTAGGCAGATGGCATTATCTGGGATTATATTGAAGTGGGGCATTGAAAATTGGCAATAGGTACTCTTCATGGGGGGAACAATTCAGGGGATACTAGTTAAAAAATGTGGGTTTTGGTCCACTTTAAATTGGCACATTAGGTTTCTTATTACTAGCCAGAATGTGTCAGCACCTGGTTTGTAGCTATGAACCCTGCAGATTAAAACAGAGCCAGTGAGTGTTACTGTGTTTTTCTGTTTTGCACACTGAACACTATATTTATTAACTTTTAACAAGCAGAAAAGATTGGAGATTGGCGAAGGGCAAATGTGGTGGTCTTCTCTGGGCAATTACAGAGTGGTAAGTTTAATATCGATTGTGGAAAAATTGCTTGAGGGGCCAATTTCAGGGACTATAATTTCAGGGTCAATTCACAGCCTCTGAACGAATTTCTTTGTATTTTTTTAGCGTACATGCGAATGAGCCATCATTAGCGAGAGCCCGCAAATGATTCAAAGCCCTGATTATGAGGGCTACAAAACAAGAGCCCCCCAGCTGTACTTTCGGCTGCTATTAGCTCGTGAGTTTGGCCTTTCGTTGTGTTTGTGAGAACGGAATGCATTGCTCTGATGAGTCTTTTGCCGAGATGGAGCGCTTGCATCGTCAGCCATACTCTGTATGTGTCTTGTGGACTTGGAAAAGCATCGGCCTTGGCTTGCTGTTGAACACATGCATGATATTGAGGTATTCCAGCTCACCTGACTCGACCACGCTTCTCTAGAGACACTCTATTGGGAGTTGCGGCCATGGTTGGCCCCCGCCACAATTGCAGGCATGACCAAATTGGTTGGCTGCCTGCAATTCCTGGTGAACGGCTCGTACCACCCTGTCTGTGGGGTGTCCCAGTCTACACTGAGTCACACCCTTGATAAGTTTCTTGAAGGCATGGCTACCTTGGGGGACAAATACATTTGTTTCCCTGACACCATGGTAGCCTAGAATGCGCTCAAGTTATGCTTTTACGAGCTGACCAAAATATGCCCAATGTCATGGGTGAGATTGATTGTATGCACGTGCACTAGTGCCTCTGGTTGCCGATGAATAGCTATACAGGTGTGTATTTGTTAGCCCTTTGCCTCTTTCATGTCATGCACTGTATCTAATGTGTTAAGTAGTATATCAAAGCCATTTATGTATTGACCTGCTACCTTGTCCTCAAGTAGTGTAGCTTCAGCATATGCAATGTTTCCTATCACCTTGAAAAGTATTAGCTTCATTAAAGTGGTCCTCAATCTTCCCTCTTATTCACTACTTCCCAAATCATTTATGTATTGACCTGCTACCTTGTCCTCAAGTAGTGTAGCTTCAGCATATGTAATGTTTCCTATCACCTTTCAATGTATTAGCTTAATTAAAGTGGACCTCAATCTTCCCTCTCATCCATTACTCCCCAAGCTATTTATGTATTGACCTGCTACCTTGGTATTTGGGACACAAAAGTGAATGTCCCCCACCTTACTCTCACACTGTTATTTCCTCAGACAAATAATGTAATTTTACCAGTTGTAGTTCCTTCTTGATAGCATCTGTTAAGTCATTTTAGGTGTGCTTTAGTGTTTTATTTTATCGGTGTGCTTTGTGTCTTTTATGTAGGAACCGTAATGTTCAATGTATAGCGGCTCCTGATCTTAGGTTTCTGAGTGTCTTGATACCTGGGCTCCACCCATGATGCATTTATTCTGAGGAGTTTGAGTTTGTATGGGTGTTTTAAGTCTGGCGAGTTATCTGGAGAGTGGCTACTTGGTAAGTGTAAACCTTAGATACCCTGTATTTTTTGAATTAGGCCTCATGTTTAACTGTTGCATTTGTCAATGCCTCCCTTGTTTCCCTTACCCTCAATGCTTTTGTGAGTCTGATGTATGCGCCTCCTAATATTTGTTTTTTGGTTATTGTAGGTGATTCTGGCTACCCCCTGCTCCCATGGCTCATGACACCTATTCAGTAGCCACAAAGCCAGGCACACGCTGCCTACAACCGGGCACACAGGAAGACGAGGGCTGTAGTGGAGCATGCCTTTGGCCTGCTGAAGTCACACTTCCGGAGCTTGGATCACACAGGGGGGTCCTGCAGTACCGCCCAGAGAACGTGATATAGATAATAGTGGCATGCATGGTACTGCATAATTTTGCCATCCTGCAGAAGGTCCCCCTATATATGGATCTATCCCCGTCTCTGACTATACTGGACATTCCAAAATCTGTTTATCGGGGCACCCAGAGTACCTCTGGCCAGGCGGTCAGGAATCACCTTGTCTCATCTCATTTTGGGTCATTTTAGTTTTTTTAGTTTTCCCCCCAGTGTACTTTTGTGGTGTCTCTATGTTCTGTGTATGTATTCTATGTAATTTGATGCAGGGCTTGCTTATTGACATTGATTATGTCAAATAAAACTGAAAGAGCAAGTCATACATTTTCAATTATTTTTATTGTGATCAATCAACTATTACATCAGAGTATGTAGTGCACATAGTGGCACAAACATGATAGGGCAAACAAATTCTTGTTAATTGCATTTTTTGTGCTAAAAATAACACAAAGCATGTTTAAACATTGTTGTGGTGGTTGGCCAGGCAAGGCTGATGGTTGTGTGGATAGAGCACCTGCAACTGCCCAACACCTACTGCTTGCCCATCCCAACCAACTAATACCAAGAGTGTTAAACCAAAGCACAGCAGTGAGAGGCCAGACAGTAGGCCCACCATTGCTAGCCCCAGACATAGGTGCTGCCCATAGCCAAACATTTACCAAGAGTCTGAAGAAAACCGAAGGGAAGGGTAAGAAAAAACTAATTAGGCCCACAACAAACCCCTCTCCCACTGGAGCGCAGCAGGACAGCTCAATGGAGTGGAGTGGAGTAAAACTTGACTATTACAGATAAACATATTCGAAATCATTGGTATTGTGTCTGGCTCCCAAAGTATGGATGTTGCCTGGCTTGTTGTATTGCCACCAGCTGGTACAGGTTGTGATTCAGCATCTGCATCTGCCCTAATAGTATTTCTCTCTGTTTATTGGTAGCCTCCACCAACGAATGCATATCTTCATGGATTCTGTTTAGATTTTTCTCTAGGCTTTGTCTGAAATGAACATTGGATTGCCTGTATGCTCAACAATCAGATCTTCACTCAGCTTCCATCATCTGCACCCACCTATGCAGGGTAAGGTGGCAACACGGCTGAGGCCGTCTTCCTCTTCCCCGGGTAGGGCTACTTGCTGAGGGAATGTATGTTGCCCTTTCCACATTGGTATTGGTTGCTGAGGGTGAGGTCAAATCCTCAGCAACAGAGCTGGCCCATGGGGGCGAGGATGCATCTGCTCCTCACTCTCCACCGGCTGTTCAGGTTGTAGCTGGGGCTCCAGCTGCTGTTGCTCAGGGAGTGGCGGAGGCTGCTGCTGCTGTGGCATATGCAGCTGCTGCAGCAGTGGCATTTGTAGCTGCTGCAGTGGCATATTCAGATGCTGCAGCAGTGGCATTTGTAGCTGATTATGGGGCATATGTAGGTGATGCAGCACTGGCATATGTTGATGGTGTTGCATTGGCATCTGCAGTTGCTGCATAGACGGTTGATGGTGCTTTTGTTTTTGAGCCTGATGGAGTGGCACATCCTCCTTAAGATCTTGAATGGCAGCCAGTACTTGTGGTGTCTGGGGGCCACACAAGACCATTAGATGATTGTTATGAGATCCACCTATTTAATATTTCATTTAAATATGCCTGTGTGATCTGTATCTTTACACTAACCATATCCAAATCTTCATTTGCTGCACTCCTTGAGTAGGCAGTTCTTGAGGTACTTGCACCAGTACCTGGTGGTTGTTGTTCCTGGGTGTTCATGTGTGAATGTTGTTGTATTTCTTCAAAGATAAGGGCAGCTAATATTAATGTAGACACATACCTTGTGTGCATAAATGTATGTATAGATATAGACAAATTAAAATCCACCTTGTTGTGCAAGTATGAGTTGTCATGTTATTGGTGTAATTCTATTGGCCTTTGATGGGCCAGCAACAACACTTAGGCCATAATGGCATGACTAACTCGGCAATTGTAAAGAGTGATATGTGGTAGGATATGAAGCACACAAAACCTAATATACACTTACCAAATGCAGCAGCATTGTGGTCAGAATCCATAGTCTTTGGCAATCCATGGAGTTTTGTTGGATTTACTAGTCCATATATGACTTCCTCTGCCGGTGTTAGAGTGGGTTTCAGGGGGACACCACCTCCGGTTTGAAACCTTAAAGAAATCAATAATTTAATGTTGCCATGGCAAGGTCATGCGAACTTCCATTTGTGATGTTGGCGAACAGCATATTTTAGGTACAGAAATTTGAGCTGAACCTGGCACTATTGACCTGGCATGTGATGGCCTCCCAGATATGGTATCGCAAAGATTTAGAAGTTCCGCAAGAAGATCATGAAAATGGTCTGAAACAGCAGTGGCCAAAGCCAGGCATTGGACAAAACGAAACCTACCACTCAGAGTGTCCGGTGCAGGTTTCTGCCCACAAAACTTTGGCTGTCATCTTCCTGGGTGCTGTGACCCTGGGATGGATGAATCAGAGCATGTGGAGATTTGTGTGGCCAAAGATTCCACAGGGCTAGGTTGTGGTCTGGGGGTGTTGTTCTGGGTGGCCCATGATGATGCAGGAGTGGATGGTGTGGGTGATAGGGGGCTCTCCAGGATTGAGATGCCCTGCTGTGCTCCTGTAGGAGAGGGGGTTGTTGGGCTAATATTGTTCCCTTAACCTTCCCTTTGGTCTTCCTCAGACACTTGGTAGCTTTTTGGCTATGGGCAGCACTGTGTATGGGGATAGTGGTGCTTAGGCGAGTATTTGTGCTCCCTTTTCTCTCCTTTGCTTTCACACTTCTGGTGGTGGAGCTCTTTGCTTGTTGTTCTCTATGTCTGGGGCTAGTTGTGGTCCTACCACTGCTCTGCTTTGGCTTTCCACTCTTGGTGCTTGGATGGGATGGACGATCAGTGAGTGTGGGGCTGCTATGCCGTGTCCTGCTGCCTCTACTAGATGGTGTTTTTGTGCATTCGGGCATAGGCAAATGTTTATGGGACCCATGGTGATAGCTTCCAGTCTGCTCTGCTTCTGAATGCTTGAGGCTCTTGTGGCTTCTTACCGGTCATGTTTGAGTTCTGCTACTCCACAAAGAGTGGAACCAGCTGTGACTTAACAACGTATGTACCTCCCCCCTACGTCCCTGCGTCTGCCCATGCGCCGAGACCTGAGCGCATGCCATCTGGGGCACATCAGGTGACGCAGAGCTCGGGCTTCACCTGTGAGCAGCAGGACACCATTATGCACAAAGTACCCAAAAATGCCTGCATTAGCACGCACCTACCAATAGGACATGGTGGTTAGGGTCACTAATGCTCAGTCAGACAGGCGAATCGCACCAACCTAGCTGGCCGAAGGGTCTGGGTGAGCAGGGTTTGAGCATTGGCGCCATTTTGTGGGCGAAAGCTAGTGCGCACATGGGCACCATGCGAGCAACGTTATGAGCAAGGTATATCTATTGGGGCCTAGCTGGGTGTATTAGCAACATGCCTGGGGGAATCCCAGGTGGTAACCAGACCGCACAATAACATCAGAAAAACAAAGGTGTAGAAGTTGTTTAATGCAGACCTAAAGTGGTTTGGGGGGATAACCTGCTAGACTTATGTATATGATGACGTTTTATAATCCTGATTTATTTGTTTTTATTTTGGAGATGATGATGACTTATAAATACGACTTCCAGCCCGACATTTACGCAAAGAGGTCATTGGCACTGGACGTTGTGGTGGTACTGGAGGAGGAGACGGAAACCACCTTCACATTAAACGGAGGAAGAGGCCCTGGGAGTGGAAATTTTTCAAAAAACAATTTCCAAGTAAGTGACAAGCTTGGCATATACATTGACTACTGCAACAACATTAGGCAGGCCTGTGTTAATAAATGCTATTCATTTATAGTGTCTGAATACTGCACTAGAGTGCATCCCACCCAGAAGCGACAAGACCGACCAGGGCTGGTAAAATCTAGAGAAGGTGAAGGTGGTGGCATCGAAGTGCTAATGACCTCTGGTTCCTCTGCAGGTGGGCAACATGCTCACCTGCAGCAACTTGCAGAGGAGGAGAAGAAGAAGAAGTGTTGGGCTGGGAGTCTGAAGAGGAGGCCAAAAAAAACAAATAACTCAGGTATATACATCACACACAAACACACACACTCAGGAATCCAATAAATACAAACACACACATAAGTGCTGTAATGTGTAATTTTGTGACTTTTCATTCTAGATGTGGCTGCGGGTGAGGACCGAGGGGTTGGAGTAGGAGGTGAAAGCCAAGCACAAGCAGAACATGAAGGTGGATGTCAAACACAGAACACACAAAACACATGAAACAGATTCACTAAGGATTTCTTTGGTTTTCTTATACAGGTTCTGAGCCAGATGTGTGGCAGGTCCCCTAGAGGAGGGTGGCTCCCACGCACCAAACCACCCCAGCAGCCCAGTGTAAAGAGGAGGGACTATTTACTAACATAAATTCTTCAACAGGTTGTCAGGAAGAAGAGTGTATACTAAACAAATGTAACTATTGTTTATTTTACAGTGCAAATACAACTGACACAGCAGCGCATGGAAGAATTGGAAGATGCTGTGCATGGGCTGGTGGGGGATATAGCAGCAGCAGCTATGGGGAGCCACCAGTCATAAATCACTGGGAGCCTGCCACCATCTTTTGTATTTAGTATTATATTTAAACAACATTTTTATGTCTTAAAAATTGTATAATATTTTATGTTTTTATCAAAAATTTTACAAAAAAAAAATAATTATACAGAAAAGTTTTTGTGGCTTTTATTTCATAAAAACTACTATCACAGGCATGTGGACATTGTGTAACAAGCAGGAAAGAATAATAGAAGAACATGTTTCATGGAGTTGAGGTAAGCATTAAGGACATAGAAGAATAGAATGATAGAAGAACATGTTTCATGGGTTAAGGTAAGCATTAAGGACATAGAAGAATAGAAGAACATGTTTCATGGGGTTGAGGTAAGCATTAAGAACATAGAAGAATATAATAATAGAAGAACATGTTTCATGGGGTTTAGGTAAGCATTACGGACATAGAAGAATAGAAGAACATGTTTCATGAGGTTGAGGTAAGCATTACGGACATAGAAGAATAGACAAACGTGTTTCATGGGGTTGAGGTAAGCATTAAGAACATAGAAGAATAGAAGAACATGTTCCATGGGGTTAAGGTAAGCATTAAGGACATAGAAGAATAAAAGAACATGTTTCATGAGGTTGCGGTAAGCATTAAGGTGACAGAAGAATGCATAGCAAACATGCCATGCTAAGTGAGAAGAGAGTTGGCACAGCAATCAGTAAGTTATGGGCTAGCAGGGCCAGGGTATGGGAAGCATTCCCAAATTAAATAAAAAGAAAAAAAGCTTCGCAGATACATACAAGCCGACAAAAGCACCAGCAACTGCGTATATATTACACGACTACGAATCCATTTGTGAGATTTGGGCCAAAAATGAGTGTACTTTCTCGATGGGAATGAGAAGGATCTCATTGGAGAAGGATCTCGTTGGAGACTCACGCATTTCGTGGCAAGGTACGTTGAAAAATGCATGAAAAACGCAATGAGACAAGAGTGTTGTCTGTGAAATGGGCCGCGAGAGGTGTTTTCACATCGTTCTCGAAGGCTTACGCAGCTATGGGAATGTTACGACGTGCAGCTGATGGAGGCTCTGAATCATGCGAATGCTCATGCACTCAATGAAAGCCATGTGTAAAGTTCACAAAGACAAAAACAAGAAAATATAGGGGAGACTGTGCATCAACCTTTATATACACAAATATGTAACTAACCATAATATTAAAAAGTGACAAACAGCACGGTTTTACTAAGGACAGAAGCTGCCCGACTAACCTTATTGGCTTCTATGAGGAGGTGAGTAGAAGCCTGGACAGAGGGGCGGCTATAGATATAGTTTTTCTGGATTTTACAAAAGCATTTGACACTGTCCACCATAGATGCTTATTGGGGAAATTGAGATTTTCAGGATTAGAAAATACAGTTTGTAACCGGATTAAAAACTGGTTCAAGGATCGTGTGCAGAGAGTTGTGGTTAATGATATCTAATCTGAATGGTTACCGAATGTAAGTGGTGTACCCCAGGGTTCATTCCTGGGCCCACTTTTATTCAACTTGTTTATAAACGACATAGAAAATGGGATTATAAGCACTTGCAGATGACATAAAGATATGTAGCACAGTGCAGTCTATTGAAGATGTTTACAAGCTTCAGGCTGACTGGGACACTTTGAGTGTCTGGGCATACACTTGGCAAATTAAGTTCAATGTGGAGAAATGTAAAGTCATGCACTTGGGGTCTAACAACCTGAAGGCCAACTATATATACTTGAGCAGGATGTGGGGGTAGATCACAGGCTAAATTACAGTATGCAATGTCAAGCAGCTGCCTCCAAGGCCACCAAGATATTATCATGCATTAAAAGAGGCATGGAATCACTGGATAGGGATGTAATTTTTCCTCTTTACAAGGCACTTGTGTGCCCTCACCTGGAATATGCCTTCCAGTTCTGGGCACCAGTTCATAGAAAGGACCATCTGACTATGGAAAGGGTGCAGAGGAGAGCCACCAAACTAATCAGAGTAATGAAAGATCTTAGTTATGAGGAAAAATTACGAGAATTAAATCTGTTTAGTCTTGAGAAAAGACGACTGAGGGGGGGACACGGTTAACTTGTATAAATATATACCGTATTATTCGCCCATAAGACGCACCTGCCTATAAGACGCACCCTGGATTTGGTAGATAAAAATTAGAAAAAAATATTCTGAACCAAATACCCCCTACCAAACACCCCATTATAGACAGTGTGCAGAATTCCCCCAATCACAGCATTACAGACCCCACATTACAGGCAGTAATCAGTATTCCACATTAAAGGCAGGAAGGGGCATCCCACATTACAGGCAGTGAGCGGCATCCCAAATTACAGGCAGTGTGCAGGCATCCCAAATTACAGGCAGTGTGCAGGCATCCCAAATTACAGGCAGTGTGCAGGCATCCCCAATACAGTGTGCAGGCATCCCCAATACAGTGTGCAGGCATCCCTAATACAGGCAGTGTGCAGGCATCCCCAATACAGTGTGCAGGCATCCCCAATACAGTGTGCAGGCATCCCCAATACAGTGTGCAGGCATCCCCAATACAGTGTGCAGGCATACCCAATGGCATCCCAAATAGTGTGCAGGCATACTCAATGGCATCCCAAATAGTGTGCAGGCATCTCAAATAGTGTGCAGGCATCCCCAATGGCATCCCAAATAGTGTGCAGGCATTCCAAATAGTGTGCAGGCATCCCCAATGGCATCCCAAATAGTGTGCAGGCATCCCAAGTAGTGTGCAGGCATCCCAAATAGTGTGCATGCAGGCATCCCAAATAGTGTGCAGGCATCCCCAATGGCATCCCAAATAGTGTGCAGGCATCCCCAGTGGCGTCCCTATTAGTGTGCAGGAATCCCAAATAGTGTGTAGGCATCCCCAATGGCATCCCAGATAGTATGCAGGCATCCCAAATAGTGTGCAGGCATCCCAAATAGTGTGCAGGCATCCCAAATAGTGTGCAGGCATCCCCAATGGCATCCCAAATAGTGTGCAGGCATCCCCAGTGGCATCCCAAATAGTGGGCAGGCATCCCAAATAGTGTGCAGGCATCCCCAATGGCATCCCAAATAGTGTGCAGGCATCCCCAGTGGCATCCCAAATAGTGTGCAGGCATCCCAAATAGTGCACAGGCATCCCCAATGGCATCCCAAATAGTGTGCAGGCATCCCAAATAGTGCGCAGGCATCCCAAATGGCATCCCAAATAGTGTGCAGGCATCCCATATGGCATCCCAAATAGTGTGCAGGCATCCCCCAATGGCATCCCAAATAGTGTGCAGGCATCCCCAATGGCATCCCAAATAGTGTGCAGGCATCCCCCAATGGCATCCCAAATAGTGTGTAGGCATCCCAAATAGTGTGCAGGCATCCCCAATGGCATCCCAAATAGTGTGCAGGCATCCCCAATGGCATCCTAAATAGTGTGCAGGCATCCCCAATGGCATCCCAAATAGTGTGCAGGCATCCCCAATGGCATCCCAAATAGTGTGCAGGCATCCCCAATGTGCATTAAAAAAAACAAAAAAACTTACCGTGTACTCCCCATTCTTGTCGCTCCCCGCCGCAGGTTCAGAGCGGGCCGATTCCCGCCCAGGGGGGCATGGCCTGTGACTCCTGCCAGCGTCCAATGACGCTAACAGGAGTCACAGGCCATGCCCACCCCCGACCGGAACGGGCCCGCTGTGAACTCTGTAAGAGTGTAAGAGGCGGTGGGAGCGGCGGCGGGGAGCGGCAGTCAGCCGCAAGTTAACAGTGAGCTGATATCGGGCCGGGGTGGGCGTGGCCTGTGTCTCCTACCAGCGTGACGATTCTGCTTTTTAAATTCCTGTGCAATCAAAGAATTCTTAGGGATTTCTTCCAGATAAGTCACAACAAGCTGGGTATTCCTTGAAAGCTTAACATGCGTACTGTCAGGTAATATATGGTTTGTGAGGGCATTTCAAATGGTTTCAATGGTTGTTTTGGTTCAGAAAGTGCAAGATGCGCACTTTGTCTGCGGAGCTGACATTTTCAAGTACCATATATTTCGCACTTAAAAAGTGGAGTAGAAATGTGCATGCATCTTATAGGGGCGAATGTAAAAAAAACAATAAATAGTATACTCCCATGTACTGGTGTACACACACACTGAAGGTCCCACACCTTCAAAAGGACCCCACTACCATATATGGCACCACTGCTCAATATGTTATAAAATTCAATTTTTATTAACAAAAAGGAAAACTATACACACTATAGACATATTAAAAAACACCAAAGACAGTACATGGTCAATAAAGGAAGGAGGGAGAAGAAAACTTGGGGGGAAGGCAGGGCAGGTGGTTAGTATGATCTTGATAAAAATACTATTGTTATATATCACACATATATATATAAATAAATTCTGCTGCCTGGCTGGTCAAAATAAAGTGATGTAGTGCTTATAAATCTCCCTATTACATGGGAGTCAAAGTGTCCCAATATATTAAATACCTATCTAAAGTGCAAATAACCTCAAAGATAACCCTCTAAGCTAAACACATCTAAGTTGATGCTAAAAATTTACAGTGAAAACCAGCCGGGGAAAGCAAAAGCAATGCAATATCCACTGTAAATAAAACTTACTTGAAAGACATCCAACAGCCCACCAGCCCACCGACCCAACGTCTACGCGTTGCGTGACGTCACAGGCGTCACTTCCTTTAGGACATGAAACCAGCCATACAAAGACCCACTTAAATACTGGTCTGCCAAACTCCCAAGGTCAGAAACGCCCGCAAGTAATAATTCCCCACACGTGTAGCGCCAACCAGGCGTGCACGCCCGGTAATGCAGAAGCCCTGACGCGCATTACGGCCGGAAACGCGTCAGGGCATCGGCGCCTATGGTGTACTGAAAACCGGCACCCTCCAGTGATGCTGCGCGCGCAATCCATGCGAAGCGCGACTGCGCATGCACGAGCAAACCAACGCAGCCAGCGCCTCGCAGTGACCCCGCGCGCGCACCACATGTGAGGCGCAATTTGCGCATGTGTGAGGTAATTACAACGAAGGTAAACATGACCTAGATAGATAATGCGCGCGCACACCATATTCGTGCGCCGCGCGCATGTCTGTGAAGAACGGGCTCAACTACCAAACGGAGCGTAGGCAGGTCAGTATCATAACATACAAAAAACGCTAGTACACATACTTAACCATTATCCTAATAACATATCACTACTATAAACAAAATAACTGCAATATAAGCTACACAATAAGATTATCAAACCATGCCAATATGATCAATGAGGATTCTTCTCTATTTCATACAGCAAACAGTGAATTAAAACAGATACCTGGCATAATACCCAGATATAGCACTGGTGGTCTAGATAGATACATAATCACAAATGGAGCTTCTAGACAACAGGGGCTATCCATATATCTGACTCCCCATCAGTGTATTGTCCTATAGGGGCCTGTTCCAATGCCTCATATTAATAATCACATTTAGGCTAACTAAGCCACAAATGACATATATAGAGCAAAATAAAACATAGAGGCTTCTACTGCCCCATTATTTACACACAAAAGGGACCAAGCTAGTAACCAAAGAGAGCCCTACAAAGCCGAGTCACAGCTCTATAGATATGGTGCCAACTGTCCATATGGCATAAATCCTTAAACAAAGACAGCGCAGTATGACAGGTCTCGATATATTAGCAGGCTAGACACACTATTCAAGAGCCAGACAAGAGCTGGGATGCGTCCACACTTTGATCTTCTTCTATCGTGTGGCGGATTGCCACAACTCCAAAGTTTATCCCGACATCCAGTTGAGAGGTAGTCAACTCTGTGCAATATCCAAAAATCCCACAATAGCATAAGGATTCATATCTACAGAAAACAAAATCGTGTATGAAAATATACAAATACAACTCACCATGCAGAATAGTGACACCTTACCAGTGTCAAAAATAAAAAACCAGTCCCCCCCCCCATTTTTGTATTTGTGATTTGTGAGAACCAAAAGCCCTAGCACATCCAAACATAAACTGGGTCCAAAGGTGGTCCCACAAAATAGAAACACTTACCCAGACAGTGTCTAACAACATTAGTGATGTGAAAAATCAAGCAAACAACTATAAAGTGACTTCTCAGATGCCCAGGAATGGTGTGAAGGCTTCAGTTACCCTGCTCACCCACCACTCCTCAATCTTCTGGCCTCCTGGTGGCTGTGGCAGCCTGGCCTGCAGCACGGGAGTGGCAGGCATGTGGGTATATTTTTTTTTGGCTTTTATTTTACCAGGGGGGTGGGAGGGGTGCCTATAGGGAATGGGAGGGGGAATGGCACACTGCCTATATGGGGAATGGGATGGAGGAATGCCACCCTTCCTATAAGTGTAATAGGATGGGGGGAAAGCCACACTGCCTATATAGGTAATGGGATGGGGGGAATGCCACAATGCCTATGGGAATAGGATGGGGGAATGCAGCACTGCCTATGGAAATGGGATTGGGGGAATACCACACTTCCTATATGGGGAATGGGATGTGGGTATGTCTCACTGCCTATGGGAATTGGAACAGGGAATGCCACAATGCCTTTAGGGAATAGGAGGGGGGTCCCACACTGCTTCTATGGGGAATAGGAGGAGAAGAATGCCACACTGCCTGTAATTGGGAGATTCTGCATCTTGCCTATTCTTTGGGCCTTGGGGAAAGGGAGTTTTAGCACATTTGGTTCTGAATATTTGTTTTCTTATATTCCTGCTACAAACCCTTACACTTTACTTTGAGGTGTTTGACAACGTATCCCTTGACACAGGATTTAACTTGTTTTTTTGTTTGCATATTGCTTTAGCAGGAAAATGTGGCTTTGATTCTGCTATTTTATTCTTTTTTAGGAAAACCCTGTGCAACCACAGAATTAATCGAGGGATTACTTCCAGAAAACTGTGCCAACGTCAACAAGCCTGGTATGTCTAGAAACCTTGAGGTGTGAATATATAAGAATATTTAAGGGTCAATTCACAGCCTCTTTTAAGTGCACTTACACAAGAAAATGTGTGTATATTTTTTGTGTATTTTTTGGTCAATTTTCAAGTTTCATGTGTGTAATTTTGTTAGTATTGGGATTTGCATACGTGCGTTTAAGCTTTTTCGTTACTGTATCTAATGTGTATTAGCTTCATATTGTTTTCGCATTCTCGTTCCACTTACGAGCTCTACTTCCTGGTGGAAGTGTATTGTCAGTGGGAAAGCGCAATGGAGCCCTCAGAGGATTACCTTGCAGAGTACGAGCTCCTGCAATATTGCAGCTTGTTTTGCATGTGTATGTCAGACTTTCAATTGCATCTGCCACATGTGAATATTAATTACATGCGTGACGTTGAGCTATACAAGCGAACTTAACCGTGTTTCCCTCAAGAAACTGTACTGTGAGTTGCAACCATGGTTGGCCTGCACCACAAGCAAGGGGCATGCAATTTGGGGTATGACCAAATTGGTTGGCTGCCTTCAATTTCTTGTGAATGGCTCATTCCAGAGGCTGGGTGCCCTCCCTGTGGGCATGTCCTAGCCTACACTCAGCTGCACCCTCATTAAATTTCTCGATGGCATGGCTACCTTGGTGGACAAATACATTTGTTTCCCTGACATCATGGTAGCCTGGAATGATGTTAAATTAGGATTTTACAAGCTGGCTGTTATGCCAAACGTCATGGGTGCACGCATGTAGCTCTGATGCCTCCAGTGGCTGATGAGTATGTCTACGGTATGTCTATGTTTCCTCTTTGCCTCCTTCATTGCATGCAATGTAGTTAATTTTGGGAGTCTAGCTTCCCCATATTTAGTGTGCATTTTTACCTTGAATTGTACTGGCTCCTGTAAAGTGGGCCTCAGTTTCCCCCTTCAACTCGTAGTCCCTAAGGCAATAATGTTTTTGAGCACTTCCTTGTCCTTTTTATCACACAAATTGTGGACCCCACCTTACACAATCAGCATTTTTATTACTCAGCCAAAGGCAGTCTTATCAGTGATTGTCCCTTCCTGCTTAGTATCTGTTCTGTCATTGTAAGTGTGCTTGAATGTTGCTTTG